>CM057007.1:1981773-2451773 GCA_029891345.1 Dryococelus australis | reverse complement strand
GATGGACGTCTGGAGCTGTAGTAGACGTGAAGGACGTTTGGAGCTGTAGTGGGCGTGATGGACTCTTGTTGTAGTGGACGCCTGGTGTCGTTAACATTATCAGCGCTTCCCATTGGTGTAGACACTTCCTGTTGGTGTAGACGCCTGTAGTAGACATCTGGCATCGTTATCTATGCTACTGCAATGCACACACACATACGAAGTGACCTTAGCAGATGCCGAGTTAAGAATAAGAAAAAATTAATTTATCTCTCCTTATATACAGTAAGGATTCAACATGGCCGCCATTTCCCCTTAAATTTACAGGAATTTGGACCTTTTAGTAAAAAAATAAGAATAGCATTAAGAATCGCTATATTTCAACTCCAAAAAACATGATTTCCACCTTTTTACGCACTGTTTCTATAAACATGTCCAAAACTGTTAAAATATAAAATAAATTCAAATATATACATTTTATGTTACATGGAATACATTTTACTGTTGGAAAGTTTTTGATTGGGCATAAAAAGAGTGGGAACGTGTTGGTTGAGCGGTTAGCACGCTCGCCTCCCCAGGCTGGTCACACCATTAAAACAAATTTTTTTGCAATGTGTGGATGTTGTGTTAGACATTGTCGTTGATATGAGGGTTTTATTGGAGATATCTCTTGTTTCCCTAGTCTTACACATGCGACCCGGTCCGGCCCGGTGCTGCTCCAACTCCGAACGTTTTACCTTCATCAGCTCTCGAGATCTCGTTAAAAGATATGAGCACTTCTGTCCCAATATTTTTTCTCTCCTATTCGAATAAATATATGTTGAAGTGATAGTAAAAAACATTTATTAATGAGCGAATAAAATATGTCTTGTTAGAATACTTGTAAAAAACAGTTCTGTTTTAACGAGTGAATTAAATAAGTCTTGTGTTACTGTAGAGTATTTTTAATTTATAAGTTTCCTGGATTATAGTTAAAAGTTTTTGTTTGACTTAAAAAAAAACTGGGGATACACCTACAGGAAGTGTCATCAACAGCAAGCATTGCTAACGTGAACGACGTCAGGCATCCACTACAACAGCCGTCCATCACATCTACTACAGTTCCAGACGTCCATTATGTCTACTACAGCTCCAGGCGTCCACACCGAGAACGACGCCAGATGTCTACAACAACTTCGCTATATCTAGATCATCATCAATGGAGAATATCCAGGGGATTTCTCTTTGCAGCAGCTCGCAACAGGCACAGTACATCAAGGTCACTGCTGTGACAATTGTGACTCTGAATGTGTTAAAATGTTCAATGCTATTTTGGCTTATGGGAAGGCGAAAACTACTGAGTCTAGAGTGTTCCAATTTGTGAGTGTTGCTGAAAGAACTTATAATTTTTTTTCGGGTCACTAAATAAAATTAGTGTATCCATTCCTGGGTGGCAATTTAAAAGCTGATGAGGATATCGTATCCTATTTGCCATGTGAAGACTGCCCTCACGGCATGCCTGCCTTTGCTAATGATGAGAACTTACAATATATGCGGAGGGATTGTATATTGCACAGACTGGAACAGCTACTTGAAGCTAGAATCATTCCAGATGTAGCAATGGACTCATCTGGAGTCGATTAAGTAGATTCCGAGGCAAGCACTGATATCTTATAAAATTTATATGTGGGAGAGCCTTTTTTTTTGTAAATAATGTATAAGGAAATAATGTAAAAATGATGCACTACGCTCAGGGTTTCAAAAACTACCAAGGCAACTCCTTTGTAAATAAGGAGCTTGCTATTTCTTATGCAACTCTACAGTATTATGCTTTAAATCTCCCAGACCTTGGTACAGTTTAAAACCTGAAGTTAAAATGATGTTTCAGGAACAGACTTACAAGATGCATAACCTTAAATGGGACTCTGGTGACATAGCTAATGAAAACACTTTCAATATGTAAATTATGCTTTACTCGAATACAATCTCGTATGCATGCATGAAAAATGCATAAGGGAATTGTAAAAGCTTTAACCAATGCAGAAGTAATAAATATCAGAAGATACCATGACTGTTCGAGTATTAATTCAATTGTCAACTGCTATAACACCGTGAGGAAAAAACATTCTGCTGACAATGTAAAAGTGAAGCTTTAATGTAAGTACACATAGGTAGGATTTCGGTATAAATATTCTCTTAATTTTCGAAAAATGGTTTGTTCCAGGTAGCATAATATTTCGAAAAAAAAAAAAAAAATAGAGAAATTCGACCCAGAGAAGACGTACTCCCTTAATTTCCGAGGACATAAGAATGTATAGTCCCAGTTTCTAAACAACATATACTTTCAAACACAGATATGTACCGGAGATGAACATTGGAACTTCGAAAAAAGTTTAGGAGAAAGCACGTATACATATGGAATGCTGTGTGATGAAGAAGTAGACTGTCCAGTTTTAAAATGCGGCCTGATAGCGAACTGCTCTGTTCTTCTTGGGATCTATGTTTTAAAAGTCGCAGTACAGAAATAACCAAAGAACTTGGTTTTCATCAAATAAAATATAAATTGATTACAGAATTTTACACCACCACAACCTTATGTACTGAAACATGTAATAATAACAAACACATCAAGCAAATACAAGGTAGTAGCGCACGTCTACATGTACCATGTGGGATGTGGGGCTGTGAGGTTTGTTTGTGTCTGTAAATTTGATCTAACAAAATTATCATTGAAAAACTAATTTTAACTGGAAAAACATCTAGCCATATAAAGAGAGAGAGAGAGAGAGAGAGAGAGAGAGAGAGAGAGAGAGAGAGAGAGAGAGAGAGAGAATCTTACACCAGAACTTCAGTTACGATGGATAGTTTCGACTCATCACTTAAGTACGCTAGTGTTACTCCAGATTATAGGCGAGTGTGGTTTAGAATTGAAGATGAATATAGTCCACTACAGATACAGATGTGCAATGGAGATGAACATTGGAATTTTCAATAACCAGTCTTGAATGTATTTATGAAGAAGTTGGAGATTGTATTGGACAGAAGTGTGTAGTCTCTAATTTAAGACCTGACAGCAATTTAATAATAATTTTAAACGAATTAGTGTGGGACATTAATGTGGGAATTAGTGTGGGAAGGTGAAGAACTCACTAAATATTCATCATTTAGTAAAATTAAATATAAGTTTCTAAGGGAGTGTTACCCTGAATGTGTTGTTTGGACAGAAGAATGCAAAAACCACCAACATTATACGTACATTGGTGACCAAGAATTAACTTCTCCCTATGGCATGTGGCAATGCAATGTTTTTAAAATCAAGAACGTACGGCAGACTCTATAAAGGAGTGTGCCTAGTATAAAATCGTCAGTCATGGCTTGGATCTTCAACCCTACAGACCTATACAAGGTCCTACAAATTGGATACAGAAGAGTGTTCTTTAAACCACATGACGGTCTTCTACAACTTAATGTCTGTAACAATAAAGAACACTGGTGCTACATTTTCGACAACAGTCTCGGTATTTGCTTTGGTGAAGAAATATCATGCAATGATTGTGATGCTAGATATCTTCTCCCCGACAGTGACTTGCCATCAACATTAGAAGATTTGATGATTGCCAGTATTAGCAACAAAATATAAGAGTAACGGGGATACGGAGTAATCGACTACCAGCTGACCAGACCTCGCCAGGAAATCACCGTTCATTGAAAGGAGACCTGCGAAAGGGACATACACAACTTTATTTTCGAACAAGGAAGATTAGTTTTTCCATCAATGTGTAATTTGTATGTTTGTGAAGTGGCTAATTCAAAATAATGATCCCAACGTTCCCATCGTAACCTATGAAATACAAATATACATTTTTTGCTAAAGGTTTGCATTCAGTAACTTACATCTTATTATATTCACATTTTGTTGTAAAGGAAATGTGTGGGTCAGACATTCATATCAAATGTACGGATTTCACTCAAGCTTTGTCAGCACACAGTGAGCCAATTACTTATGATGCTACTTTAACTAACTGTAACAGTTCTGAATGTCTTGTAAACCAGTACAGACCGCATGTAGTAGATTGTAAGCATAAAATTAAATGTGGAGGCATTGTAACTTCATATTGTGTTAAAGAAAAATGTTAGAAACATCTTGTTTATAATGCAGACACTGTTTTGCCTTATTAGTATTTCGAAGGATGTGATAATAATCTTCATACTTGATATCATCATAGCAAAAACAAGTTTGGTTACACGTCTCATATTGGGCGTGATTCATCAAAATGTTACATACACCAAGCAAAGAAATTAGCAAAAATTAATATTTAGCCCAAAACACATTTCAACTTGCAAATTAGAGAATGAATTTATCAATATACATACACTGTTCCTTGCTAAATCTTCTCAGTCGAGTGTTGGATGTCATAGTAGCAACATGATGTATTTTCATGCTGCAAATCATTATATCAGTGTCAAACAAGGGAAGTCCAATATAACTTATGCCTTATGGTGCAACACAATTTTGCGAGATTTTACAAACACATATGACAATAATTTTCATTTTAAAGTAATTTACTTTTCTCCAGGAGACTAAAAGGGTCACAAACTCATACAGTGCAGTGACAATAAGAAATATCCAGTGTTTCATATGACTGTAAACACACCTCTGCCATCTATTATTGAAGATGTGTACTCTCATCATGCTGAGTCATATGCTGGATCGGTTAAAATAATTGTTTTACACACCACTACTTGTAAAGATGTTCATGTGTAAACAGACAGGTTAAAATCAGGGCATATGGAAAGCTCACTCCTTGAAAGCAGAGGTCAGGTAGAGGATCTGGATCCAATATTAAGAAAATCCATGAATACTTTGTTTATGGAAGTTGCTAACAGTCTATTAAAAAAATGTTTTAAATAAAACTGATATATTTATTGTGCCAGTTTTAATTGTTTTGTGTTACCCTATACTTGTTTTGGAGCAAGGTGTAATTGTTATACATGAAGTTTTCGATCTACCTATATTTTTTTAAATAATTTGTGTGCCATCCTGTATTTTCTAGTGTTACAAGACGTAAATATATTGTGAATCCAATTGTATTTGTTTAGCATGGAAATGTTTGATGTTTTTGGAGCAAATTATACTTTCTAGTGTTAAAATGTTTTGTCATCCTATACTTGGCATTGTTGAAACAAGTGTGTAATTTGAATATGTTTGGAGCAAAATTTATCTACTTGCTTAAATATGTTATTGAACATAGTATGCTGCTTCAGTGTTAAGATGATTTTTTGAAACAACTGGTGTTTGTATATATTTTGTATGTTTATTTAACCTATTCCTAATTAAAAGTGAACTTGTTTTGGTAAAAAAAAATATTTTCTCAACAGAGACATTTGAGAGAAAAGTTATTGATTTGTCTCTGCCACAAACACACACACACACATATATATGTATATATATATATATATATATATATATATATATATATATATATATATATATATATATATATATATATTCTTAAATTTTCTAAAAAAAAGTATGTTGCATTTACAAGATAGTATATTGTAAAGAAAAAATAAATCAAATGACAGACTATTAGTTCGCCAAAAATGCTAATCAGCTAAAGGTATCATTGAATCTGACAAAAATGTCTGCTAGAAAAATTATAAATACATGAAAGAGTTTATTATTTCGCCAGCCTCCGTAGAGATGTCAGGTTAGGCATTAGTTGGGGGCTCTGGGTTCGAATCCCAGATAAGGCATAGTTAATTGTAATATAATTAGCGGGTTCGATTTCCAGCTAACACATGGTTGATATTAGCTGGGTTCAAATCCCGCTTAGATCATGTACAATTGCAATATAGTTTCTCACTTTCAGTGATGACTAGCTATGATTGTAATATATATGTATATATATATATATAATCTCGATTCTGGGTTCGATTCCTGGATAGGTCTTGTATGATATTAGATAGTTTGTAAGTCAGTAATTATTAACCATATTAACTAACAGGATGAATCAATTAAATATAAAATTTCAAATAAATGATAGTAAAAACAGGAATTAGTTCGTAAAAGAGTGTTGAATCATAGCATAAAATTGATTTCACTTCATAATGCAAAAAGTTCATATTGTAATGACAATTGTTCGTGTTAGAAATCGTTAAATAAGAAGGTAATAAAAACCGAATGGCTTAAATCTGAACAATTACATGTCAAATTCAAATATAAAGGCAAAAATACAGCATATCCAAGCTAAATAAAAAATGCATAAAATTCTTTTAAATATGTAAAAATTGTTAAATTTACTTAAAATGGTTTTAAATTTATTAATCTTCTATTTGATATCCATTTCAGATGAATAGCATTATTTTAATTTTTGCGACAAGGGAGAGTGATGGGCTATAAATAAGGGTACGCACCCACTTGAGCTTATTTGCTCCTGTGACTTCATGGAGGTAATATCTCCTACTCTCTCGTGCTCGGACAGCCAGTGAACCTGTCCATGGTGCTAGGGTGTCTAGTTCAAGGCCCACAGGTCGCCTGACCTCCAGCTGCTACCAGGACCTGTCGTGACGGGGTTGTCTCGTGAATGAACATCTCGCTTCCAATTCTACCGCCCACTGGCGAATTCACGCACTACGCACTTTCTCGGTCGACCACATGTTTGTTGGAGCAAACCCCTGAGATTTTCGCCTACCCAGACAGGGCAGGCTCTCCTGGAGCTCTCGAGGGGGTTGTGAGCGCCCAGCCGCCCGCCTGCTCCAACATTCACCTTGTAGAGAGGCCTACCTTCCAACCCGACTGACCTGGGTTCAGGTTTTGTTCCACAACCAACATATTCGCTAAAAGTGTTTAAGTGAATAATTTTAAATTAAAAAAGTTAGGGTTTTTGGTACTTTGTTTAAAATTTTCTGCATTTCCTTTCAACTTTGAGTACATTGCATGAATTTTGTTAAACGTTTTATTAAATAGTTATAACTTTTAATTACATCTTTAGAAACTTAATGAAATTTCTATAAAAATTGTTTCAACTGAATGATATTTCTTTAAAACTAGTTTCAACTCAATGAAATTTCATTAAAAGTCTTTAAAACTTGAACAACATTGTTATTAACTCGTAAAATAAGTCTTTGAAATCAAATGAAATCATTTCACACATATGAATATTTTTTAAGTTAGGTATTTATAAGATTTTAAGGGTGTTTTGCAATTTTTGAGGGTTTTTAATGATATTTAAGCACTTTTAACAATGTGTAAGGGTGGGTTTTGGCTTTAGTAGGGTGTGAGTAAGAGTGGATGACTGAATGTGGGTGTGTGTGAGTAGGTGTGAGTGACAATGCAGGGGAAAGGTGAGCAAAAATTTTAATTCTAGATGAAATTGTTTTATGTACATTTGAGAGGACAGGTGAAATGCCAGTAGTAGTATGTTGCATTATATGGAATAAGGTTGTGTCAATACCACGTACCTACCCCTCTTTTCACAGTTTAAATATTCGCAAAGTATGTGAAAATAATCTAAAATGTATTGGCGAGTACTGACAGCAAGGTAGTGGAGCAAAGTGGTGTTTATTAAGGTTTGCAGTGGGTTAGATAAATACCCTGTAGATTCTCACCAACTCATATACTTGTAGATAAAGGGCGCCAGGAATTTTAAGTGAAATACCAATTAGCTAGCGTAGAGCAGACTCTTCTCCTCTCCGGGTCGAGTGCCAATGACCTACAGGTGGTGTCCTCCTGGTGCTCCGACCATCATGATTAATACAAAAACAGGTATGTTACTGAAACCTTGTTCAGTGAGATCTTGGGGTGGCTAACACACCCATAATTAGTAGTACATAGATAGAACACTGTATGATAATACAAAACACTGATACATAACCCTTGATGAGTGCAGGAAAGGTGGGGGCCCACGCCCCTATGGCCCATATACAATCCGAATGAGAGTGCACACCATTTTACATTGGATCATGGGGTTTTATTAATAGCTCCTCCAGGAAGCAAACTTATACACGGTGCCGGGCTTAGCCTGCCAGCAGGGTGACATTGTACAAACTGCCCAAAGGCAACAAACAACTTACGTGAAAAGTTAAGCCTTCCTGGGCAATGCTATTCCACAGGAAGGGAGGTGTGGAGAATTTTGGTGTCTGCGAAGTAACAAAGGTTCCAGTAAATTAAGGTCTATTGCTGTGAAGTGAATAGTGACCGAAGTTGAAGCCCCGTCTAAGTGTGCGAAATGCGACCCCGTCTGTCAGAACGTCCAATTCCTCGAGACACCACGGTATGACTAACTGTTCTGCATGGTGTGCTGTCCGAGGTTTGTCGGGCAGGCCAGCCGTGCTGTCTATTTTCTTACACTCTCGAACTTGAGAAAATACATCCATGTTACTTTAATTGCTACAAAACTTACAAAAAAAATTACCTGTCACATGAACCCATTAATTAACATATTACACTGTACAAAACGAAATGTGAATGAAACATGTGAAAATAATAATTAATGAAAGTACAAAACACTAATTAGGGCCCATAGGAGCATCAGAATATTATGGGGCTCCTTGATTTGCAGTTTTGTGAACGGGCTTCCTTGAGCGTTTAATAATTAAGCTTGATTACACTTAGGCCCAAATTTTGAGGATCTCCTTTTAAAACACGTGCGTGCGGGTTCACATGGCTTGCTCAACACTTGCAGTTTCCTGCTCACATCATGAGCGCTCTCTTCGGCTCCTGCAGATGCACTCATAACTAGGGTCGTCATGGTTTGACCACTGTGGCGAATTCTCCAACCTGTGCACACAAGTGCCTGGTAGAGTGCTGGTAGCTGCAGCGGCTGCCGGCGATGGCGGACAAACACGCTAGGGGAAAGCGGATGGCGTGGGTACCCCAAGAAAAAATGTATTTAGGTAGGTGTGAGTTAGTGAGTGTGAGTGCAAGGAACTAGTTATAAGTGTATGAGTATGTGTGTGCGCGCGTGTGTGTGCGTGTGTGTGTGTGTGTGAGAGAGAGAGAGGGAGAGATTTTTCAAATATATATATATAAAGTTTTTAAAAATGTTACTTCTAAAATACTAGTGTACAGGTTTATGTTGCTGTAAGAGTATTAAATGACTCAAATGTGTATGTAGGTATGTATAGTTGTTAAAAATTTTAGAAGTTTGAATTTAAGTAAATTGACTGGAATGCGTGTGTAGGTTTTTATAGTTGTAAAAAGTATTGCATGTTTAGTTTTATAGTGTAAAATGTTTGAATTTTTAGTATGTTTTAAAAATGTTCAGATTATAGCATAAAAGTTTGAATTTTAGACAAGTCTTTTAAATGCTTTTAATGTAACAGAGTAATTCCCCTTGCTAAAATTCAAATATTAAACCTTTTCTCGGAAAAATGTATAGAAATGTTTTGACAGTTAATTCATAATATTTTTTGTGGTGTAAAACTACTTTGATTTTAATGGTTTTAAATAAATAAATTTTTGGTGGTGTTTCACTACTTGAAAGTTTTTGACTGTGTAGAAATATATATTTTTTTCAGTGTAGAAGTACTTAAATTTTTTACAGTGTCAAGTACTGAACATTCTTTAAAAAAAAGCACATTTTAAAATGTAAAGCACACTCCAAACATTTGTGAAAGGTAGACGAGGTGTGGCAATGCAAGTCACAAAGCGCGGTCAATTCTATACTAGAGATGGGCTGCTTGACAAGAAATTTTGCATCGGAGAGGCATGGTGGACGGATGGGGCTGGAGGGGAAGTGCCAATTTTCTCCTTTTCCCATCCCTCGGCACAATGGAGAGACACATGCAGGGTCGACACGATGAATTGTTGGAGTGGAAAGGGACGATGTCGAGTTGGGTGGGAAGGGGGAGAGCGTCCGTACGGTGGCGCACCCGAGTGCTAGTGACAGCTTAGTGTATTAAATTTCCCATTCTCTCATCTAGTCAGCTCTGCATGTGAACTGGCCTGGCTTGTTTCACGCTCGCGTCATTCACTGTTCACCCTCACTGTGCATGCAGCCCGTCGGGCGAGCAATACCTTGCCTTGTCTATTGTCTTACTTATTGTGTTTTGTTTCTCCTTACCTGCTAGCTACCTGCCTCTGATCAACATTAAAAGTATTTTGAACTCGCTACCTTTTTAGTCACAGCTCTTGCTCTTGTCTTTCCCCAACAAACATAAGATTTAAAATTTAGAAAAATAAACATTTTGCCCATAAGTCTAGGATGTTAGTAATAAATAAGTTATGTTTTCAGTTATATTGTATATGTGTGTAAGTTATTAAGAGAGTCTTTTTTAGAACGAGACAGTTAATTCATTCGAATTTATTGTGTTGTTTAAACTTTTATTTCGGAAGAACTAAAGAAAGTTTTTTAGTTAGTTGAAAATGGGTGAGTGTAAGCAATCCAGTATTGACATCTTGCTTGAAGATCTTTACATAAGCGATTCCGATTTGGAATAGCAGACAGAAAGACAAACAAGCTGTCGAGACAGTGTCTTTTCGCCTAAGTGGACACGAGTTAATCTCTTAGAAGACGATCTCAACTTAAGCGATTCGAGCACGGATTCGCTTACGGAGACATTGTGAAAATCAAAAGGTCAAAACATGTTTCCCCCCCCAAATAAGATAAGGTTGATATTTTGAATGACGACTTATTTCTATCAGACTCTGAAGATTCTTGTGATTCGGAGAGTGTTCCAACCATTTCACAACCGACATTCCAGTCGATTAGAGATATTTCTCTAAGGGAACTGGAAAATTATTCGTTGTCCGATTCCCAAGCCTCAGTGGAAGCTTTGCGAGATCTGAAGTACCAGTAATTGGCTACAGCATTTGCGAGAAAACTAAATGACATGCATAAACGTAATGATCAATTAGAATCTGATGCTGATTTTCTTGTTTTTTCCATAGTTGTAGTGTCCCTTTATTAAGCTCAATAATGGCTTCACCCCAGCCAGTTATATTATCTGTTTCTGTAGTGGGTAAGTACTTGGAATCCCTTAAGACAGAGGAAGGCACACCAGAGACTTTTTATTTTAAAAGTAAAGCACTACCTGTCGTCCATTCTCCAATGTGGGTTTAATCTATGATGATGACATCGTTCCTTATCTCACAAACAGACTTGAAGAGTTTAGTGCACGTGGTTCTGGCTGAAGTCTGCAAATGTTGACGTAAATGGACGGCCTCGTGAGCCAATATCGGCTGTTCACTGTCGGTGTTGCGCAGACTAAACTGTCCAAGTTTATTTCCAATCGTCTTGCTTGTAACAATGTAGACTGCCCAGAGGGAATGTGTTTCCACTATGCCATTGTGGCATCTTTGTTTCCTGTCACACGACATGCCAAGAGAATTACTTCATATCCAAAGCCTCATCAGGTTTTGAATATCGAAGCTCTGTCGACACATGTAGTCATGCAGGATATTCGGAAGTTTGAGGGGAACAATTCGATTTCTATCAATGTCTACTGTGTGGTAGACAAATATAGCAATATAATTGACGAAACTTGTGAAAAGGGTGGGGTTTTAGTACCCATGCATATTTCTCCTGTATGTCATGACAAACATGCAAGTATTTTGGTGATTTGCGCGATTCAAATGCCTTTCGAATGCATTAGAAATTTGTCCTGGCTGGTTGGTAGTCAGCTGAGTAAGAAACAACACAAAAAACATGCTTGCAATCGTTGCCTCCAGTACTTTGTTAGTGAGAAGAAACTCGCAAGTCATGCTATTCTTTGCCAGCAACTAAAGGCTGTTCGTAGTACTTTCTCCACTGGGTATGACAAGTTCTTGGAATTTAAAGGTTACAGCAAACAGCAGAGATTGGGTTTCGTCGCCTATTGCGATGTTGAAAGTTGCCTGAAACCCATGTCCACTTGTTTGCCTAATCATGAAACAAGTAATACAACTATCAACCAACATATTCCATATGCTTGCAGCATTTTGTTGGTTTGTTCATGCAATCTGGTTTTATCTCAGTATTTCGAGTTTGTAGGGTACTGATTGTACGTACCAATTGTCGTACAGCGTTATATTGTTCTGATGAAGCCAAAAATCCCTGCTGATGAAGCTAGCTTGGCAGCTCAGAAAAGTTGTCATATTTGTAAACAACGGCTCAGCACAGATGATATTGTGGTCGGCCATAACCATCTGATGGGCGAAATCAGAGGCTCCCGTACATAATATGTACAACTTGAATTTCAGACTGCCTAAAAGACAACTTGTCGCTGTTTTCCATAACCTGCAGAGTTATGATGCTCACTTTCTTATAAAGTCCTTGCAGAACATCACATAATGTTACATGATGGAACCATGGTAGTTGAAAATCTGGGAAAAATTCAAATTATTGGAATGACCCTTAAAAATACAAATGAATCACAAAACAGATTCCCAATGGGACTGATTGTAATGGAAACGCGCAATATTTCAAGTTAAGATTTATTGCTTCATTCCAATTCATGAGCACCTCTGGAAACTTTGGCAGGTAAATTACTACCTGCGCAATTGAGTATCACTTGCTCGATGTTTCCAGACAACGCCCAGTTCGAATTGGCAAAACGGAATGGAGTTTTTCTTTATGAATTTGTTAAGTCGCCAGACAGTCTGATGTGCTAGTCACTCCCACCAAATGACGCATTTCATAATGTGGTGAGAGGCGAAGGCATTAGCGATGAGGATTATGCTCATGCCCAAGCCACATGGGATGCATTCAACCACACAAACATGCTGCAGTATGCCATTCATTACTTACGTGTGGACATTTCTTTGCTGGCTGATGTTTGTTAGAATTTCAGGACAGTATGTTTGGCTCATTAAGGTCTTGACACCACCATGTACATCACAGGTCCATTTATTTCATGGGACGCTTTATTGTCAATGACACACACACGGCTAGAGCTGTTGACTGATCCTGACATGTATATTTTTGTTGAACTTAGCATTAGGGGTGGCATTACCCAGGTTTCAAAAGATGTGTGGAAGCCAACAATGTTTATATGGGTGAGGACTACGACTCTAGTGTGGCATAGAAATTTATATGCTATTTCGACGTCAACGGGCTGTACAGTCGTACGATGCAGTCCAAGGTTGCAATTGGTAATTTCGAGTGGGTTGAGGCTGACGTGTTCTCTTCATAGGATTTTGCAAACACAGTGAATGACGGAGATACTTGTTTTTCCGCGGAAGTTAATCTGTCTTTTCCGGAGGAGTGTCATGATAAACTATCTGATCTGCCTTTGGCCCCAGAATATTGCATATCTCCGAACAGCTCGCATGAGAAACTTCTTTTAACATTTGCGCTGTGGAAAAAGTATGTTATACACTGGGAAACATTGAGGGAGTGCTTGATGTATAAGGCTAAATGTGACTGTGTTCATCGCGTTTTACGCTTTGAGCAGAAGGCATGGATTGCTCCATACATCGAGTTTAACATTGAGAAACGTGCCCAGGCTGCGAATGCATTGGAAAAATCGATTTTCAAGTTAATGAATAATTCAGTTTATGGAAAAACCTTGCAGAATGTCCGATGGGAAAGGGACATCAGAGTAGTTTCTATCTATGGGCTGCAGAGCTGATAGGACGTCCGTCATTCCGAGAGCGGCAGATCATCAATGAAAACTTGGTCTTTATCGTGATGTCAAAGAGTTCTGTTGCATTCAACAAACATTTGTAAACTGATGCTGCCATTCTCGACATTTCAAAATTAACTCTATACGAATTTCACTATTAGTACATGTGTTCACAATTTCTTCCGTCGGCTTTGCGCCTCCTCTATAAAGTAATTACCCTAGATTTAAAGGAGCAGTTTGATACATCCTACTATGTGCTCGATAACCTGCAAGGATTCCCTCACAGAATCAAAGGCCTTACCGGGATGATGAAAGATGAATGTGTTGGGCGAATAATCACACACTTTGTGGTTTTACGGCCTACGTTTTAAGCATAAGATGTTGTGAATGAGCAATGTATTCGTAAGGGGAAGGGTGTAAAACCTAACGAGTTGCAATCACTCAGGTACGTGGATTATCATGATTGCCTCGTAAATCGCACAAGGCTAATGGAGACCCAATATCAGTTCCGTTCGCATGCTCATCAAGTCTACACGGAACACGTGACACAGGGAGTGTCAGGTATGTATGATAAGCGTTACAATGAGACAGATGGAATATCACCCTTACCTTGGTGTCACTATCGAATATCTGAGTGTTTTTTTCCTCCATAAAATACTTTCAGCATCACAAAATAATTCTAGACCTCCCAGCACCACACACCGCCAAGGACGTCCATCTGCCAGCACCACACTCATCGCAGCTGAGAACTAATTGCATCACTTCTGTTGCATTAAAATACAACGCTGCTGCCGTCTGTTTGCCTAACAAGATGACTACTATTTTCGATATCTTTACCCCTTTATCAAAGAAGAAAATGAAACTCATAGTGGGAACTGCGTGTGTGAGTGTGCTGTAAGCAGTCATTTGGCGAGGGAATGTCTGACAGAATTACCGGATGTAACACCTTAAAAGAACGCTCCACAGTAAGCATATTTTTTAAACTTCTCAAGATATTGTAAATAATTTAGAAAGAGGCATACACCGAAATACTCTGAAAACAGTTTTTTTTTTTTAATTTAGTAAATTGTTTGCTGTACTTAAATATCTTCAATTGTGTTTTAGTGCGTGTGAATATTAACTTGATTTGATGGGAAATAATGTCATTTTTGAAAAGAGAGAAATGTTAAATGTGTAAACTCAATGTTTGTTGCAAATAGTTGTTCTTGCTTTTTGTATATAAATGTGAAAATGTGTAAACTCAATGTGTGATGTAAATAGTTGTTGTTGTTCATTTTTGTTGTATATTAATCTGTAAAGTTGTGCTTGTGTGTGTGTGTAAATAATGTTTGTTTGTTGACAAAATAATCTCTTTTTAAACATATTTTTTTTTAGTAAGTATCAATAACTTGTTGTGACTTATGTCAGAGAATAATCATTTTTGTAAAATAATCTTGTTTTTATCCTAAAATGGTTAATTTGGTAAAATAAATTTGTGAATAATGAATTGTTTGTAGTAAAGTGAATATTATTGTGTGATACTGTAAATACTTAGATTTAAGGATCATTTTTGAAAATAATATTTTATAGTAAAATGTTAAAAATGAATATTGTGTGTCTTTTTATAATTATTTTCAATACCACGTGTCACATTTTTTTCAATAGTAACTAAGTATTGATGGTAACAGGCTAAGTATATGTCACAAAAGAAACTTGCAGTGGAATGAATAAGTTTTTATGCAAAGAAACGAAGCAGCATGTTAAAACCCTCGTTCATTCCGGCTGCTTTAATTGAAGGTTGGTGTAGGATACATGAAGCCCTGCTGGCCAACTTTTCTGACATCCCAGGGGGACATATTGAAAGCGAATCGGACCGACCCGGAACTGAACGCCTTGTTATTTGTGCCTCAGATGACGTCGTTGCCACTTGCCATGTGTCCTGCCCTCCACCGTCGGAGCCATGACCTCAACAGCGTGGCTGACGTATAGCACTCCTCCCGAGGTGCCACAGGTTCGGGTCCCGCTGCTCACAACAACATTCAATGTAATAGTATTTTGCGTACGAACTATCTCTTACTATGCATTACCGACACACCTGTTTTCTCAATCTTTTCGTTCATATTAGTTACAAAATATATCAATGATAGTTATTAGATAAAGTGTACGTGAATTTTCAAGTGACCCAAAAACATCGTCCGTTAAAGTTAATAGAAATACAAAACGCTTGTGATGGGTGGCATACATAGGAAATAACCGAATAACACGTCATACATGGGGGGATTTTTAACAAAAGTTAGATTAAAAAAGTGTGAAGAAATCACGAATAGACTATATCACTGTGTGAGTGTGTCTGCAATGCTTGGAAGACGACGGCTAACACCACTTGAACAGATACGTGACTTTGAGTGTGGTCGTATAGTGGGACTCCGAGAGTGTGCCTGGACGTTCTGCAGAATTGACCCTCACATGAGGCGTGACGTTTCATTGGTGGAGAAGATGTGTAACAGAGGGTTCCCACAGCTTCCTAGCCTCGCCAATGTCACCTTGCTTCACTGATGAGAGCCTGGACATAATGTCCCATGGACTAGATGTTTTGACCAGTCACACATATCACTTCCTTCTACTTATGTACCAAATTTTGGGCACATAGGCGTGTTCCTACAGGATGTTTGTGAACGCATTTATGCTGCATTATTGTAGCTTGTATTCTGAAGATTTTATTTATTTATTAACGGATTAAAGGCGTAGTTAATGGGTATTCACATTATCTTATATTGGACCCATTATATATTCACTTTCACTTGCTACAAATTCAAACATTGAAGTTACATATTAAAACTTGCAAGTATGTAAATTAATATGAAACAAACCAAATATACAATTTAATTAATCTTTCACTCATACACTCATTCATCATTCACATATGTACACTTGCATAACACTACTTCGCGAAATGTGAATTTCACCCCCTCATCCACTGGGGTGACTAAGGTAGTACTTATTTCCTGTACTCGTAAATATTCTGAAATTTTAAATATTCCAGTGTTGAGTCGGCAGGCATTATTTGGTGTAATCAGGTCACAAGTCAAGCTCTTCTTCCAGTGGCGAGTGATAAATGTTGCAAGGTAAGCTGGTGCTTGCTCACTACTGTACATTTTCGATGAACCCAGCAAATGCCAGCAACCGCCGTGCAGCCTAGGGAGATGTAATATATTCTGACCATTGGCAAGCGAACAATTACATGCGTCTTGTGGCGTCAGATGCCGAGCTACGATTTACTGGTGAAGGTGTAAACTAGCAGGGTATAGCACGGAGCTAATGCCAGCTTACCTTATAACATTTCACGACACGCCACTGACTTCTACAAAAATTATAAATCAATTAATTAAAATAATATTTAGTGATTGGTAGCATAGTTAGAGCTTGCACATACATTATTGTGAGGTTATAGTGACGTAATGGAGGAGTTTATAAGATCAGATACAGAGCTTTGACAACGTGTAGGGAATCATATTGACGGATGATGCTCTGAGGATATTTCCTCATTCAGGACCTGGGGAATAACGGAACCAGACTTTGGGAGGCCCAGCTTGTTGTGCGAGCTCCCCAGCGCAAATGTTGACATTCATTACGCTTCTGAGAGAGAAGGGGAGAGAGAAAGAGAGAGAGAGAGAGAGAGAGAGAGAGAGAGAGAGAGAGAGAGAGAGAGAGAGAGATCCTCTCAATTTGCCCGCTAGAGTGGAGGCCCCAAACTGCGCGAGGAGGAGATCTTTCACGGAATAGCAACCAGCCCGGTGCTAATCGGATGCCGCACGCCAGCTTCTACAGGAATGTGGAGTTGGGAGTCTCGAGAAGCCAGTACCCACGTCAGAAAGAGAGAGAGAAGGAGAGAGAGAGAGATATATCCGAGGCCGACGTCGCAGTAACTGGCTGCAAACACAGACTCACAGACACACGACGGGGACAAGGAGGAGGAATGTTCGTTCTATGGCTTCTGTTCCTTCGCGCCTGTTTTCACCTCTCCCGTAAAACCATTCAAGACGTCATATCTTCCATTACCCTCTTCCACAGAGTACATTCGTGCACACAAATTAATTCCTTCCTTCACGCAGTTAATTACTAGCTGGAAATAATTGTCAATTATCTCCAAGAATTGAGTATTTCTGTTTAACTAGTCACTCAAATGGTAAGGGTAGATCATTAGCTTTTATTTTTAATTTAAAGTGTTTAAAAAATCCTAGTAAGAGTTAGTGAGTGTCATAATATATAGAACCAATTTGGGTGGTCCATAACATCGAATTCTTGAGAGCCGATGTGGGTGAACTGAGGTGAGTATGGAGCATCGCCGGAATGCAAGGTTGGGAAAACGGGAAATCTCCGAGAAAATTCGCTGACCAGCGGCATCGTTCGGCAAGATTTCAACATGCAAAAATCCAGACGCAGTCCTGCCGGGAATCGAGCCCGGTTCGCCCAGGCGGAAGGCAAGAAGTCTAACCACTTCACCACCGCGGCCCTTATAGCTACCCGAAATGTACTATTCTACATAACAATATTGCTATAGGCTGTTCACGATGCAGTGAGCACTTTTGAAATCAACCTCAGTAAAAAGTCACTGCTCTTACCTGCATATATTTTAACGGGCGCGCTGAGTGACATGCGCCCGGTAAAGTTGGTAACGATGGATGGGAAGTAGTCGCTTATCTCACGTAGAACCAAAAGTGTTAGATAACCATTTGTGATAACTTTAATTATTAATTTCGCCGGCTGTCTAATTTAACGCATCTAAACGAAAAAATGATCAGAATTGAAAAATATTTCCTTTACTAAATATTTTACCATTTCACTTGACCGCTAATAAAGCGATGAGGTACATGGCAATGTTAATTTTACATAAGGCTGATGAATACTCAACGTGCATACAAGTAGATCTTAAGCAAGGCTTTTGAACGTGCTAACTTTATCGTGAACAGCCTATACGTGCACTCGCATCCCCTTCGTGCACTTTCCAACCCTACAAAGTTTCCCTTCAATCGATAATACATGACACCTGCTGCCGTACTAGGTCTCATACAACCTTCTACACGAGCTGTTGTAACAGCCGCTATGCGAGTTGGCATGAAATATTCCTATTTCATGACAGTTGGCGTACTAAGATTTAGACACACTCGATGGGTGCCCCGCACATGTTCGTTCTAAATACGCACCCCACTCATAAAACTGTTGTTGGTGAGTAACTTGTTTAGGTCTACTAAACACTAGCTAGCACGTCTTAATATTTATTTATTTATTACTTTTGCCCATTACGTCAATTCAATGCTTCTTGATGTAATCGCACAGGCCCTATGTACCAAGTTATTATTTTATAACTAAAAAATAATTTTAACATTTTGAAAAAAAAAAAAAAAAAAAACAGTTTTTTCCCTTCTTTACGTATTAAAATTTTGCATGTATTGAGCCTTTTTGTAAAACAAAAAAAAATAAATTCTAATTCACATCCAAAATTAACACTGCGCTCGTGACTTTACGCAATGCGCTCGTATTAGATTGCGTTTGTTTCGGTAATATTTTGAATATTTACAGTAATATGATTTTAAATGGCTATTGTAAATGTTATCTGTCTCTGTAGAAATTTAAATACGATTGAAAGAGTTTCAACCTGACGAACATATAATAGAGCAGAGGAACCCTTCTCGGTTTCTTCAACTCGTTTCAAGATGTTAGCAACAGGAATCGCCCGACGTTCTGAAACTGCAATATTATTGGCAAACTAAGAAATCCGATACTGGAACACACTCACGGAAAATAGATGACGTCCTAATATCAAACCTGGATTAAAACCAAGTCGAATAAGGAGACAGAAGCCAAGGCGGGTGCTATTTAGTAGGCATGTGGCCGTTATGGCACACCTAGTACTAGCTATTACAGATCATCGAGTGCCTAGTGCGACTATCTAAAGATCATCGAGTGCCTAGTGCGACAATGTAAAGATCATCGAGTGTCTAGTGCGACAATGTAAAGATCATCGAGTGCGTAGTGCGACAATGTAAAGATCATCGAGTGTCTAGTGCGACAATGTAAAGATCATCGAGTACCTAGTGCGACTATTTAAGATCATCGAGTGCCTAGTGCGACTATGTAAAGATCATCGAGTGCCTAGTGCGACTATCTAAAGATCATCGAGTGCCTAGTGCGACAATGTAAAGATCATCGAGTGCCTAGTGCGACTATCTAAAGATCATCGAGTGCCTAGTGCGACAATGTAAAGATCATCGAGTGCCTAGTGCGACAATGTAAAGATCATCGAGTGCGTAATGCGACAATGTAAAGATCATCGAGTGCCTAGTGCGACAATGTAAAGATCATCGAGTGCCTAGTGCGACTATGTAAAGATCATCGAGTGCCTAGTGCGACTATTTACAGATAATCGAGTGCCTAGTGCGACAATGTAAAGATCATCGAGTACCTAGTGCGACAATGTAAAGATCATCGAGTACCTAGTGCGACTATGTAAAGATCATCGAGTGCCTAGTGCGACTATGTAAAGATCATCGAGTACCTAGTTCGACAATGTAAAGATCATCGAGTACCTAGTGCGACTATTTACAGATAATCGAGTGCCTAGTGCGACAATGTAAAGATCATCGAGTGCCTAGTGCGACTATGTAAAGATCATCGAGTACCTAGTGCGACTATTTACAGATAATCGAGTGCCTAGTGCGACTATGTAAAGATCATCGAGTACCTAGTGCGACTACCTAAAGATCGAGTGCCTAGTGCGACAATGTAAAGATCATCGAGTACCTAGTGCGACAATGTAAAGATCATCGAGTACCTAGTGCGACTATGTAAAGATCATCGAGTGCCTAGTGCGACTATGTAAAGATCATCGAGTGCCTAGTGCGACTATGTAAAGATCATCGAGTGCATAGTGCGACTATGTAAAGATCATCGAGTACCTAGTGCGACAATGTAAAGATCATCGAGTACCTAGTGCGACAATGTAAAGATCATCGAGTGTCTAGTGCGACTATTTACAGATAATCGAGTGCCTAGTGCGACTATCTAAAGATCATCGAGTGCCTAGTGCGACTATGTAAAGATCATCGAGTGCCTAGTGCGACAATGTAAAGATCATCGAGTGCCTAGTGCGACAATGTAAAGATCATCGAGTGTCTAGTGCGACTATTTACAGATAATCGAGTGCCTAGTGCGACTATCTAAATATCAACGAGTGCCTAGTGCGACTATCTAAAGATCATCGAGTGCCTAGTGCGACTATGTAAAGATCATCGAGTGCCTAGTGCGACAATGTAAAGATCATCGAGTACCTAGTGCGACTATGTAAAGATCATAGAGTGCCTAGTGCGACTATGTAAAGATCATCGAGTGCCTAGTGCGACTATGTAAAGATCATCGAGTGCCTAGTGCGACTATGTAAAGATCATCGAGTGCCTAGTGCGACAATGTAAAGATCATCGAGTGCCTAGTGCGACTATCTAAAGATCATCGAGTGCCTAGTGCGACAATGTAAAGATCATCGAGTGCCTAGTGCGACTATGTAAAGATCATCGAGTACCTAGTGCGACAATATAAAGATCATCGAGTACCTAGTGCGACTATGTAAAGATCATCGAGTGCCTAATGCGACTATGTAAAGATCATCGAGTGCCTAGTGCGACTATGTAAAGATCATCGAGTGCCTAGTGCGACTATGTAAAGATCATCGAGTACCTAGTGCTACTATGTAAAGCTCATCGAATGCCTTTTGCGACTATCTAAAGACCATCATGTGAGTAGTGCGACTATGTAAAAATCAATGATTGCCTAGTGCGTCTATGTACAGATCATCGAGTGCCAAGTGCATCTATCTAAAGATCATCGGGTGTCTAGTGCGACTAAGTAAATATCATCGAATGCCTAGTGCGACTGTGTAAAGTTTATCGAGCGCCTAGTGCGACTGTGTAATGGTCATCGAATGCCTAGTGCGACTGTGTAAAGACCATCGAGTGCCTTGTGCGACTAAGTAAAGATTATCGAGGGCATGGTGCGGCAATCTAAATATAATCGAGTGCCTGGTGCGACTATGTAAAGAGCATAGGTGCCTATTGCGACTAACTAAGTTCATCGAGTGCCTAGTGCGTCTATCTAAATATCTTCGAGTGCCTGGCATGACAATCTAAGAAACAAATTCCGGGGCGACTATCTAAAGGTTATCGAGTGCCTAGTGCGACTACCTTAAGATCATCGATTGCCTTGTTCGACTATTCAAAGATCATCGAGTTCCTAGTGCGTCTATGTACAGATAATCGAGTGCCAAGTGCAATTATCTAAAGATCATCGAGTGTCTAGTGCGACTAAGTAAATATCATCGAATGCCTAGTGCGACTGTGTAAAGATTATCGAGCGCCTAGTGCGACTGTGTAATGGTCATCGAGTGCCTAGTGAGACTATCTAAAGATCATCGAATGCCTAGTGCGACTATCTAACGATCATTGAGTGCCTCTTGCGTCTATCTAAAGATCATCGTGAGCCTCTTACGCATAACTAAAGATCGTGTGCCTTGTGTGACTTTCTAAAGATCATTGATTGCCTAGTGCGACTATCTAAATATCATCGAGTGCCTAGTGCGAATATTTATGATCGTATAGTGCCAGGTGCGACTAGCTAAAGATTCTCGAGTGCCTATTGAGACTATCAAAAGATAATCGTTCCTGGTACGACTATCCAATGAATATATAGTGCCTGTTGCATCTATCTAAAGAACATCGAGTGCATAGTGAGACTATGTAAAGGTCATCTAGTGCCTAGTGAGACTATCTAAAGATCATCGAATGCCTAGTGCGACTATCTAAATATCACATAGTGCCTATTTCAAATACTTACAGATCATCGAGTGCCTAGTGAGACTATCTAAAGTTCATCGAGTAACTAGTGTGAATATCTAAAGTTCATCGAGTGCCTTGTCCGACTGAGTAAAGATCATCGAGTGAATTTTACGACTGTCTAAAGATCTTCGAGTGCTACTGCGACTATCTAAAGATCAGCGAGTGCATAGTGCGCATATCTAAATATCATCGAGTGCCTGTTGCGACTATGTAAAAATCATCGAGTGACTAGTGTGGCAATCTAAATATCGAGTGCCCGGTGTGACAATCTTAAGATCGTCGAGTGCCTGTTGCGACAATCCAAAGATCATCGAGTGCCTACTGCGAATATCTAAAGATCACCGAGTGCTTCGTGCGACTATCTAACAATAATCGAGTACTTTGTGCGACTACCAAAGATTGTCGAGTGTTTGGTGCGACTATTTAAGATCATCGAGAGCATGCCCGTCTATATAAAGATCAGCGAGTGCCTAGTACGAATATCTAAAGATCATCGAATGCCTGGTGCGACTGTCTTAACATCATCGATAGCTTAGTGCGACTATCTTAATAATCTCACAAGTGCCTGGTGGGACTATTTAGTGATTATCGAGTGCCTGTTGCGACTATGTAAACATCATCCAGAGCCAGTAGCGTCTTTCTAAAGAACATCGAGTGCCTAATGCGACTATCTAAAGATCGAGTGTCTAGTGCGACTATTTGAAGATCATCGAGGACCTATTTCGACTATCTAATGATCGAGTGCCTGGTGCTATTTTCTAAGCATCGGATACTTTATCTGACCAGCCGTTCTGCAAGAGAGGGGCACACTTTTTTTTTGTGAATAATGTATATTTCGATAACGTAAATTCATGGCATTGGACATTTTGATCGCACTACATTATTAGGAGTGATGATTAAGCTATAGCAGATAATAAAAGGAGAGTTATTAGGAATTTCACTTAATTAAAATTAGTATAAATACGGTACATACTCAGTAACAAAAATAGTAAATGTTCAGTAAAGTAACCGACGATGGCGTTTTGTGTACTGAAGCACTGTGTACTTTCATACCACTACAAATAAATAAAAATTAAACTTATTTATTAATATTATTAATAGCGCCATCCCTCACGGAACTGGTTACGCCCTAGGACCTCGTTATAGTTCGTTTTAGTGAAAACTTTATAGCTGCCATACAATAATTATAATTATTTTTATATATTATATTTGCCGATTTTCGTAAGTTTGAGGAATGAATAATGTAAGGGGAAGGCAAGGAATCTATTTGGGATGTAATCGAATGTTTGGCATGAAAATTTTGATATGGCATTCTTAGCGGAGTATACCAGATCAAAGTGTATTAATAGAAGTCTTAAATCTCCAGAATATTAAAACAGTAATTAACATGTCAGTGCTTTCGAAGTAGAGCATGCACGTGAGAGTAATTTCGGAAAGTGTGAAATAAAAGTGATGCCTTAAGATTGATCGATGTTGGAGCTGATTCCAGGTTTGAGCAAAATGGGTGTAACCTAACAAAAAATATTTCTTTTGATGCCATTGTGCTCTAGGTTCCCACATGAGACAATTCGGGGGTGTATCCGCCAGTAGAAGAGCTGGGGTTGCATTGTTGAGAAACACACAGCTTTGGCGAACTATAATTTATTGTCGAACTGAAATACATATGTTAACTGTTCCTGGTGCGTTTTGACGGTCATATACTGGTGTGAATATTTGTCTTTGCACAATAAAAAGGACGAACCATGTTCAAAGGGTTATGTGTTGCATTGCATGGAGATTGTACAACATTGTTAATATTATTTAATTAGACAATCATTAAAAAAAATGTATGATACGAAAACGTTTCAGTCAAGATGAATTTCTGTGAATAGGCTTGTACAAGATTGTGCATGAATTATTCAAAGAAACAGGACTGTTTTATTTTTGCTGCGCCTGTAAAATCCTCAAAGAATTTCATCTGCAAATATGAGGAAACACAAACCTGTTCAAAGCACCTACCTGAAAGAGAAAACTAAATTTACTTTTCCTCTAATTTAAGACTTAATTGTAATGATTGTCTTTACTTTAGGACAGTCAATAATTTTTGGTGATGCGTGTGTTAGACAGAAAATTCTGCAAATCACATGACCTTAAGCCTTACGTTCATATGTCGATTTCGATAAAGCATATTGTGTTTAACACATGAAAACTACGCGCATATTGCATAAATTTTCTACGACGGAGGCCTGAAAATTATTTGCGGCATTATCGCTCATATACAGAAATTTCGAACAAAATTGTCGTGCTGTTGGGTCAATTCTATTTCACTAATACTATGTAGGCATTCTTATCTCACCATCGTAGATTATAACGAAAGTGATACCAAGTATATTTCTTTGTGCCATATTTTGGAAACAATCAATTATTTTAAAATGGTACAACACAAACCAATACACATTACCGGCGCAAATTTAATGACAACTCTCTAAGCATGCAACAAAACTGGAGCCCCTTAATCATTTAATTACTTTACGATGACAAGAATGATTGAAATATTTATTAAAACTCTGCAGCCAAGTTCTTGCAGATGCCCCACTCGGTAGTGTAGTCTATAATATCTCTCCCGGGACACGCCATTATAAACATATATCTAAGGATTATTTCCCGCATCTTCTCAATTTTTTGATTAAATCTGTAAAACATTCCTCCGAGGATAATGTGCTTGGTTCCTCCCAGATATGTCACGTTTCACATGCGTTTATACGTATCCTAACATTAAATTAATTTTTGGGTAAATATTTAATTTTACTTATAAATTACAGTATTAAAATTACATCTAATATTAATAAAAATACAAGGGGAATATATGTTTTGGTGATATCTGGTAGGAAATAGTTCTCTTGCATTATTATATTTAATAGTAACTTGCATGTATGTATTATGCAGAAATTCTTCGTTTTTATGTCATAATTTCAGTCTCAGAGGTATTATTGGAAAAGTTTGATTTAAAAAAACTTACAATTTACTAGTTGTTTAATACTTTTAGAACTAATTTTCACCGTGTTGTTATTATTTCTTGCTTGCAAAAGTGCAGAAATTTATTAATAATATATAAATATGTTCCAGACTTTTTACAACTAGTAGATAACATACAATAAAAATTAAGCTCAAAAACATTAAACATCTCTTAAAATGTAAATTTTCTTTAATTGCCCATTGTCAGTTATTAACTCTGAAATGTAAATAATGTTACTGAAACGAAGAATTTCTGCAAACGAGGCGAAGCTGAGCCATAAAGTAGACACTACATCAAAGTTTCTTTCTAGGAACACAAAACACATTAAAACTGAGAGTTAAATACAACAAGAGCTCCTAAAACACAGAACATTGGTTGGCCACAATTAAGTTCAAATAAATAATAAGCCACGCCACGAGTGAGGTATGCATGTGGAACGATATCATGAATACTCGGTAGTCAAGCAGCCCATTTCTCGCGGCGTTAACGAGGGCACAGAACACAAAATCGCTGGACTCTGGCACAAAGCATTTCAATTGACACACAACTGTAATAGTCCTCAATCTGCATAATCAATTATACATTAAGTCACAGTAATATTGTGCTATGATTTTTACCTATTATTATTGTTACATAATAGTACTATGCAAAATGTGTTGGTTATAATATGCTAAAATAAGGAAAGATATAAACTTTATACACTTCCTGTACATATTTGAGACTTTACTTAAAGGGTGTATTATTTTATTATTATTGGGTACATGAGGACAGCTCAGATTAAGTGACGGGGGAGTCCCATGACGTTTGCAGTGACGTCAAGAATGTCACGAGTGTAAGAGTGCCTCCCAATAAGGAAACGGACAGTGTGATTGGTTGAATCTGAACTCTCAACTGAGCAGAAGTGAGAAGGTACTGGTCTGAAATGAAAAAGGAGGACAATGACAAAGCAGAATGTGATGTACATGTCTGGATGATAGACGTGTTTTGTAAGATGCGGAGGCCTCAGAACATATTGTATGGTTGTATATATTATGTAGACGTAGGGCGTAATAAATGCTGTTGAAACATCTCTCCGTACCTGTATCTTCCTTATTAAAGGGTTAACTCAAATTGAAACCCCAGATGTAACGATATCCTGTGTGGATACTACACAGACAAATTTAGGGTCGCTGACAACAGCAAGCGTTAGAGCAACTACGCAACTACAAAACACATTAAAACTGTAGACTAACACGAGTCCAGTCATGGTGGCGGCGTGTTGTGACACCTTACAAAAGAGAGCGACTCGGAATTAAGTCGAGGAAGGGAAAGTCTGCAGAAGGCCAAAATACAAGTCTGTATACCGGATGGTTCGACTGACTACCTTAAACAAATTAGCATGCGTGCGGGGGAGGGAGAAATCACACTAAACTAAAGTGTGTTACAAAATACGAATAAATAAAAAAGGAAGCATAATTTCTGAAAGAAAGGAATCGGTATAGTCAATATTAATATGTGGTAAAAAAAAAAGTTATTTTTAAAATTTCAAGCATTTAGATATTAAAAATTTGCAATCATTGCCTTACATTTCAGTATAAAAAAATACACTAGTTTGTGTGATTCATTTATAGAGTGGTAGAACTTGAGCGAACTTTCAGTGTATATAATTCCATATTTGTGAGTTAATTATTATACATTATTCAGGTGCAGCATATTAAATCGTGATTATGATAGCTGAATACGAAAAAGAAAAAAAATATACATCGTTATAAGAGAAATGACACTGCTGTCTGTAAGTTGAAGAATGTTTGGCGATTATACAGGGTGTTTTACGTGCCCACGAACCCCGATGCTCGCTCATGAATATCAAACTGTCTGTCGTAATGTAAAGAAATGTGCTACTGACATACTTTGATGCATGTCTAGTACAGTTACGTCAGTGAAGTTGGCGCCACAATCTGTCTAGTCCTTGCGTAGACAAGCGCGTTCGTCTGGCCAATTCGGCCGTTAAATTCCATTCGTTCGGACGTGTGCTTTCAGTCTGAGATGTGAAGTATCTGATTGTGGTTCGTGTTTGTTTACATATGTACAGATACACCAGGGTATGGTACCTCTCACCCTCTTGCAGACAAATAAAATACAACGCGAAGGGCAATAAACCACCTCCCTTTACCAATATTTTATCTTCTGGTGTTCCAATCACCTTTCCGATGAAGTTTATCCGTTTCTTTCCTCTGTTCTGGTAGAAACCTTTTTTGTAACTAATACATTGCGTGCAGTTCCCCCCCTCCCTTTGTAGAGCAGTGTGGATTAGCATGGGAGGTAAACATGGCCCTAATCGCGGCCATGTTTAGCCCAATCCCAGTAAAGCCTCGAGCTTGTGCCCTTGTAGTTAGAACCTCGCCTGCATGTCTAGGCGTATGAAGCTCAGCCCTGAGACGCACTTAGATCCTATCGCTACCCAGGACCTCCTCCGACTCTCTTCTTAGTTTTAAGGCCAGGCATCACCATTCATGGGCGTATAGGGAATCAAAGGCTAAATTAGGACAAAGATCTCTCAGTAGTTTTTTGTGCTAGTATTTTCAACTAAAGAGTTTTTGTTAGAGATTGAACTCATCTAAATTTGTAAACATTCCAAATTTATAAATTTTTTAGTTTGAAGTGTAAGTTTTTATTATTTATAAAATTATGACATTTTATAAAAATTAAAAAGCGCATTTAAAATTCTAAAATTCAAATTAAATAAAATGGTTTACAAAATGTAGATGCGTTCAGTCTTAAACAAAAAAACCTTAGTTGCAAATACTATCACAAAAATGACTGAGAGATCTTAGTCGGAATTAAGCCTTTGATTCCCTATACGCCCATGCATGGTGAAGCTTGGCCTTAAGGTAGGTTAGCACTCTCAACAAAATGCCTGTATGGCATTTTATTAATATTGACTCAGTTCCAGTAATTCCGTACACCTACACACTCAGTTTGATGCTTTATTTTGGTAGACATGGAATACAAAATTAAATATTTGTCCTTCGAAGGACATTGTTCAGTCTTATAAAATCTCTTACCTATAAAATACGTTACTGAGCTCGAGCAACTTGCAAACACGATTGACAGGCGCACGTGCATTAAGTTAGCCATACCCTCAAACACATCATGAGGTATTAAAATACATTTTGTACTTACAGCTAGTGAGTTCTGATTGGCCAAAGAAAATTGGGGCGTGACGAGATATAATTGCAGCAGCCAATGAAATGTTCACCCCTTTACAGGCACTAATAGACATTTTGCATCAAGTCTGTTGGATGTGACGATTTCAGTACATAATTTCGCCCAATGCTGTAAAGCTCCTGCGACACTGTGAAATATGTGCCTTTAAATATATTTGGAAATAAAATTTGAAGACGAAATACCATCAAATTTTTCCTTGTAATAAATTTTATCTACTCTTGAATGTGTTTGAAAATGCCACACTGTCTTATTTTGTTACTAGAAGAAGCTAATCTGTATTTTTTTTTAAACTTTATTTTCAGAGTGAGTCAGTGCTATTGTGTTTCCATGCAGTCCAATACAGGAAGAAATGTAACGAACATTCTATTTTCACTTCTTTGCAAAATTCAAATGTTTTTATCAGATATGTTGCATGCACAGTGAAATGTAATGGCGCTGAGTTCTTAATATTATTTATGTGAACTACTAACTTCTAATAGCATTCATGCTCAGACAGATTCTATTTAAATTAATTATCTTCATACCATTATTTCGTTTCTAGCAACTGTTCGCAATTTTCATGTTTCGTGTCATCAGAAACAGTAATTTTCGTCGTGCACGATTATAATACGCTACACCCGTCGACCATTAAATAAATTTTAGAACCGGTTCAATCTTCAAATGTTTAATGGAAACTGGAGCCATTCAATTTTTTTCAGACAAATATGACGGCAGTTACATATATCACTGACGTCACGACTGCCCAACTTTATTAGACCAAACATATTGGAAGCAGTTCCAAGGAAAATTTTGACAGTGTGACAGGGCTTTAGTATTAGAAAAAAAATCCTTCACAGTTTGAGTTGGTACTCGTGGAGGAGCGGTTGTTTATTGCCCACGCGTACTAGCAGAGTCCATAAGGATGTGCCAGCGGGGCAGTTAAGGGGACCTATCCCAGGCATATTGGGTTTTTAGAATTTCCGCAACAAATGTGCTTTACAGATTTTGTATTGAATTTTACGTAACGACGGGACGCAAGACTTTCCGTTGAACATTTTTTGACGTCGGTATTGCTCGACTATCGTTGTTAGTTCATCTCCTGTAGTCGTCCACAAGAAGTCGCCTACTTCTTCCCAGCAGTTGAAGATGAATAACTACAGGGAGAACGTGACAACTTGAGAAGCTATTGTTTATACTGCGCCGTGATACAAATTGTGGAAAACCAACTGAAACGTAGGTTATTACGACAAATGGATAAAATGAAGATGGTGGGACTTCATGCTGGAAACTGACTGCAAATTCACCCACTCAGAACGGGACAAAAAAAAACGAATGAAACATCGTGTATAAGTTAATGGTGTTTTCTTGCATGCCAGCGTCCTGGCAATGTTAACAGCGACGGAGTGGTAGAATACAATGAGGGAGCATGTCTCCGCCCTCTATCGAAGCCAGCCCGACGGTACCAGGCTCCTGGGGTTGTAATGCTATGCAAATGGACCTCCGCGCTCAAGGCGGGCGCAGTCAGTCCTGCAGCCTGATTGGCGGGGGAAGGAAAGAAGGGCGCGCGTTAACTCTCCCGTAATTGGATGCAAATCACCTTCCTCGTCGCCGTGTCGCCGACTTTCTTGCGTCGCTCGCGACTCGTCCGTCTTAGTCGCGAGCAGCTCTTCCCTCGCTGTGTTTATAATTTTTTTTACAACCGTCCCCCTCCCCCTCCCCCACACACACACAAGGAGAATGCTTGCCGTCGACGAGCAGTAGGGTTCAGCGAGGCTGCTCGCTTACTGTGGTGTTTTTGCTCGGGAGGATCTTCATTTATTAATGAGCGCCGCCGCTGAAGATGCGTGCGTCTGTCTTGGGCAGAATTCGTCGTCGCTTCTTCTCCGGTAGCTCTGCCTTCGGCTTGGAACACTTTGCCAGGGATTCGTCCGCCATCTCTCTCTCTCTCCTCTCTCTCTCTCTCTCCTCTCTCTCTCTCTCTCTCTCTCTCTCTCTCTCTCCTCTCTCTCTCTCTCTCTCTCTCTCTCTCCGACTCCGACGTCTGATGTATTATTCACCACACGGAAGTAAAGGCGCAAACGATGCTGCTCCACAACGTCACGTAAGACCGCAGTACAGACTAAGGCGGGGCCGCGGTGGTGTAGTGGACAGACTGCTCGCCTCACACCCGAGTGAACCGGCGGGGTCGCTTCCGGATCATCGCATGTGGGAATCGTGCCGGACCATGCCGCTGGTCGGCGGGTTTTCTCCTGGATCTCCCGTTTCCCCAGCTCTTGCATTCCATACTCGCCTCGCTTCACCCTCACTGGCTCTCAAGACCTCACTGTTAAGAGCCGCACAAATCCCTCAACAAGTTTTGAAATAAAATTTGGTGTCGAAATACCTATGTGTTGAACACACAAATTAATGAAATAATGTGTAACATTTTCAAAAAATAGCAGCGTCACACTCCTGTGTTTTTAGGAACACTTATGTTGAAATTATAATACATGCGCTAACAATATAGTTATTGTTATTTTTCAAATGAATTAGTATTTATATGAATTCACATCCATGTCATGTCACGAAACAGTAAAATTTTCTCAAAAATGTTTTTTTTTTTTTTTTGCCCTTTAGAAGGCTCTAGTGTACTTGAGTGAAGATCTGTGCGACTATTGATGCTTGTTCTTATACAATAAAAAAAAAAAAATAAAAGTATTACGTATATAAAAGGGAATATTAACTACAAAATAAAAGGTTTACACACAGTGGTCCTAAAGTCCTGACAAGATGACTTAACGTCATAAGTGTTATATAAAGATAAATTTGTATTGGCTTATTACGGTAAAATGAGCACTTTTGGAATTAACTGTTAAAAACGACATGACTGCCCGTTAAGAACATATGCTAGAGTACACATGCAGCAAAGTGTACACTGAGAAAAAGGTTTCTTTTTTAATAAAACGAAGTTTGTTTGGCGCAACCAAATTACTTAATTGTTTTTATAGGGGCACTAAATTATTTTGCTGTTGTAACCAAATTATTCAATTGTTCATATTTGCTGGTCCCAAACAAAGACTTGGTTGGTGCAACTAAGGGTTAGTTTTGCCTGCGTACATTAAACAGTTTCGGTTAACGTAAAAACAAATAAGAATCCTACTGAGGTGAAATCCTGCATCTACGGCCGAGCATTACGCGCTAGCAATCTCAGCGTGTCAGTTGTCATGAAGTTAGGATGGTTCTGGTTATAATACATAGATTTCAAATACTGGATAATCTACGCAAATAAATGTTTCACGTTGTACAGCGAGGTCTTGAGAGCCGATGAGGGTGAGTATGGAGCAGCACCGGAATTAAAGTGCGGGGAAAACGGGAGATCCCTGAGAATACGCGACGTCTGGCACGATTCCAACATGCGAAAATCCGGGGTGTGACACGGTAGGGAATTGAACCCGGTTCCGCTTGGTGGGAGGGGAGCAGGCTAACCGCTCAGCCACTGTGGCCCCCTTTGATTTTTATTTTACTGTTGAACTTGTTTCAGTATAATGTTTATGCCATTATTAAGCTTCATTAAATGCACTAACAAACACTGTTAATATTCTAACTTTCACAAAAAATGCAAACAAACTCTCGGACTGTATTTTCGAGCAAATGCGATCAAATGAGTGGCCAAACAAATATATATATATGTAAGTGATTAAAATCTTTTTTGGTGAGGGTCTACTTTATTTTGGCCCATCAATGAAGTTTTTTTCATTTAAACATGTATTTTATTAGATTATAAAATTATTTTGTTGTTTTTCAATTTGTGTTTAACCAACAAAATATTTTGTTGGGGCAACTAAATATATTTATGGCCCTATACAAACATATATTATTTTGGCCTTTATCTCAATGTACACCAGTTGAGGCATTTTTTGATCATCAGGTTGATTTTAAGCGGTATTCTCGTCTGCTTCCAGACGTAAATTAATGCCAATACACGCAAATTATAAAATTTTCATTGCACGTTTGAAGAACTCTGTGGCCAAACTACTTTTTAATACGTATTTGGGAACGCTTGAAAATCACGAGAAGGGTGTGTGTTAGATTTTATGTTGCAGAGAAAACGTTTAAAAATTAGTCGGTTGATTTTTGTATTATATAGGGCGTTTAAAACGTCCCCTGGTTTTATGGTTGAAAGGTTAGCAGGGGACGGCCTACAGGCTAACTTATAACCTAACTTTAAATAACACCCATGTTTTACCCGGGATTGGAACCCAGAGCCTCCCGCACCCCAGATCCATGGCCCACCAACCGACTGCGCCACGGGAGGTCGGCTAGTCGGTTGATGTCCACAGAATTTTCAGGACCGCCGGTTGAATCGGTGGATCAATCAGTTCCCAACCGGACTCAAACGAAACAGTAGTTTTCGAACGTCCGTTATATCGGCGGATTCACCGGTGCATATTTGAATACGCGGAATGTTAATTCTGCATATGGCGGAAGGCTACAAATGAGGAAACGATATCTGAAGAAGGGCTATCAAAATACGCTATTAAGCGCGATCAACCGATACAGAATGTTCCGCAACTCAACTGACATACATCGGCAGCGTGTTTATGATGTACAGAGTAAGAGGAACAAAAGGTTTCTGTATTATAACACACCAAACAATAAAACACAGAAAAACAACCGGCGAACAAGTGAAAATCACTCGTCTACACCAAAGGGTAGAAGAAAAGGAACACAGAAAACCCTAAAATGCACAACCACACTCCTCGACACACTATCAGAGACTGGTCACTAGGGTCAGATTGGGCACATCTTGAACTCCTTGTGCGGGACTTGCAACATCATTGTAACCAGTCTCATTAGACACATTCAGTAATGGCAATTTGTGTTGTTGTTGCATTTAGGTTCCTGTAACTCTGAAATGGGGCTTCACAGCCTACTTGAGTATATATGAAATGTTTTTGTTGCCAATGATTTGTATAACACGCTGACGAAGTTTGTCGGTTGAGTCGCGGAATATTCTCTATATTGCAGTGCATTCCTTTTTCGTGCACGAAATAGCAAATTGTGTGACACGTTCGTATTATATTTACATTTATCAGCTGGCAATAAAAATCAATGTAAGAATAGCGAACTCGTGGTCTCAAAATTACGTCACAAAGGTAAATCAATTTACTTGCATAAAAAACACAAATTTTTTTAAAGTGACAGTTGTACATAACTGTGTTGTTACTGATTACAAATTTTTGATGTAAATAACAGACAAATTTATAATCCGTGCAAATAATATCTTTACAGTCACGTGTAATGTTTCGTGAGGTGGATGCTGGATATGTTTTGTATACACTGATCACGGTAATTTGAGCACTTTTGAAATCAACCTTCGAGAAGTGCCACTATCCCTACCTGCGTGAATTTTAACTGGCCTACTGACTGGCATACAGACTGGAATACAGACTGGCATACTCACTGCCATAATGACTTGCATACTCACTGGCATTCACCGCGTTAAGTTTGTAACGATGGAAGCAAAGTAGTTTCACGACTTCACAATTAAATATATAGTTAGATAAACATAGGTGAATTGCAAAATTATTTCTTTCGCTTTACGTTTTTTAAGTATATAAGTTTAAAAATTAGTAAATTTCAAGATACTTACTTTCTAATAATTTCACAGTTTCACTTGACCGGCGCATGAATAATATGAGCAGGCTGATGAAAATGTTAATTTCATGTGCAGACAAGTAGATCTTGTGCTGGGCGTTCTCTGACGTCGCTGAGTGAGGAACAGAAATTAATTAGCAGATCGCAGATAAACGGAGTGTTTCCGTGTAATACATAGCAACCGGCGCTATGGAATCTTGTGAACTAACCGCCTCAGCTACAATTTCCCTTCACCTTGTTTGTGTTTCGTGGTTTGCGGCTCTCGTAGTGGCAAGTTCAGACGCAGGCTGCAGATAGACGCGGGCCAAGGCGTCATTGCGAGTAACGGGTCGCCGTGTGTTTGCAGACCTATGTTATTTGAGTTCCCCCCCCCCCCCATCAACACCCTTCAAAGGTAGGAATATTCACATAGTTGCTCCAACATTGAACCTCCCACGTGGTTGAACCAGCTTGATAATTGTTTGCTCTGAGACCTGGACTTATTGCGTGCTTGAGACGCGCTGATAATGTGCTCGTATTCTACATGAGGCTTGTAGCTCCCGGCAAACCGTCCAAGTTTACTTGCGTTATAGGTTGTTCACTCGTAAACTGCGCACATGTGAAATCTCTAGTAAATATCCATGCGTATGAACACTGTGTATTACCCTACCATGTGTAAAATTAACAATACACATTGCCATGAGCCCGAACAAATAATTCACGCGTCGGTCAAGTGAAACTGTGAAATTATTATAAAAGTAAATATTGTACAAATTAGCTAATGCCTACACTTATATGCATTAAATAAACAGAAGGTAAAATAAGTACTTCATTCAGTGTTTACAAATGTTTATCGAACACTTTTAACTCAACGTAAATGTACGGAACTGGTTTCCCTGCGATGTTACCAACCTAACTGGGTGCATGACAGCCAGTGTGCCAGTTATAATACACGGAGGTCGGAGCAGTGGCATTTTTCAAAGGTTGATTTTGAAAGTGCTTACTTTACCGTGAACAGCTTTTAATTAAGTAATCACCATGCAAATAAAGTCAGCTATGTAAATAAATCTGGACAAACGAATCGTAATATAACTCTTGATGGCTTAAGGAAATGGGGGTCGCGTCAAAACTACATACAGTTCTGAGAAAATATTTTATATTGTACAGATAAATAAAACTGCCATAAACACTAATTGATGTCCTCTTATAGTATCGTAAATATAATCCAGACCTTTTGTTTGGACACAATAATGAACATCTTCTTCTGGGCGTGGCTAGATGTGTGAGTTCCACGGAAATTTTGAATATGGAGCTTGGAAACAGTGCTGTCATTATTTATGGCTACAAATTTCTGCCAGAACACGTTTTTTCCACCAAATATCTAAAATAGCATATTTCAGAAGATCGCGCTTGATGAAAATGGTTAAAATGTAGAATCAATATAAAGCGTAGTGCAGTTGATGAATGAAATAGCTCAACTTTGGAACAGACACGTGCTTATGTTGTGATGTAACAGTATCACAGAAAATTATAAGGCAGCGAAATAGCTAACTTATATTCCACAATATGACTTATGTTCGCTTGTGTACGTGTTGATATATCATGGTCTGTTTTGCTGGCTTGCATGATGTGATTTTTAAGTGATTTACGCAATGAAGCAAGTGATTGAGTGAACTATTATTTGTAACATATCACTATGTTAGAGAGTTTTTTTTTATGGTTGGGTTTTACAGAATATACAAAATTGTAGCATTAAAACAGTAGACTAAGTAATAAATAAATAAATAAACTAGCACATGGAGGCTGTTGTCAGTAAATAAATAAATAAATAAATAAATAAATAAATAAATAAATAAATATATATATATATATATATATATATATATATATATATATATATATATATATAATATATATATATATATATATATATACACACACACGTGTGTGTGTGTGTGTGTGTGTGTGTGTGTGTGTGTAAATAAGACGGAAAAAGCGACGAAAGTAACAAAGTAGGTTATAACCACGGAAACTGTATGGAAAACACTAGAGCTAATTATAAAACAAACTGAAATACCAGGCAAGATTTCACAACAAAGAGTAAACGGGTGAGCTTAGCATACGTCTTTTGACACAATTTCGTTGTAATAAATATTTTCCGTGTGAAATTCCCAGTGATCTGTTTTCTTCAGTTAGTCGCCATTTCCAAGTACGTCCAACAATAATCGTGGTTTCTTTCAAAAAATATTCACCATTAACTTATCAGAGATCAAAAAATAAAATACACATTCTAAACTAATATGAGTGGATAAACTTAAAATAGTGTCCTATGAACCCGGCTTAACACCGCTGCATACGTCAAGATTGGGCTAATTTATAAAAAGCAGTAGTTATCGTTAAAAGGGATTTCGCTATTACCAAAATAAGCTTACGTATTGTTGACGCAATTCCGAATATTTGCTTGTGAAAACAATAGGCACGATGGGCTCGGAAATGTCGTTGTGAGCTGAAATATTTCAACTGTCGCCCAGCTTCATTGCGCCTGCTCCCAGCTCGTGGATTCAGCTGTTCATACATACGGTAACAACAACAAAGATAACATAGTTACCACAAGTTAAATGTGCGTAATTAAGCCAAACATGCCATGTTTATCTTACGTTTTACACCTGAATTCCACAAATGCTCTCTATGTTTTTATTATTGACTTTTGTAGTAATTAAAAATATGTTCACACTGTTTACAAAAACCTGCATAAATTTTAATGAATAAGAAACAATGGAGATAATGATAAAATAAAGGAAACTAAATTAGTTATACTGACATCAATTAGCTGTTCAACAATCCGGATTGATGGCTTCCAATTAGCACAACTTGTTCTCTGCAAATCTAACATGTTTAAAAATTTTTTAATAAAACATTTACATTAATACTGGCAACGAGGAAGTTAAAATAACACTAAGTTTCTAAATGTTAATTAGATATATTTAGCAATACACATTTCAATACTGGTTACTACAGTATAACCTTATTAATTCGAATCAATTGGGACCGGAGCGGATCCAGTATAATGAAAATCCGGGTTAACTAGAGAATGTTGGAAAAAATCAATTAAAGATAGAATAGGTCTACTTACAGAAATTATTTTACAATAAACAATACACGTTGAAACACATTTACAGATTACAAACACGTTATAACACGTAACAAATAAAAGTTCAGTCAAGTCTATTTCTTGAAAAATAACTCCAAAAACTTGTTAACTTTCATATTATAATTTCTTTGGTTCCTGTAAATCGGTTTGACTTATCCAGAGATCCGAATTCAAGAGGACCGACTTAAAGAGGTTCTACTCATGTTAAGCTTGGAAGTCCACCCCCTCCCCCTCTTTTTCTACTCTCCAATCACCGCGGTCACGTGGATCCTACGGTGAGACATAGAACCTCTTTGCATCCGTACCAACTTGTATATATAATAAGAAGGCGACCTCCGTCTGTCTGCCCAACTTTAATACCCGAAGTCCCTTGAAACTCAACTAAATTATTCCAATTTAGCACAGCGAATCCTCAGTGTAAAATACAGGTCAAGTTCGAATTTCAGCAAGATAAGATTACGCAATCATTACCTTTTACCCTAAAAATTCATTTTTGATTACTTTTTTCTTATGAAAAGTTTTGTATTAATGCACAGAGAATATTGCAAAGAGATATTGAGGTAATGGAATATCATTTTCGTTTACTTTAAATGTCTCGCTTCAATGTTGAATTAATTAATTGGGGCCACAGTGGCTCAGTGGATAGAGGGATTACAAGTGGGGTCATAGTGGCTCAGTGGATAGAACTATGTTAAGTGGGGCCGCAGTGGCCAAGTGGATAGATAAATATTAAATGGGACCGCAGGTCGCTTCAATGCTGAGTTAATTTCACATAATTCCATTATTTTCTACATATATCCATGGAATATGTTTTTCAGTGTTTGTTTGATAGCCACATTTTTTACCATGGTAACTGTTCTAGCCCCGTGATAATACAAAAAAAAAGGTCACTGGCTGGGTCCCCTAGTTGTATATATATATATATATATATATATATATATATATATATATATATATATATATATATATATATATATATATATATATATATATATATATAATAATAAAACGGCGTTTCTAGAGGCGCTTAGTTGCTTATATCGGTCCAGTTGAAATGTGTTTATCTGATATATCTTCCCTACAGAGCAAGAAAGGTGGTGTGAGGGAGTGGCACATAACCATGCAGGGATTACGGATCGTGGAGAGGTCTATGCCAGTGCAGAAAATTATAGTATATAAAAAAATTTGAGAATCTCATTTCAGTTCATCTCATTTTTTTTTTTATTAATGCTGACGTTACTGCCAGCGAGAGGCGAGCATCTACAAAAAAATATTTATTTCGTCAGCAGCAAGCAATTCGCATTTTATCACGATTTAAATTCCAAGTCTACTATACTAATATACGTTTTTGGAAACCTCACATCACAATATGATGACAGAGAATTACCATGTACATTATATACCTTTGAAAGACATATTTATGCACATACTGGCGTGTTTTAATTATGTAGTCATATAAACAACGCAATGACATTGTATTATTTCATTTATCACGTAGTGATATAAAAAATTTCTTCGATCAAATTTAACGTCTTCGTCTGTTAAGTGAAGTACTATTATTATTATTAAGAGAGATTTTTCTGAATACACAGGTTTTCCTCCAACATAACAATAAACTCGGAACAATTGTTTCGTACAGAAGTCGACATTATCTTATCAAAATATTTCTCCAGGTATTTCGGTCGTGTATATCTTCCTCTTCTGCACCAAATCTTCTCATTATTATCTGTACATTTCGGAGCCAGGTAATCATGGGTCATCCTCTTCTACTTCCTACAACTTCCCATTCCTGTATAAGTTTTGGTATTCTAGTATATTCCATTCTTCTCACATGGCCATACCATTCCAACCGTCTTCGTTCTAGAACTTCATACTTAAGTGAAGCATATAAAAATATTTCCATAACACCCTGTTACATCTTGAGGGAAAGGATTTCTTACAAGGAGCTGCTTCCTACTTCCTTTAACAAATAAAACTGTTAAATAGTTTTTTTTTTAACATTCCAATTTTTACACGAGTTAAATTTATATCCCGTATTGTCACAAAAAATGGATATTATCATTAAGAAACACTGGAGTAACATCATCTAAACCAAAGCGGTGATACGCAGGATGTTGATAGGAACTGTCTAAGAGGTTTGTGTGTATACGGTTGTGGTGAGTGTTAGAGGCTTAACGTGTTCCTCAGGTCGCGTCCAGCCATCGAAGGTGGAACAGGACAGTAGACTTTCACATCGGCGAGTCACAAGCCGCCGGGAGCGTTCTGGAACAGGAGTATTTAAATTTTTCACGGAGTGAACGTGTTCCGCGGATATAGAGATGTATATGAATGTTCTCACTGGTGGGGTTGATCGGCAAGGTTCGCCTCTCTCCGCTGCCGTGTGTAGGGCGGGCCCGCTGAATATTACAGCAGTTCTGTGTTGGTAGCTGGGGGGCGGCTACCTGCCTGCTAGGCAGTAACAACATTCCGACTTAAGGCAGTTGCGAGGTTGAACATTTCCTATAGGGAAATACATGTCAATGAAATGCGGTTTTTGAAACCAATTTTGAAGATATATATACTTGAAACAAAAACCTAAACGTGAGAAATGACACACTCAAGCTCTGTATTGAAGCTAATAAAGTAATTTGTTTTTCAGTAATATATAGTTTTTGGTTATTAAGTTTTCTTATCTTCCAAGGAAACAGGCTATACATTAATGTTACAAAATGCGTCGATAGCAGAGAGATGCGTATTTTTCTTCTCGAAAACGTCCGTGGTGTTATAGGCTGTTCACGGTAAAGTGATCACTTTTGAGACCATAGTTACTTTTTCCTTTCAGCTATTTTCGCCTCATCATTTCGGATTCATAGTAATTACTGACAGTGTACGACTATAGAAAGTTTACATCTCATTAGTTACTTGATATTTTTTGAGTAATTTTAATTGTGTGTCATTTGCTTGTTGTTGAAATTCGAGAACATATTTATATTTTATCATTAAGTTCCTGGCTTTGTGCAAGTAGGAAATAATACACAGTGAAAATTAGATACAAACGTATTAAATGACTATTTAATTTTATATTTTCTATTTTACAACATTAAAAATAATAATTCTCAAACGGAAATTTTGACACGAAAACGACGAATTTCTGCAAAAAAAAAAAAAAAAAAAAAAAAGGCGAGTCTGCTCTAGTGACTAAAATATTTTTTCTGCATTTTTAAGCTATTTTGCGGTATTGTGGGTCAGTGCCAATAAATTTGTGACACAAATTCAATATCGATTTAAAAACTACTCTCGCGTACTTTTTTAGTAGAGTTATTAGCACTTTAACCTTAAAGTTGTGCCAAAAAATTACAAAAATTTTATACGAGCACAGTGTTTGATTTCAGTTAGTGTTTTCTGAAGATTTATTAACGCCACGAAGAAATTTTTTTGTAGTGTGGCATATTGTTCGCCTGCCATTAGGGTTTAACTTTTTGCTATTTTGGATTTCAATTTTTTTGTAAATCATAAAATAAAATAACGACCGAACCACTGGAAGAAAATTCATGAAATTCCTTCATATTATTATAATGATATTATGAATTAATTTAAACTGTAGCCAAAATGACAATTATGATAAATTTATAAAATATAATGCTAAAACTTATAAATGAGAAATTCGTTTATTATCCGTAATAAAATTTTGTAAATTATATTTCCTTTGTTTTTTAAAACATTTATATATGTACTATTTGATGTAACAAAACAGAATTATAACATATGCTAAAAATATGGAAAATAATTTTTGGAACTGGAACACCCTTAACGGCCGCTTGAGGCGGGTCAGTCGCAGGGGTTATTTGTAAGTGGAACTGCTTGGGCTACGTCGTTGGAGAGATATAGAGTTAGGGGTAGTGGCTGTGAATAATTGACTACCACCACCGCTTGTGTGTTTAAGGGGAGGGGGGGGGGGGTAGCCTCTGCGAAGCATTTGTGGGCGTGGAAGGAGGAAGTTCTCCTGGAAGCGCCTTTCAAATTTCCACTTCCTATACAATGGTCACGCCATCGTCAAACTGCTGCAGCTACCCTCGGCAGGGAGAAGGGGGGAGGAGGTGTAGTTGGAAGCGTGTTGATGGCGGCATACTGATAAACATTGCACGAACCTCTGTGCAACCCTTCCCCTCTCGAGTAGCAGGCGGTGGTGCGGCAACACGCCAGATCGTTCACCCTTACCTCTCATTCCACCCTCGGGAGGAGAAATAATAAATAAATAAAATTTGCAATAACAGACGTCTGCAACTTCTGTGAACTGAAAGTTGAAATGGACCGTGTGTGAGTTGCCGGGACATGAATATAGATTTTTGCGTTTTGTTCACACTTTTTAAATCAAATTTGGAAAATCACCCCATGTATTTAGTGTTTGATTGTTTCCTACGTATGTCATGTATCACAAGCGTTTCAAGTGGTGTCGTAAGTACGCGCGGAGAGCGGGCGGCAAGCGTGACTGTGTTATGTCCTACGTTCAGGCGATATACGCGAGAGTGCAAGAGTGAGTGAGTGGAAAGGATTTAGAAGGCTGTTAACATTGAGTTCTTGAGAGCCGATGAGCGCGAATTCAGGTGAGTAAGGAACGGCGCCAGAATGCAAGGGCGGGGAGACGCGAGATCCCCGAGAAAACCCGTCGACCAGCGGCATCATCCGAAACGAGTCCCACGTGCAAAAATCTGGGAGCGACTCCGCCGGGAATCAAACCCTGTTCTCTTAGGTGGGAGGCGAGCAGTCTAACCACTACAACACCCCGGCCCCATTGAGCGAGAGCGCAAGTCAATCTGTTGTCTACACGGGGTGTCCAATACCACTTGCAGAAAGTGTTCTCTGTAATTAATATGTCATGAAACGAAAACGGTAAAATTAAAATGTTAGACGGGAAAGAAATGAAATTGATAGAGATCGCGTTCAGTTTGGTGAGTTCCACCATCTTTATGGACAGCATTGTAACGACCCTCATCTGTTCAGTTAGTACGCAAGAATGACAATTCAAACATGTGACTACGTTGCTAATGCAATACGCAATCTATTTCCACAAATTGCTACGAACTTGCAGACGCTGAGACCTCTCCGTTGAGAAAGCTTACTTGTAACTCTGAGGAGAGAGTTTATTTTCACAGTAATATAACAGCAGCAGAATACATTGTGCCCCATATAGTACGACCAAAAGTTCATTAACAAAATAAAATATCAACTTTAACAAAGAAATACATTAAGTCCTTGGCACAAAAATAATACAAGGAAATGCCACAAAAATCGGAATAAAGTGGCACAAAATAACGAAACTTATTTACGAAAGGGGATTCTGGCTGTTGGAACCCTAAGGGTTGAGCAACAACATGCCACGGCTTGCCTGATACACTTTAATGTGAGATGGTGCGTTTATATACACCACTAATTCTCGTTTACACGATTTCTCGCTCATAAACTATCAGCTCAAACAGCTCGACATAGAAATATGATATCTCAGGGATGTCATTCCCTTTGGTTGTTAGCAGCCATGAAGAACGGAATTTTCCCTAATTTAATTCTTACGCGGAGGAAAGGGGTGAAATACAGTTCATTCAATCCTCAACATATATTAATTCCAATAAGATATCGCCGAGGTTTAGGTTTCAATAGACTACGTACAGTAAAACCTTTAAACGCCATAAGGGCGTGAAGAAAGGTAAATGTGTTTTCACGAAATACTCAAAATCTCTTAAACCCGAAGAAATATCGTTGCGCTTTTTGATTCCGGAAGTTACTTATGCAATTGCCGAAATACGTAATCGGAAACGTTCAACTTTTTTCTTACCACTTAAAAGGAGAACCGCCGAATTATTGTGAAAAGAGATCGTTTGATAAAAATTGTTACTTTTATCCTGCAGTACACACAGACAAAATTTCAGATGAAAAACGTGGTCTGAACTTAAGGAATTTTATAACACCGCTTACGGAAAGGAATAATCATTACAACCGTTTGAGTAAAGTGTTAGGTTTATGTGAAAACTATTTTGTCACCTGATATCTACGAAAACTTTTTTTAAATTCTTATCTACATTTAAATCAATATAGACTTAATAGAGATGTCGGATATATTGTGCAATTATGCAAGAAAACTTTGAGTTATTGCCTCCTCCCTTCCTATAGCACATTTGTTATATGGCGTATTTAAATAATTCTTTACTAGCGAAACCAAACTAATTGCCATTGGAATTAAACTGTCTTTGCAGTCTATTTACCGTGATGATGAAAAAGTGCACTTATGAAAACGCACCCAAATACGTCGAATCATTCACAGTGGAAAATATGTTGACACGTTGGAATGAGAAAACAGGATCATCTGTCTACAAAACAATACGAGCAATACAAAGCACGCTAGCAGAGGTGTGCAGATACCTGTGAGGGGAATGGTCATGTGACTGGAAATCAGCTGGACTCATTGGCTTACACATTTTGTCGACGACATAAGTTCAACAGTCGTTTGTGCAAACCGCTTTTTCCCCTCACTCGTCCACGTAACTGGTAGGGCCGCAGTGATGTGGTGGTTAGACGACTCGCCTCCCACCTAGACGAACCGGATCCGATTTCCGTCTGAGTCCCATGTGGGAATCGTGCTGTACGATGCCACATTTAAAGACGTCTGATCTTTATCTGTGGGGATTTCTGAAGAACATCCTGTACTTCACAAGGCAATGCACAGTGGATGTCGTGAGATACGTGATTGTGACCTCCCATGCAAACAGTAGCCAACGAACGTTTGCAGACGATGTCTTGCTGCTGATAGCGGACATTTTGCAGCTATTAATAACACTCGCACATGTTCAAAGTTTTCCTTGAAGAATCAAATACAAGTAGTCCCATCAGATTGTCTTTCATGTTCTCTGTTTTTATCTATAAAAAGGGTTAAAAACTAATTTTGGACGTCAGTGTATCAGTTAGTGGCGAAGGGTATCGATCACAGTGCAAGGTAACAGTGTCAAAGTTTTATTTATGACGGAATATTGGAATGCCTTGTAAGGAACTGCTTGTGAAATATTATATAAGAACTATAACTAGCCAAATTTTCAAAGGAATAAATTGTATTTTATAGCCATATTGATAAATGCGGTTACATATCATGGCGAGTCTTGCTGCAAGCAAGCATAATCACGTTTAAGTACTGAAGAACACAATTTAAAAATGAATAGCGATTTCCAAACTGTATCATCACACTAGGCTTAATGTCTTTTTGCATCTCATATTGCAAAACGCACCAATAGTTAGTAATTTGAAGGAGGCTAATGCAGCATTTATCACTACGAATCATTGTTACGTTAATTTAGTAAATTGAAATCCTTCAGTGTCTACAGTCTTTCAGTTTTAGCTGAATGGACCATATTTCAGCTGAATCAGACGCAGACACAGGAAGCGGGAAAGTCGATGACGGCAATTGAGGTAAGTATGGAGCAGCGCTGGAATGGGGGGGGGGGAGGAGGAAACGGGAGAACTCGAAGAAAACCCGTCGACCAACGGCATAGTCTGGCACGACTCCTATTCCGGTGACCCGGCCGGGGATTGAAATCGGATCGCCTTGGTGGGAGGCGAGCGAATTAACCGCTCGGCCACCGCGGCCCCAGCGGGAAAGGACTTTATTCAACACCTTGGGATCGTTTTAGCAAGCACTAGCTCAAAGTTATTGTTCATAATATTCTAGATTTTCTAAGCTGTCATTACAGTTAGTAGTCAACTGGAGATGAGAAGGAACGAACTTTCTAACCGGTCTGTACCCGAATTTCAGGGGCTGTGTGTGTGTGTGTGTGTGTGTGTGCGCGCGCCCGCGGGTGCTAACAGGAATCTCAGAAACATTTCCATGGCTTGTCGCAAGGAAGACGTTCCTATCTTAAAGCTTCTCCCATTCATTGTGTAGAGCTGTGCGAAGTAATTTCCTCACCCTTCCAGCTTCAAACCCCCCCCCCCCCCCCCCCAAACACACACACACAGCCCGCACCAGTTTACCGCTCATACTTTCACACCTCCGACTCTCGCGCTTTCTCCTTCACGGGCCAATGTAACTTATTCATTGGCTTGTTGCTACTTGATATTATCCCTCCCTCGCGCCGAGTACCTGGAACCACAATTTATTCCTCCCAACTCCAAAATACTTCTATTGTATCTCTCAAGATAAGTATGTGTTTAAAGCGGCTGCTGTTGCTGCTCCAGTAAAAATTATTTCTGCGTGTACTTCCAAAAAATGTTTTCTACATCGGAAACTCTAAGGCCACGTTACCGGTTTTACTACGCTCTGAGAGGATGAAACTGTGAACCCGATGGCCTTACAACCGAGATTAGACTATAGTTCATTCACGGTTACTTCTCACTTTCCTGAAGCCTGGCTTGCTGAAGTTGTACTTTAAGGCTATTCCCCCGCTTCATGCAAACAATGCTCAACCATGTATACAGAATTACACCAAAGGGACAAAGCACAGGATTCGTGCCCACCCAATGGGACAAAGCACAGGATTCGTGCCCACCCAATGCAATGTTATTTTGCGTGAGAACTTTTCCTTACTAGGCTTTACCAATACAACAAGTTTCTCCTTGTTTTTATTTATATCAATTTTAAGATAATATAATATAAATAATATAACTAAAAGTTCAATGCAACTAAAAATTAGGTACTTTTATGGTGTATATTTCGCTTGTAATACGTTACATATGTAGGGAACAACCAAACACATGATTGGGTGTTTTTGAAAGGTTTCATTCGAAAAGTATGAAGGAACCTCGAATAGACCTTTAAAACCAGTTGATAATTTTCCATTGCAATGACTGATATCATACCATTTATTAAACTAACGGTGACTAAAAAAATAATAATAATAATGCATTCTACAACATTATATGCAATTACTTTTCTCTTTTGGTGCATATTTCGCAGTTTTGTCAACTGTATGATTCTCTCGTACTAACATATGTAACATGTTACATTTTGCCTAATATTAATTTCAGATTTTTTTCCTTTTTTATTACTGTATGCTGGGTTTCTGCTATCAGTCCTGTTTAAACACAATTTTAGAAATTAATTTATGATATTTTTAGCAATCTGAATGGAAGTGCCAATTTAATATTTTCATTTAAAAAATTAAGAATTTTGATAGAAAGAAATCCAGTCGATTTTGAATTTTCAGATACATAAATTGGCCAGGTTCTTAAATGAGAATCAGTACGGGTGTTTTCTGATTCGGTAAGTGTGCTGAAATATAATCACAAAAAATTTTAGACAGTAGCTTTCGAAATAATTCAAATGGCAGCACATGCACTGCCTCGATTTCTTTTTTTCCGAATTTGTAACTGCCGAGGGAGAAATTTTTTTGTGCTGTATACTACACAGATAATAGCAAGAGCAGTTAAAATTATATTGATAAAAAATAATATACCAAGAAATACCTTTTGCCTCGTTAGTCAGTGAAACAAGATACAATAAACTAATAGTCAGTTTGCAGCTAAAGAAACGAATTTGATAAATTGTGGGATTCAATACCGGTTTATCTGATGTGAGAGTGAGTAGTAAAGTTCATGTTGCGGAAATACAGCCGTGTTTCAGTATAAATGCGACGGAAAACGACTATCAGTGATTTGGGAAAACCATCATAAGCGCATTCGGTCAGCGTTGAAAGCTGAGCCTCTTGTATGCGAGTCAGATACACAAAGAAATATAAGTATTAGCAGAAAAAACTATTTTTGGGCCAAATAAATCGTAAGTTTGTATATAGCAAATAAAATATACTGTTGATGGGGAAAACATGTTTTAACATATTTGTTTGCACTAATCAAAGGTATTTGAGTCAAACACTGTTTTGTATTTAAAGTGAAATTTTATACTGTTGCCAAAGCAAATATTTTGTCATTTTAAGTTAATATGATAAATACTTTATAAACCTAAATTGAAAATTACAGAACAATCAAAAATAATATATTCCATGTAAAATATCGCACAGTTTTTTTTTTTTTTTGCTTCATTGAGAATTATTTCAATTTCTTTCAACCTGATCATATTGCGTTTGGTTACAAATAAATTTTAAAATTACAGCGTGACAGAAATATTTAAACATTGCTGGATAAATACGCAGAATTACACAAACGATACCTGTGATGTTATTTAACTGTGATCTTACAAACACTTTGTCAATGGTAGGTGGTGGATAAGAACAAATAATAGCGGCTCCGAAAAAAAAACGATGAAAGAGAGTACAAGAACGTAAAACTTTTATAATGAATGAAAGAAAAGTTTGAATATCACATAACCCATTTCTTTCTTGCACATAACCCATTTCTTTCGTGCACATAGCCCACCATTTCTTTCGTGCACATAACCCATTTCTTTCGTGCACATAACCCACCATTTCTTTCGTGCACATAAACATTTTTTTACTGTGAACAAAACAACCCCAAGAAATATTATTTTTTAAATAAAGAACATAATTATTTCCGTAGAACTAAATAGTATAATGAAGAAATTTAATAACAAAACTATGTTTATTTAATTTTCACTTTGAATTTAAGCAATAATTAGTTAGTGTTAAGAGACCAGTCTGAAAGTATTATTTTTCTTTGCTATACAGAAAGCTTAGAACGTATTTTATTACCGTATAATTTATTTCATTATTTACATATTTTTTCTTGATGCCCGCCAATCATTTTAAAACATTATTTTCATGGGTTTATGATATTATTCTCATAAAATTCAGGAAAACAAATTTTTACAAAAGGTATTGGCAAACTACTTTCGTAAAATATTGTCACCTAAAGATGTTCGTATAATTTTCTCGTTGCTGCGTTTCTTCTCCTTTGTCGTAACTAACTTAATTCGTTAGGCATATGGAATTTTCGATGTGTTATTTACACATCGTTTTATGACGACAGCCAAACTTGGCAAATTCTATTTTGGTGCCTGAGTGTTCTAGGTCATATTACAGTTTTTCTAAGACTCATTTACGTAAAGGATCCGCAATAACATCTGCCAATAATAATTTTAGTTTTAACATTTACGTTTATTGTAAAAATCCTTCATTTATCGCAAGCTATTAAGGTATATGAAATTGAACTATAAGGATTGCTTATATAAATTTTGTTAATATAATTCCAAAATATATCCAGGAGAAAATTTCACCGCCACTGAAAGTTCTTGTATTACCTTCAGGTGTCCTGATTTGTTTCCGTATTTTCGGCGTGAATTTTGCCACCGAGTTGTGATTTTATTTTCCATGCAATATTTCTTCCGCTTCACTTCACTTGCTGGAGAAAATAAAATAGAAACTCGACGTGTCTCGCCGCTTCAAGTATTCGCCAGTTGTTGACTCTGCGTTGGCTCAGTTGCGAGTGAGAATTCCCGCCGAACTTCCAGACCAAGGCTCAAGTATCCTTCTTATTTTACACCTGAACATTGCAGGTACGCGCGATGTTAAGATATGTTTCTGCCAGTTTTCGTATCTCATATATTAAATATCAATATACATATTTTTGTACTGCCAGAATTGTATGGAATTTGATATGGAAAATTTGATTTTCCATATACAACTTTTTATAATACACTATTAAAAACATTACGATATATATCTTCTTTTGGCGTCATTCAGTTGCCTAATGTCATAATTAACATTCATTTCTACTTCTTTTTTTTTCTGTTATACATAACCAAATTAAAGTCATTTCGCGAAAAAATCATGGCTGGCTATCATAAAATAATAATTTTTATAAATCAAAATTCCAATCGGCGATTTTGTTGAGATAAAAGAACATTATTTGAATTTAGTATTTAATTATTTTAAATAATGACCTATATTTTAATTTACATATTTTGTAAAAATATTTATTTTGGTAAAAAAAATACTATAAATTTTTTTTTGTGAAAAAATATTGCTCTTATTGCAGTTGTAATAAATGAAACATATTTCATCTTAGACATTTTATATCGTTGTTTTATTTTCTTAATAGGATCCCCAACAACATGGCTTAAATGTAGGTTGTAAGGAAGTGAAGATATTTGCACCGTTATGAGAGAAAATTTTAAGAGAGAAGGTGAAAAAAGTTATTATTCAGATATCTCATATGTGCTAAATTACAGTATCTTATTCGCAAGACAAAACGAATGTTATCCGTTTTGCTCGGTAGGATAGAGAGTAAAGATACTGCGACCTCATACTAAAGCTAAATAATACACAGCTGGTAGTAAGGAGAACTATTAACACTCTTATAAACATACAGAACGAAACTTTCCCAGAGGGAGAAGAAAGTTATGTTTATCGTTCCGCTTTGGGAGTTGCCAACCTCGAAAACGAAGAGTCGCAGTAACGGAATTGTTGCCAAATACGTGGCGCTTATCTGCAACTGGGTATACGGCGGAATTTTATGGCCTTGCCGCGTACTAGAAAAGTTGGAAAAACAAACCATCGTGTTTACAGCGGATCGTAAATTTCAACCTTACGTACATGGAGCGTAGCAGGGAAATTTTCCACTGAGTTTTTGATGCCGCCCCCCCCGCCCCCCCTCCACAACCGCCCTCCGTCAAGCGTGTTAATGGATGACGACGCCATTGTTTTGTTACGACCATGTCCAAGTTTGAAATTTTCAAGGAGTGTGTTACCCGTAATAGTAAAAATTTAATTGCATGTTAATTTAGTTTTCGGATAACAGAAATTTTTCAATTATATTCTTGTCGCTCTTTGACTGAATTTACTATCATGAAGACAAGTAGTAAAATTCTGCTACAAAATGGCAGCAACGATATAATTAAAGTTATGTTTCAATTCTTAACTATTTTTGACATTTTCACATGACGAGAAAACACGTAAAATAGAAACAAAAAAAAATTGCTAATGACATCTGAGACAAGACTTGTGTAAGATTTGCAACTTAACAATTGCTGATCAGCCAAAGTAAAGCGATGAAAAAATTGTACGTTAAGTATTACGTTACATTAAAATTAATACAGTTTTCTGAAAATAAATATAGGCTAAATAATATATTGTCCGTATTTCACACCGAAAACTGTAACAAATAATTAAAATATTTATGTAATGTTTTAAATAACTTGTGAACTTAAACAATACTGTGAAAATAGTCGGTTGAAACATATATACAGCAATCTACCTGTTATCACACTCAGAAACTGTTTGGTTTATCTTAGAAATATTTGTTTTAGTAATTCCATTAAAAAATATTAACAACAAAATAATAATATTCAAAAATGACACACTAACAAATAATTTAATCTATTATTGAGGTAGAACTAAATTATTATTGCAGAAAATCAAATTACTTACACTAATATTTACTTCGCAGCAATAACTCTAAATAAATATGACTTTATTTACATAAGCACTGTGATAACACAAACAACATCTAGTCCTCACGCTTTCGTGGCCATTATGACATAATTTTCTGATCCACAAAATATATGTTCTCGGAAAGTTCAGAATGAAATCTACCAATGTTGTTTATATGAAATGCTATTAAAGAAGTTTTAATTATTTTCAGATGTATTGATCAGCAAGGCACTTCTATAAAAGTTGCCGCCCTACTATGACATACCAGTATAGTGACATATAATGGGAAGAATAGGCTATTTTAAAATCGAACCTGGCGTACTAACGAAACCAAATGAAACAATTACATTGAACAGTTTTTAATTATTTCATATGCCAACTTGGTATGTTATCTCCTTTTAAAAAATTATGTTTTGTTTTTCTGTGAAAAATGGCACCGTTTCTCTCCAAACTTTGTACGCGATTAATTAGATGCAGCTCAACTATCATATCCTGGTAATTATATGTAGCATAAGACATTAAACAAAATGAAGAAACTTAATTTTTTTATTGCGTGAAGTGTAGATCTGAAACTGTTGGTTTGCAACTGCATTTATTTTTGGTGTAGAAAAACCCTAAAGAGTGGATACATTTTTAAAGCGTCATTGTTTTCCAATTTGACAAAAACTAAAATTAGTTTCTGGTGCTTGTCATATTAACGTGGCTGCCGTTTCGCCAATTTATATTTAAAATTCTATTGAGATTTATTTAATACATTTTATTGCTTATTAGTTTAACAACTATATAACTTTATGTATCTCATATATTTATTTATTTTCTATAGAAAAATTTGTATATAATTTTACAATGGAAATATCAGGCATGTTGTGGATAAATATCGGAGTGACTAGAACCGTTCTATTGTTTTGAAGAAAAACAGTCTTTTTCAGGTTTCTTAATGGAAGAAAACTTTCTCTCTGTGATACCGAAGACCCTCAAATCTGTTATTTAAATTGACACTTCCCATCGTTTCATTTTATCAATTGGGTTTGAAACAATCTTACCACCACACGCAAATATAATTCCTGTCCTAGGCACCCGAAATATTCCTGAACACGAGACTGCAAACTGAAGATACATATTTACGAGATAAAAATGGTAACTAAGAACATATTTTAACATAATCATCACAAGTAGTCTACAGTACTTTGTCGTTTCAGTCTATTCGGGGTTTCTTCACACTTTTTGAATAAAACCTTTGAAAAATCACACTGTGAATGACGTGTTGGGTTGTATCCTAAATATCTCGTGTAACACAAATGTTTTATACTCGTGTTGACACAAATGTAACGTATTTTTGGTAAAATTATTTACAATTCATAATATTTCATTTACAATAAATATGAATAAAAGTAGGGAGAAAATATACGTATAGGTAATGCTAGTAATAAATTTGCCGAGTGAGGTCACGTGAGGGGGGGCCGCGGTAGCTGAGCGGTCAGACTACTTGCCTCTCAGCAAGGCGAATTGATTCAATCGTATTCCGGACCACTCCCGGATTTTCGCACGGAAGAATCGTGGCGGACGATGCCGCTGGTCGGCGGGTTTTCTCGGGGATCTCCCGCTATCCCCCGCCCTTTCATTCCGGCGCTGCTCCATTCTAACCTGAATCACCCTCATCGGCTCTCAAGATATCGCTGTTAAGAGCCGCCCGAATCTCTTCACTCACTTCACTCACAAGTGCCGTGTGATGCCACGAGTTCCTTTTGGCTCGCCACCTACAACCCAGCTGTGTTGCAAGAAACATAGAACACATCAAATATGAAGACAAAACACAGTCATCAGTCCTTTGCGTCTATGCAAGACCGACTATCAAATGATAATTGGATTGAAATAAATAAATAGTTAAATATCTCACTTTGCGCTGTTGTGGTATCTCGCGAAGGCAGCGAAGTAGTGTAGCAAATGATAACTATCAAACCGTGACTGGGGACGCATCCACATCCGGTACCCTACGTTAGTAAAGTGGGTATTACAAGGTAAGTAAAGTGAAGATTACAAGATAAGTAATAGCACCTTCAGGTCTAAAATCAGCCTGCAGCTCGTTTTCAAGGACAGTCGATTTTTTTTTTCTATTCGAGGAAATACTTTGTAATACTTTGCATGGTAGCATTTTCTTGACTGACAAAATTGCGATACTGTGTATGAAAAGAAGGTTGGATATGTTTTTGTTTGCTCAGTTGGCGAAACATTTTATAGCAGATTTTTAAAATATCCTGATGCAGTATCCTTGCTAAGTATTCCGGTGACTATATATTATTATACGCTTAATAGTTCACAGATAAACACTATGTAAAGTTCCTTCTTACTACATTAAGCCTGTTTTATTCCAAGAGCATGTACGGTATTTGATATATATATATATATATATATATATATATATATATATATATATATATATATATATATATATATATATAGTGTGTGTGTGTGTGTTTGTTTGTTTGTTTGTTTGACTTGTATACAAAATAAAGAAAACGCCACTATATTTTACACGTTCACAGTTTACAATTTCAGTTAAGTCTTAAACATGTAGTCTTTCGATTTTCCTTTAACAGAGTGTAATATTGCAGTTTTTAGGGGTTATGTTCACCGTTGATCACAGATGTTTTAATTATATATGATTGCAGAGCACTTAGTTATGTTGTCACTTCATTTAATATAATTTACAAATTACCCTTTATTATATGAATTAACATTATAATATTTGGTTATTTTAAGAGTTTATTGACATAGAGATCATGTGTGAGTAATTTCCATTTGTTTCTAGACGATATTCAGTATTAATATTTTGTTTGTTATTTTTAATTTCTTCTCCATATGGTAGTCAGCATTAAATGTTTATTAAACAAAAGTACAAAATAAAATTATCCTGGTTGTCTCTCGTCTCGCCATTGCTGATTGGCGGAGAGATGTCATGTTCAGACGACTACCAATCGGAGGGCAGGAGACAACATAAGTACAGCAGAAGTAAAATAAAACAATATTTTGTTTAGAAGAACTCTCAACGTCTCCAACGATGGACGCGTGTCTTATAATTCAAAAGTTTTAATAAGTTTATATAAATTATAATAATAATTTTGCTGCAAGGCGTTTCGTAAGTTGGAGAAGTAGTAATTAAGTAATAAATTATTATTATTTTATTACGTCTGAGAAGATGAAATGTAAATCCAATAAGTTGTTGAATTTCTGGAAGAAGACTAACTGAAAAATAAAAGATATCTGCAAAACTGAGACATTTGACGTGCTGATTTAAAATGGCGCCAACGTGTCCAGTGCAAGTTGTTGTGTTTGAAATGTAACAAGAGTTTAAAATGGAATGTAATAAATGGCGCCAACGTGTCCAGTGCAAGTTGTTGTGTTTGAAATGTAACAAGAGTTTACAAATGGAATGTAATAAATGGCGCCAACGTGTCCAGTGCGAGTTGTTGTGTTTGAAATATAACAAGAGTTTAAAATGGAATGTAATAAATGGCGCCAACGTGTCCAGTGCAAGTTGTTGTGTTTTAAATGTAACAAGAGTTTACAAATGGAATGTAATAAATGGCGCCAACGTGTCCAGTGCAAGTTGTTGTGTTTGAAATGTAACAAGAATTTACAAATGGAATGTAATAAATGGTGCCAACGTGTCCAGTGCAAGTTGTTGTGTTTGAAATGTAACAAGAGTTTAAAATGGAATGTAATAAATGGTGCCAACGTGTCCAGTGCAAGTTGTTGTGTTTGAAATATAACAAGAGTTTAAAATGGAATGTAATAAATGGCGCCAACGTGTCCAGTGCAAGTTGTTGTGTTTGAAATGTAACAAGAGTTTAAAATGGAATGTAATAAATGGCGCCAACGTGTCCAGTGCAAGTTGTTGTGTTTGAAATGTAACAAGAGTTTACAAATGGAATGTAATAAATGGCGCCAACGTGTCCAGTGCAAGATGTTGTGTTTGAAATATAACAAGAGTTTACAAATGGAATGTAATAAATGGCGCCGTGTCCAGTGCAAGTTGTTGTTTTTGAAATGTAACAAGAGTTTACAAATGGAATGTAATAAATGGCGCCAACGTGTCCAGTGCAAGTTGTTGTGTTTGAAATATAACAAGAGTTTAAAATGGAATGTAATAAATGGCGCCAACGTGTCCAGTGCAAGTTGTTGTGTTTGAAATGTAACAAGAGTTTACAAATGGAATGTAATAAATGGCGCCAACGTGTCCAGTGCGAGTTGTTGTGTTTGAAATATAACAAGAGTTTACAAATGGAATGTAATAAATGGCGCCAACGTGTCCAGTGCAAGTTGTTGTGTTTGAAATATAACAAGAGTTTACAAATGGAATGTAATAAATGGCGCCATCGTGTCCAGTGCGAGTTGTTGTGTTTGAAATGTAACAAGAGTTTACAAATTTTGTTCTCTTTGGTTAACACTTTTCAAAGTTGTGTTCCAAGCATTACACATAAACCAATAATCTTATAAATATTGTGAACGTTGAAAATAGTTCTCATGGTTGTTGAGAATAAGGTCACGTTGATGATAACGAAAGTTGCTAGCATCTTAGCCGTCTTTCAGTTTAGATGACGACCGGTTTCTTAGCCATTTCACTTACATTAATAACAAGGGGTCACTTAATATTTTTAAAAGTAAGTGTCAAGGCGTCAGCATGAATTAACCACTTTAAAATCGTGTAAAAAATTAAATGACGGTAGATGAAAGGCGTTGTCTAAATCGATTTAGATATTTTTTTTAGAAGTGTTACCTTTGGTAACATGCGGTCAGTCATTAACCAAAGCCATGAATTTTCCTCTTTGTAAAAACAATTGAGTAATATTGCTCAGTAGTGTCAGTGTACCTAATTACATACACATATTAAAAATTTTTTCCACAATTATGTTACAGCAATATGTTTACGAGATTTTGCTCATTTCTACATCAAACGGATGAAAAAATGGCTAAATGTAAGACTATTTGACATGCTATATATCGCAATAGAGTCTATTTTAGTAATAGGACATAAATATTGTGTATAAAAGTTGCAAGATCTTTGGTATAAATATAAAAAATTATGATTGTACAACTCGGCGACCATAAGGGCTATGAGAAGATTTTGATGTGCGTGAATTTCCAAGATATAAAGTCATAAATTAATTTCAACTAGGCTACTTAATAAGATTCGATGGAGCTTATTTTATTAACATTATGTTTGAATTAACAAAACTATTATATACTGTAATAGTTGATACAATGAAAAATTCTTGATTTAAATTTTGTTCACAGTGTTTTAAATGATAGTATATGTAAGCCACAAAATCAGTAGACATTAGAAATTTATAGTTTCAAAATGTACAAAATTGTTGTTACAAAAATGAATTACATATATAAAGTTCTATTATATATAACTAAGAGGTTACAAAATTAAAAGTAGCCCTTGATAAGAATTGGGGTTCTTCAATGTACGTGAAGCTAAATACAGAGATATTTATATATGTAATTATTATGCAACATGTAGGCAGGGTTTTTTTACGACAAAAAAAAACAACTGAATGTGTAGCTGACAGAACACACACTGCAAAATACTAAAAATCACCACAAAAACATCAACAGACTTACATCTTACCAGCATATCAATCAAAGAAGTCCAAGGATGAAGTGAAGTTTAATGCAAACAAAATCTTTTCGCAATTTATATAATGTTTCCACAAAATATTTACAAATACCACGCAGCAGCTGGACCAGAAAACTCTGTATGTGTGTCAGAAATAGCAATTGTTTGTGTGTGTTTGGCAACCATAATTAAAGTCTTTGCAGTTTTTACAAGTCCGTACCAAATTTAAAATGTTTTAGTGTGCAGAAAGTTTGGTTAGTTTTCAAATAGTAATGACACTCACACGTTACATTTTACAAGAAATCTGCCTATGTGTCTACACTGAATAAAATGTTCCTGGCTAGTAATGTCAAAATTCCGTTGAGTAACATAAGAGTTCTTATTTTCAGGCACTGTGTGATCAGAAATAAAGTGTTGTATTAAATGTGTAGTTAACAGGAAATGTCTTTAGCACTCCACCGCTGGACCAACTGTCACTTAGTATGGCGGTGATAAGATACCTTATATTTCTGCGTTATACTAAAGTGGCAAAGCTCATAAGCCCTCTTCAGATAGTTTTAAAAACACACTGTCGGCTATTTATGTAAAACTGAGCATATTTGTCGAGGTCAAACTCACTTTTATATTATAATTTTTCACTGTTCAGACGGAGCTCAGGTCTACCCGACCTGTTACGTTAGTGGCCCATTTCAAACAAGATGGAGACCAGAACATTCTTTCAACGACTCAATTTGGTGTCCGTTACCTGATTTGAATTTACCTGTGTGACCTAGGGCTTATATCGGGTTGCATTCCGTATTATTAAAATCAATACGTTGTTATCAACCATTACCAACAAATTAATATGTATCTCAAAACATAACAATATGAAAATAAATACGTAATATTGAATATATGAATAATAACCTCTCAACTGCTGAGTGTACGATGGTAAATATGTAAAATAAAATAAAAATAAAGTTACTGAATAATAAACTTATAAGTAGAACACGTCACAACAATAGCATTTCTATAAGATAAACATGTGTGTACTCGTATACTAGATTTCCATACCACTGTAAGGCTTAACAGTACTATTTAGATGTTCTACATAATGAGACGCTGCACCCTTCTTACTTAAAATAGATTTTCATAATATAGAAATATCCTGGTAGAAAATATTGTTTAAAAAGTATTGTGTTAAAAATACATAAACTTAAATATTTGCAAAGTTACATAAAATGTTGAATTGTTTATATTAAGACAATTTGTTAAATTTTCGATTTATGTACACTAGAACTGATATGCAAATCAACAATATGTGGCTTGGAACTGTCTGATACTTAATTTTACATATAATTTATGATTTTTATTTTAATTTCAACACTCTTGAACACTTTTTGTAATTTTATTGTTTATTTCATTAGGTTTCATGTATGAGTTAGTTTAGGAACCACCATTTGTTTTCTTTTGAAATTTTTACTCTAGGTAAAGAGAGTATCTTATTCTGAGTAATAGTGACTTAACTATGTTATGCTAATTATTTGTCACTTGTGAATTTTTATGTTTCAGAACTTATATAATTTTATCTTTAAACTTAATTTGTTTCCTTTGAAATTTAAATTGATTTTGATGTGTTAGTGTTAGCTGTATTTGTGTGACCGGATATAGCTGAGCCCATGGTTGTAAGTATGTGTGGAAGATGCCGGAAGTTAAGGGCTTCTGGGTACGGACCTATTGGCCCTTGGGCGCTTTTCATCGCCGGGATCTTCTATTTTAAAATCCCCGGCATCAATCTAAAATAGTTAGATTATTTTGGTGCCAGAAGCTAGTTTACGTTTTTAGCTAACCAAGTCAGTTTAAGAAGAGGGCTTGGGTTAAGCATTTGCATTAGATTTTATGAGTGGTAGCTGAGAGAATACGGCGAGCAGCATAACGCCTAGACGCCATGATGACAGCATGTGCGACAGTAAACTACTTAATGTGACGCTACCCAGTTTTATGTTAATAGACTGTCAACCAGTCTCATCTGTTTAGTGAATTTTTATAATACAGATGTTGGCCTTTAAGACCTATTAATTTTGATGAAGAATAGTTGCTGATTAAATTAGTTCTTGACTGTCACTTTAGCCCAGTGGTACGAGATTTAACGACAGAGGTAGTGTCGGAGGCACTACAAAAATGACAAGAATATTTGGAAGTGAACTTTAAATTTTATTTTCCCCCAAGTACATTTACATTTTGAGAAGTTATTTTAATTAGATTCAATTTAATGTGAGAAAGTACTTGGATTTGACTTATAACTTTTATAAATGAAGCTCAGCATACGTAAGACTAATTGAACGGTACATTTTTAATTCATATCACAGCAATTCAGTTCATTTGGTCATTAATTTATTTTGATTCCTAACAAGCAGCTTTGAAATTTTTTTTTTTTTTTCAACATCTAATTTTATTTTTTGTTGAGTTTTTATTTCAGTTCGAATGATGGCAGTATTTTAATTTTATTACCTACTTGCAGACTAGAGTTTTAATTACATATTTGTTTTCTCCATCTTAGATAGCTTCACTTTATTTTTTTATTTTTTATTTTTGAATTTCAATTAAATAATTTTTTAACAGCAGCCATTTTCTTTTCTTTTTTGTTTTGTGATCTTTTTTTCATAATTAAAAGAGTTAATGTTTTTAGAGTTGCTAATTTATTTCATGATACAGAGTTCGACTGACTGTAGTCCATCACATGCATGTATACCGATCCCACTTCTCGCATTAATTCACTTCCACTTATTCTCAGTTTAATATAAGCCCTAGTTCCCCAATATCTTACGATATTTCACAAGCCCCATCAAAATATATATTAAGTAGTTTTAATTCTGTTCTTTATTATTTCCTTCGGAGATTCGTAGTTAGCGAGACTTATTCGTAGCCCTTTCATCTTTGATCTAATTATGTTACACCGTAGCTTATTTCACAGACCAAAGTTTCGAAAACGAGAAATATCAATGCATAGGACATCTCTCACATGTATTTTCAAGTCCATAATATTTTGAACCACGTTGCTCGTATTAGATCTGTGACCATAATTAAGATTGTGTAAAGTACACAACTGTGTATACAAATGTTTCTAAATTCGACCGGCAAACATGGGCTGCGAATTAATCACTAAAAAGAAGTTGAAAACATATACATGACCTATGGTCTAAAGTGAATCCTAAGTGCAGTGCACAAGTTGAGCCAGAAGCATTAGTTTACTACAGCGCCACTATGTACCGACACCTGGGACCAGAGTTTTATTAACATGGGCTTCAGAAAGCAGAGTTTGTGTACGATATAAACACAACCAAAGTGAGGTTTCACCGTATCTCGAAACCGACGTTTGTAATTCAAGTTACGCTCAAGTCTTCGATTTCGTGCGTGGTGTAAACAACGAAACTTCGGTTTCGTTTGTAAATATGGTATAAAATGTAGAACTAGGATATGTTGAAGTGTACTACACTATGTTTTATTGGGTAGAAATAATGTGTGTAAATAAAGAATGATTATATATTTTTGCTGTAGGTACGAAAATAACTAATACACGCTAAATATGTTGCATCTTAAAATAATCGTTACGAAATATCATTTTTGAAGTCTGTTTTATCAAGCAATGTATACAACTTTAAATAACTTCTTTGTCTTACTTAATATTTTCTCTCAAATATATTTCCTTTTCGTATCACCATAACAAAAAGGATTTTTCTTTTCATTGTTTTGGTACTAGTGATTTCCGGCATAAAACAACATACGAAACACAAGTTTCCAAAATGGAGTTTCATATGACGGAATAAACACGGGTTTGCTAAAGTGAGGGTTTGGCTGACGGTATAAACTTAGTGACTTTTATGTAACTCTCTCTAGGATCGTCTCCTCCCTTTGATAGCCACCACAGTCTGTTGTTTAGTATTGTACGTGTTTCCATCTACCAAGTATTGTGCTGCAAGTTAAACGGGAATTACTCGAAGACCGTGATGCTTAGCGCATCTGCACAAGACTACCTGTTGTCGTTAATTATGACGTGCGTAATAATAGCCAATCACTAAACTTATAAATATGCTACCGCGGTTCATAAATATGTGCATTAATCGTGACGATTCACGTGAAATAATTTGATGACAGCGACAGGTGTTGTGTTTGCAGATATTTCGTCTGTTACCCATTATCAATCTTAAATATTTTCTCCGACATTTTTCGGGTCCAGTTTCAAACATGTATACCGTTCGAAGGTTTCACATCAGACCATGTGTAATGTGTGTAAGTTCTCTGTCTGTGATTACCCTACAGCCCAAGTTTGTTGGTCGAATTTATACACTCTCTATAATAATGTTTGCAATTTATTGCCAAATATTAACAGTGAGTTGTATAGACATATAAACACACACAGTATTGCAAGGATACCCTCACCTTACGGGTGTTGGATAACACACAAATTTATAATTTTTTATTTCTGCCAAACATTGTCCAATTTGTACGCGTTGTATGTAACGCTATTTTCCCAAAATAAAAAAATTACATGTATTTCTTTTTTAATAATTTGATGTAAAATCCATAATTTTTATATTTTGCAGCAGCCATATTAAGAATTAATAACTGAGATGTAAAAATGAAAATAATTGTGACATATTTGCTAGACATATATGGAATCAACAAATAACAGTTTATGTATTTTTTTTAAATAATAATGTTTTAAATTGCAAATTTTTTATATTTAACATATTTTTCGTATGTATGGCCAGTTACAGGGTGATTACGTATGTGTCACGCGGTAGCTTACGTCGTTAGTATGCATTGTAATATTTTCATTTCTGCAACTTAATTACTATCTGTCATTGTGACTGGAGCAAAACAGAAAAATGTTGGATGTGACATCAAATTATCCGGAATATAAAGTGTAAACAATTTTATTTAAGGAAAATTACTTTACATACAATGTGTACAAGTTGAACAATGTTTGGTACAATAGGTATCCAACACCCTTAAGGCTGTTCATGCACCAAAATTTTTTTTTTCTGCATTTTTAAAATATTGTGCGATTTTGTGATACAATGTCAACAGTTGTTTGATTTTAACTGCCAAATCAGTTTAAAAATAACTTTCGCATCATTTTTTTAGTAGAATTATCAGCATTTTAAAATTTAAATTTGTGCCAAACAAATTTCAAAAATTTATACGAGCACATTGATTGATTTCAGCTAAAATGTTTTTCAGATATTTAGGAGCACCGTGAAGAAATTCCTTTGAATTGTGACACTTTGTTCACCCTCAATTAGGGTTTAACTTATGGCTGTTTTGGATTTTAATTTTATTATAAAACTTAAAATAAAATTATGCCCGAACCACTGGAAGAAATTCGATGAAAATTGTTCATATTCTAATCACGTAAACAATTTATTTGAACTGTATCCAAATATGAAAATTATGCAAAACTTCTTAATTTGTATTCCAATACATATAGATTAGAAATTTTTCCAACTCCTTTCATTCATTTTTGTAAATTAATTTTCCATTATTGTCAATACTTTTATCGGCGTATTATGTGATGCAATGAAACAAAATAATAAAATATTAAAAAAATATTGAAGATAATTTTTGTTATCCAACAGCGTTAACATGTGAGTGAGGGAACTCGTCGTGAGACATAACCGACACACCAGACAGAGCCTCGGACTGGCTCAGGGGTGCCGCGGGCTGTAAATATCGGCGGACGATAAGATCAACCTACCCGGGAAATTGGCTGTAAAATCCACATCGCAGTCGTAAAACTGGCGCTCCAGTACTCACACCGCACGCCAACCTTCCTTCCAGACGACTGCATGCACCAAGGTGCAGCGCCTTCTGTAAACACAGGTGCGATTGTTTATTCTGGTGCCAGGTGGGAAATTTGTGGCGTGGCCTCATTGCACGGGGAATTGGTATTCCTGATCCACCACAACCTCAAATGTTATAACTGCACCTGACACATATAAGTGTATACAAACACTGGGATGATGAAAAAAAATATAGTCACTGCAAAAAAAATTACGTTCAGTACACTGGGAGCAAAACAAATTCCACGCTACTTCTCTCATACACTCTTCAATAAAAGACTTACAAGAAATAACCACAATGTTTGAAATAAAATATCAACCGATGTAAAACATTTAATAAACTTTACTTCGGTCTAGCTGTATTGCTCATATCCTCGGAGTGATTTTCATTATTGCGGTCATAAGACGAACTGATACCAGGAGTTATCATTATTGCGGTCATAAGACGAACTGATGCCAGGAGTTATCATTATTGCGGTCATAAGACGAACTGATACCAGGAGTTATCATTATTGCGGTCATAAGACGAACTGATACCAGGAGTTATCATTATTGCGGTCATAAGACGAACCGATACCAGGAGTTATCATTATTGCGGTCATAAGACGAACTGATGCCAGGAGTTATCATTATTGCGGTCATAAGACGAACCGATACCAGGAGTTATCATTATTGCGGTCATAAGACGAACTGATACCAGGAGTTATCATTATTGCGGTCATAAGACGAACCGATACCAGGAGTTATCATTATTGCGGTCATAAGACGAACTGATGCCAGGAGTTATCATTATTGCGGTCATAAGACGAACTGATACCAGGAGTTATCATTATTGCGGTCATAAGACGAACTGATACCAGGAGTTATCATTATTGCGGTCATAAGACGAACTGATGCCAGGAGTTATCATTATTGCGGTCATAAGACGAACTGATGCCAGGAGTTATCATTATTGCGGTCATAAGACGAACTGATACCAGGAGTTATCATTATTGCGGTCATAAGACGAACTGATACCAGGAGTTATCATTATTGCGGTCATAAGACGAACCGATACCAGGAGTTATCATTATTGCGGTCATAAGACGAACTGATGCCAGGAGTTATCATTATTGCGGTCATAAGACGAACCGATACCAGGAGTTATCATTATTGCGGTCATAAGACGAACCGATACCAGGAGTTATCATTATTCCGGTCATAAGACGAACCGATACCAGGAGTTATCATTGTCACTGTCACGTGATCTGTTGTACTGATAGTGTCGGCACTAAACGTTTTCAGAATTATAATCTGTAATTGCATTACCTATCAGTTGAATCAAAATTGTTCGCAGTATTATCGATAACTCAGATTCAATATTTGCAATGGTGTTAATTTTGTTGAAGTGATATTGTTTGTGTTTGAGAACGCAGAATAGCTATTAGGCTCAAACATCGACAGCAAAATATCATGATATAGAACAGCCGTATTGCTTGTGAGACAGCGCAGTGAACCAGAATAAAGAACTTTACGGCGGAGTCGTTCAGTCACTGTGGAAATCGTCGCACTTAAAGTGTTGTCAAGGTAAAAATTGTCACGAACTTAAATTATTTCTTTACAGGCCCCTATCCAAGATTTTAATTTATTTGTATATCTGACTATAAGTGAATCTGGAACAATTTATTATTTAGATTAGTTAGTTGCTTATGTAAAACAGAAAAGTTTTAATTTCACTTAGCAGAGTAACGAACTAAAGCGCTACTGTACATTTTAAATAAAATATGTTAAGATTATTGTCTTTCATCCATGAATGTTCTAAGATCAAATGCTTGCTGTACTGGTAATGTTGGAAATACTCTTTAAAACAAGCAAAAACTGTTGTTATCTACGAAATTGAACATTTTGCAGTTAACGGAAATAATGAATTGTCCAATTGCGTACTGGTAGAACATTTATTTTGCAAACCAGTAATTTATATTGAATAGTTTATATGTTGAAATGTAATTTGGAAGATCTGAAGTCAACATGTGGAACGAATGTTATATGTAACTATTAACAGGCTATAGCAAGAAGCCTTATTTGTTTCATTTATTTTCCATTTAAAAATCAAGATACATGTTAGATGAAGAACATAATGGTAATGTAAAAGGTATGAAATGTATTAACCGAACATATATCATCAAACTAAATAGTGAGCCGCTACTTACTTTGATCTGCGCTAATGCAAGAGTCCCAGGGGAGACCGCGAGTTAAAAGAATTTTATTAAATATTGGATGGAATTATATAATTATGTTTTTCATATGGTTATGTGTTAAATTAGTATATACATGACCATTACGTTCTTCGTCTAACATGTATCTTGATTTCTAAATTTCATTTATCCATACTCATCGTATTATCATTCAATAATTCTTTTCTTACAATACTATCTCACCTGCTACAGTGTGTTAACTGTAATAGTTCTGGCAGATTTTGCATTTAACTTAGCTGATTTCCAGCGATCTGTACTCATTCAAAAGTTCCATAACCTGGATTCGTAGGTACAAACTATGCACAGCCACTCGTCAGACAGCCGTGCCGTCCTGGTGCGACCAAAACAAGAAACAAGGTCGACTACATGGAGCAGTTAATAGCAGATGGCGTAAGAGACGTCGAGAATGGCAAGTTTTTTTTTCTGCTAGTCGTCTCGTAGTACAGCGAGTGGAAACAACGTCATTGGCGATGACGATGACGATGTATTTTTCTAGATTGTGGAAAGCGATGTTGTCGGTTGAGTTCGCGGCTGTTGGACCATGAAAAGTTTCTCTTTCTCTCTTCCGGTTGTCATTCTGCGTAGTCCCAAGACTTTCTGGAGAGCGTGTGTCCTTCAGTGGCGTAGCCAGCTATTTCTGAAGGGAGGTGTTACACTGGGATATGAAAAAATAGGGCGGAGATGGGTTGTGTTACTCTGGCGTTGGCAATGCTGACGCCGAAGTGAACACTCTATATCAGGTTTGTAGTGGCATTTATCCCACTGGGTGTCGTTTTACACAGTAAGTTTCAGCCAAATTTAATCAGTTGCAATATTACTCATAAGGAAGCTGTAGACTAACTTAAACCCTTTTCTGAGTATTTCGTAAACTTCCTATTGATATTGAAGTATCGAAATTTCAAATAAAATTCTATGTTTTATTCGTGTAATTTTTTTTGGATAAATTTTTAATTGATATAGATTTAACTTGATAAAAGCTTTAAAATTAAATAACTGTGTGTCCTTTGACGTGTAATCAATATACTTGACCCATAATTGCCCACAGACTCATTGTTAAGGCCGTTAGAGATTCGCGTAAAAACACCCCGCTGAAAAAGGAAGGATTTCGCTGAATAAAAACAATCAAGGACGGAAGTATCGAGTAGCGGTGCCTGCGGATATGGGGCCAGCGCTGCGCGTTTTGCCAACATATCAGCCATTAATTTCTGAGCGATAGTAGCAAACCCCTGTACTGCTAAATAATTTTTCAGTATTACTGCCATATTTCTGATCTGTAACTTATTTGCAATACTGCAAGTTATATTTGCAATAACTGTTATAATTTTTTAAATATATAATTGTATAACTTGAGTTGAGTTGAATCGAGAGATTTAGGCGGCTGCTAACAACAGGTCTTGAGTGTCGATGAGAGTGAAATGAGGTGAGAATGGAGTGGCGCCGGAATGCAAGGGCGGGGGGAAATGGGAGATCCCCGAGAAAACCTGCTAATCAGCCTCATCATCCGGCATGCGAAAATCAAGGAGTGGCCCGACCGGGAATTGGACACGGTTTGCCTTGGTGAGAGGCGAGCAATCTAACCGCTCAGCCACCACGCTCCCATACCTTTAGTTTTAATGAAAACTCACACTCACACACATAAATATGTATATATATATATATACCGTTACTATTAGTACCATTAGTCGTCAATATTTGCATATTAGATTGAGAAATGATTGCGATTTTGTCAATATAAGTGACATTTAAAAGTTATGACCATCGATTTTCAATATAATTTTCGGCGATTGAAGACATCGATATCGTTATGACTATAATGAATCCGGTCGATATAGAAAAGTGTGTACTTCATATTCCACATCATGAGTACGGAAATCGTGACTGTCATATTCTCTCCCTCCTGGCCTCAAGTTGATGCTCGGCGACATATCGGGTGGAGACTCGGAGGGGATTCATAAGGTTTGTGGCGTGACGATTTACGACGAGGGCCTAACCCTGATAAGAAACACACCCCTTGCTCGACGATGGCGTGAAGGGGTGGGTTGAGGGAGAGAACAAACTGTCCGCGCACCCCCCTACCCCGTTCCTAAAGGCCACACCACCGCAGGGGTAATTCAGTTGTCGACGTCGTCGCTGTAGAGGTCTGTAGCGGCCATAAAACACGATGTCACTACCTCGCAGGTGATGTACGACTTGTGGCCTCTTTCCTAGACACGCGGGCCCTCCAGGTGGTGGAGGATGTCGGCGTGAGCTAGACGACGACAAATTAGAAGACTCCTGGAGTCCAGAAATGGTCTTAGAGAAGTCTTCAGCTCGCCTAATCACACCTGTGCCGGATGACTCGTATCATAACCTGTCCGGGATCAACAGTTCTCCGGTAAATCTCCCCCGCTGACACTGTACATTCCTTGCAAGTGACCATGTCGGAAAACAAGAGGAGGTGCTAAAGGAGGGTTCACAATAGAACAATTAAGCGTTAAATTATGCGCGTGCATAAGAAACTAAAGTGTGTAATCTTATGCACTGGTTTACAATGTATCTTTGCAGGTCATTTGCATTGTTGGCATTTCTTTAAGCGTTAAGATAATAGTTATATTAATATTTTATATCTTAGTGAAACTTGTAAGGCGGCGACCAATTACAACAGAGCAGTTGGTGTTATTGGCGGGAAACTTTAATTTACGGCAATGTAAGTATAAAAATATTAAAAGGGCGTGTTTGTGCATATGTTTACGGTTGTAATTATTCATTTTAATAAGCCTCTCTGATAGAAAGTGTTGGCTTTGAAATATGTTCTGCTTAAATATGGTTGTGTTACACGGGGTCAGGTTAGGAGCAAAAGTAAACATGGCAGGCGTGTCGCCTGTTCCCATTGGCTGGAATTAAGAATTAAAACCTTATTGGAAACTGAAAATACAGAAGAAATTTTTTACGTATGCCAAATCAGCTCTTAACTGCATAATTATTAACTCATAGTTTTTTTTTAGCATTAGCCTACTTTGTCCCTTACATGTTCTCAGCGGTTATTACGTTCTGGAGTATATTTTACATTCAAGTTTTACACTGAGTGAGTGTAATGAGTGAAGAGATGTTGCCAGCTCTTAACATCGAGGTCTTGAGAGCCGATGAGGGTGAAGCGAGGTGAGCAATGGAGCAGCGCCGGAATGCAAGGAGGGAAACGGGAGATCCCTGAAAAAACCCACCGACCAGCGGCATCATACAGCACGATTCCCACATGCGAAAATATGGGATGACCCGTCCGTGGATTGAACCCGTCTAGAATCGGTGGTCCACTACACCACCGCGGCTACAGCAGTTCCATGATATTGTTTTTAATGATTTTTCTTTTGTTACCGTTCAAAGGACCTAAACATTAATTTGGAACATGACACAGGAGAAAGCCTACTGTGCTATCCTAGTGACAGACCTGTCGATCCCTAGATATAAGACTTGGAATAAGATCATTATCAGCAGTAATTACTAATATAACAACGTATGCCAGATATTCAACGGAAACTTCTTTATGGATGTTGCCTTTGCTAGTTTGGAGTTTATGAATTTGTTTACGTACACCAATACATTGTTGTAATCGTTGGTTTTATTGGCAGTGATACAGCACAGTGTTTATTTGTAAGTGAAGATGATGACAAATTTTTTTTTTGGTGTTTTTAAAGATATGTAACGTCCTTCTATTTTCAACCACTTCAGTTAGAGCTTATTTTGCATAGAGCAAAAATCTGTCATTCACATAAAGAAATTGTTTATTATTATTTGTAACGTAACGAAAATATGTAACGAACACAAATATCCCCATGTAATAGGTTATGCTAAAATCTTAGCTTGACTTAAAGGAATTCAGTAAGTGTAAATTATGTAAAATTAAAAACATAGTCATTCGTAAAAATGGTTAAAACACAAATTGCCAAGTTTTGCTTAATAACAAGTCTGGTCTGTGCGTATGATTAAAATCTTCGATAGAAAAATTTGTATTTTCATATCTTGTGATAGATCATTCTATATTTATTTTACGAAATTTAGCCACAGATATGTTTCTGCCAAAAAGAAGAACTCAAATACTGCAGCTGCCAGCAATATTTACATTCTGGCTCTGTGTTGGTTTTAACGTTACGTTTAATTCCAGTGAGTTTATTGTGTTATGAGAGCAATATACCACAACAATTATACGCGCAATACACTTGCGTCCACAAATTGTAAGACAATATGTACTTATAGTTTGCTTTACAGATGGACGTGCCATGAAACTGATGGTTTGGCAAAGCGCAAGGCATAAATAATGACACGTTTCGTGAATACATAGGTTATAAACAATGGCGATACACACAAACAAACCAATGCAAAATTCATACAAATATCTCAACAGTGAGTGGTTATAATTTTCTTTCTGGCCACTTATCAGATTTATGGAAAAAAAAAAAATCTATTATTTCACTGTACACTGTAATGTTTGACTAATTATGTTTGTGTTATGACTTAATACATTTTGTGAATGTGCAATTCATAAATATTGCGTTATTTCCTGAAAGTAATATACATTCCACAAAAACAACAATGTCATTACAAATACCAGTACGACTTATTTTTGATCATATTTTGTATTTTAAGATTTTCGGGAATAAAAATTATACAGAATGTATTATTAAATATGTAATTGTCTACGAATATCTATCCGCATGTTCCTTGAGTGTAACAGAAAGAGGAATAAATATAAAATAAAAATATACTTACTACACTTGCTACCGAAGGATGGGTGTGTGCGTGTTTAATACAAATACATGTATAAAAACAAATTAAAAATTTATCTCTCTCATCATAGCAGTCATATCTTCCAATTGCTACACAAGAAACGCATGTCAAAATAAGAGATAGTACAAAATAGCTTCTGAATTCCATTTTTCTTTGTGAAACAAAGTAATTTATCTTTAAACGAATATGAAATGTACATATATAATCTTGGAGATGTAAAGATTTCGTAGCTGAAAAAATAAAATTAATTGTTGCATATATAGTAATACTATCCAAACCTCCATCTTGTGATCTCTGGCACTCTCAAACAACATAGTAAATATAGAAGTATACCAGGGGTATTTTTATTTTGTAAGACTGACTAAACAGGTTGAACGGGAATAAGTGACGCCCTTTTAACATGCTATGTATTCGTTCAATAGAAACAATAAATCAGTCGGACGCTTTTATGATGGCACTTCCACGTTTGGTAGGAACATGCATATTTTGAAAATGTGCCATTTCCTTCTTAAGATGTACTAAATATTCCCAAGTCGTTTGGTCCGCAAAACACTGTTTTTCCTGTATCGCTTTCGTCTGTCACCACCAGCGCTGTTTGACAATGTTTTAAGATAATCTGCATCACACACAGTAAATAACAAACACATGTTTTACACACTACACATTAAAAGGAAACGTGTAACTCTTGCAATATGAGCTATCCCATGCAATTCAAAGGGTAAAATCCAAGATATTCTGATCAAGCAAATCTTCTACCCAAGTTAACTTTATCACAATTAGTTAATTGCAAATAGTTTCAATTCATTAAGGTGCAACTATTATCTTTAATGCCAAAAGCAAACATCATAATTTCGAACACTGCATATACTCTGACTAAATACTATAATGATAATGTACATCGCAATGTATGTTCAAATAATCCCTGGGATGACACACGTTCACCGAAAAATATACATGAAAATTTACCGAACACGACTAAATCAATAAAAGAAAAAATAACTCTGCAAACAATACATTAAACCGGAAACGATAACACATCATTAAATACAACACTGTCCTCGTAGCATATGTAGACGGAAGGGAACAAAATATGCCTGTCTATATCCGAAATACCGACAAGGTGAAAACTGAGGGAACAGATTTATCTAAAGATACTATCACAATTTTCTTGTCATGATAATTTCAATTTATTAATCGTTTAAAATATCCAAAATTTTACACATACTGACATCTCAAATACTTTATAAAATGTCGTCAAGTAGGCCTACTTCTATTCAGTTCAATAATTTATATAAAAATAAGCATTTGTTTACTTTAAAAAAAATTGTAATAATCTGGAACGAGTTTATGTTTCCAAAAAAACGTTAACGAATAATAAGCCATATTTAGGTTACATTAAAAACCATTTTCAAGCTAACGATAATTTACGAACGTAAAAGATACTTACTGTATATTCATGACAAAGAACTTAAACATATGTGGATACACTTATTAAGTTTAGAAAAATTTGTACCATTTAATTGTACATACATCTAGTACGTCTCACTCTTAGATTGCAGTGGGTAGCTGACCAAACAATTTTATATTTACACACTACTATACAATTTAACAATTTTTGCTATGTATTTTTGTACTTATTAACTTATTGTGTAAAAACAGCATAACTTATTGGTTGTTGATAATCGCTAGCCATCTGGAAACAGCGCGTGTAATGCACAATCTTACTGCAATATGAAGCTGGATTTATGCACTGAATTTTGGTGCGTACGTCTCAAAACGTACATCTTAGTTTTAATGCGTTTGTCATCCGCTATTTGTAGCACTTGGGGTGGAAATCGATTAGTTTACTCTTGTTATTGAATAGAGATGGATAATGGATCATGTGGTAGTTTACATGTTGCTTAAGAAACAACGCAGAAGAAGGCGGTGGTTAGTTCATCCCATTAACAGTGTGCGGCTAGAAAGAGGAGTATTTTACACTTTATTTCATGAGCAGAAAAAGACAGTGAACATTGTTAAAATTACTTTGTCTCAGGCGTCATTTGACGAACTCTTGAGCAAGGTTGGACCTACTGTCAAATAGGATCCCTGCTTGATTCGGGGATTAGCCTTTATTCCTCAGGAAATGATATTCAGGTAAGAGTAATTTTACTTTACAATCTTATAAATGCTTAAAGCTGTAGTTTATTAATCAAATAGTTTGGGTTAACTTAAATTGTATGTCAAACAATGTTGATTTATTTATAATTAGGAATAATTATACGCTTGTAATTTCGAGAAAGTGGCCCTTGGCAGTGTTGCTACTATTGTTAGCCTAATTTACATGTTGTTTGCAATCACTTGTTCCACATTTCGAATCATATAAGATCCTTCTTTACGAACACATACAGTCTTTAATGCCATTTCAGCAACAATAATATCAATTATGAAAACACCATTAAAAATGTACTCAAATTCTAAATAACGTTTTGATTGAAAAAGTATACTACGGTATAAAGTCGCATAGTATCTAGAAGTTATAATAATTAACACGTATATATAATTATTATATTGTCATTAGTTGTAATGCCGATAGAATCATTTTCAATCATTCTGTTACAATTTATTGTTATTATCATCATGTAATGGTTGTTACAGTTAACATAAGTAGAGATGATGGAAAATCGCGAATTCTTTTTAAATCAACTTATCTTCTATAACACTCTAAGCTAGTTTATTCTTTCGTGATTGGATAAACAAGGTTTTGACTCGGCTAAGTAATTTGCAGACCAATCACGAACGTTCTGTCTTTTAGTATCGGAATCCTCATTGGCCCATTGGAATGGGATAGTATCTCCATACATGCATGAGAGCCAATAAGGAAATGTCTGACATGTGTACAGTACATTGAATCCTAGCAAACAGTCAACTTTTCCCGCGATAAACCATCATCTCTAAACATAAGGTTTACTATGGATACAAATTAATCTTCATGCTTTAAAGTATTAACAGTGATATTAATTCTATTTTGACCATAAACCATTGAACTAGTGGCCTATTAGACAAAAATAAAACTTCAGTCTGCTAGTTCACATAATTTGTAATGAAATCATTGGCTCTGTAGTAACATGTTAGGGTAACAACAAGGCAAACATTTCACTTTAAAGGATTGCAAAACGTGTATGCTCACACAAAAAGTGGTAAATAACACATATGAAAATTACGCACACATTTACGAACACAATAAAAATAACCTCCAATAAATTGGACCGCATCAAATGGACGCCAATAAACACACAAATCTAAATTCCAACGCGAGATAGTAAAAACACAATTTCATTGGCAGTTCACGTGATGGGAACTGTTAATGGAGTGATAACAAGGAACTGGAATTATTGGAAGTGTTACTCATCACAGTATCAGTTGGTGAGAGTGAATAATAGCTGCGTTGATCTGTAACAAGTGTGTTGTTTACAGAAGACGTATTATTGAACGAAGGAATTGTTTCATTGCGCATAGTTTTTGTTGAGTGTTACTGGCATTAGCCTGGATGTGTGTTTGGGCCAGTGTTACTGATATTCTGATCTCAGAAAGTTCGGTAGACTTGATACGGAACGTTGAATTGGGGAGTAAATTTGTTGTAAATTCAGATAGTGTTGTTCAGGACCAAGGCTACGCATTGTCGGATGGAAGTTGCAGGAATTCATGTGATCAATGTTGGTTTGGATGGTGGGCGCTGGCAGGCCTCCGTACTGTTGTTGTATTGTGTATTGTATTTCAAACATGTATTGTAATACGTCATTGAAAAATTTTAATATATCAACATCACTCAATTTTTTCATACTTGTCATCAATGATAAGAAGAAATTTAAACCATATTTTTTATGCCGTAAAACGGTTGAGTTTTTTTTGACATCACATCAATATAATTTTCTAACTTATGTACCAATTTCTTCATTTTTCTCTTCATAGTGCACTAGTAGATAGTTTAGTGGGTACATTTATATATTGTTGAAAATCTCGGGAATCTACAAGCTCGCCATCAGGAGTACTTGCTTCCACTGCGGATTGTTGGCGAAGGAATATTCAGTCTCGTTATGATTTTGGATTGTAGTTAGAAAATTTAACCGTGTTATAGCTCTGGAATTGGATTGTAGTTAGAAAATTTAACCGTGTTATAGTTCTGGAATTTCTCACGCAAGCATCCCTAATGCTTTTCCATGTAAACTGTAGGTCTTTCCCTGAAAAAAAAGCATTTAATATGTAATTATTTGATTTATTAGAATATCTGTAATGAAATACACTTTTATCGTATGCTTTGTGGTATTTTGTTTGCATAGGATCATGTTTTACAATGAATATGTTTGTTTGCGATTGTTAGCATCAGAATGTACATACGCTAATCTACAATATACATTTCGGGTCGGTGTAACAAGAGTAGCCATGATTGTAAAACAAATGTGCATTACTATATGGGTAGTATTACACAAATATGTGCTTGTGCCACTGGAGAGACAGTGCGACCGTGCTACATCCTAAACCAAGGATGTGGCAAGGCAGGATATGCATACAACCTAGCAAAACCAACAGAACACCAAAAATAGCAAAGGTCATGCAAAAAAACACAGTTATTTGTGCAATGTAAGGGTGAATTAAGCAATAATGGTAAACGACTTATAACATAAACAACAAAGTGTGGAAATATATATTTATTATGGTTATATTCATTCTTTTCATTTGTTTTCAATCTTATATTGTGGAGAATATTTCATTGGTTATCAATCTTACAAGTGGGAGAGCTAAAAACTTCCTCTCGCTCAGTTTTAATTGAATTAACAATTACATAAAACCAAGTTACCAAAAAAATTGAGTAAAATACGATTAAACGGCAGGCACATAATTATGTTGACAGCCAGCTAATACTTGAATTTTCCCACTTAAAATACAGGTAATATTTACGCAAAAACCTTGGCCATATAGCGAATACAGAGGTCATCACAATACATACTGGGCAAGTTACCCTATACACATTTCGTCGCAAGATAGCGGATCAAAATCTGTTGTACCAATATGTACTCTGGACCAATATGGCAACTCATACTACAGTGTAACCTCAATGTCTGTGCGATGCTTTCTCCTCATCTGCTCGATCCCAAGTGGATAGGAGCAACTGCTTAGTAATGTCAGCCTTAACTCCCGCGAGCACAAGTTACAATTCAAAATGCCCTAAACTTCGTAAAGTTTTTAAATTGTTTACTAAAAATAAACATAACTGAGTCCCAAGTATCGCCTACCATTGCCTAGACTTGGTTTCAAAATAATAGGACCATTATTATTCTTTGGTTACCATTGGTTACAACCACTAAAATTCTCGTTAATACTTGGTCACATACTTTTATGGGTTTACAAAATCAGTTACAAAAATTATCGTTATCCCATTTCGGATAAGAGAGACCAGCATTTCGCAATGTTTAAAAAGATTTAAAATTTCCATACATCACGGCTCTCGCCTAACGTCAGATTGACGTAAAGGTCTTAATCGCTTGATGAGCCTACATGTGTGTTAAATCAAGAATGCAACTTATCTGGCAGAAGTCTGACCCCCCTGAGGCCACTGACTGACCCCGAACGAAGCAAGTACAGGCAATTTATACACCGGTCCTCCACCTAGCATCACCATTCACACATGAGATCCATGTTTGTTTTCAGAATTCCAGGAAATTGGTGGGTTTTTCAATACCCCTTATGGGGGTCGTGATATTCACGCACCGTGGCAGTTGATGTTACCTAATAAGGCGAACCGACACAGCGGACACCGTTTTCCCTTAGAGGGGTCTCAATAATTTAAAAGTCAACCACCAATAAGCAGCCATACTTCCGGCCTCTTGACCAAGTTGCTGGAACTGATGCAACCAAACGTCACTGTGTGGAGCTGCACAGGCACAGGCAGTTCTCAGCGCCTGCAACCGATGGTGTTGCTCTCGGGCGGCGAACATGCGAAACCGCTGTTCGCCACACAGTAGTCGTCCATGGCTGGTCGCTGCTACACGTGAAAATTAGCACGTTTAACTAACGCAAGTTCTTCGTTACCCCAGGTCTTCCAAGGTCTTTTTAAGTTGACGTGATCCTGGTGAGCACATAGCAGGTTAGTATTTTAATAGTTTTAAGTCTTATTATTGTATTTAAACACCAAAACAAATGTGTTTAAAATGTTCATGTTGTCGGGAACTGCGCCAATAAAATGTCATGTGAGCAACTAGAGTAACTATTCGAATGGGTGACTGGCGACGTGGTCCGGTCCACTGATTTAACATTGTTATTATTATGTGTACTTAGTGGTAATTAATAATTATTCGAGGGCGTGAGGCGACACAGTCCCGCCAGCTAATTAAAGATTTCATTATCATCAGTTGTAATTAATACATATTCGCGGGCGTGTGGCGACGTGGTTCCGCCCGTCACAACGTTAGAATTATGAATCCACCACAATACGGCTCAAAGTTCTACGATTATAAGAATTACTTTTCTATTGTTTTGATGGCAGCATCAGACAGCGATTACAAGTTCGTTTACGTTGTCGTTGGAGCACATGAATCTGATCGAACTGTGTTCAGCCATACCAGCATCGGTAAGAAATTGGAAGAAAGTTCTTTCATCTTACCGCCTCCAGAGCAGATCAGTGTTAACACAATACCCTTACCATATGTATTCATTGCTGAGGAAGCCTTCGGGCTGGCAACATACTTCATACACCCTTACAAAGGTAAGAATCTTACCGTTTGTTCAAGAGTCTACAAGTATCTCCATTGCAGGACTCGAGGTGCGTTGAGTGTGTTTTAGGTGTACTCGGTAGTAAATGGCACATTTTTCACAAGGCGATGGCTTGTGATGTGAAAGTGGTCACAAGTATAGTCAAATTATGCTGTGTCTTACACAAATTTGAGAGGGAGAGAGATGGCGTAAGTTTTGAAGACGCTCTTGAAATAACAGGACTGTACAACAGCGAAATAAATGCAGCATCAGTGAGAGGGAGAACAGTGGCTTACATATACAGAGACAATTTTTCTGATTACTTTTAAGTCCGATGGGCTCTTTACCATGGTAGATGAACTCCATTTGAACTGTTTCAAGGAAACTGCTTTTATGAGCATCTAACTGAAAATAAACCTTGATTGAGAGAAGATTAGCCTCAAAATTGTTAACAATTCTTATCTGTTGTAAAAGTTGTAAAATTTCAATAATCGCTATTTCTATGATAATTATCACTAAGTAATTGTTTTATGCTAATGAATTGTCACATGTGATACATGTGTATGTGACTTAAATTCTGTAGTTGCTTTATATTAATTACTCCTGAGAGCAAAGTAATTATTATACGTAATGGTAATATATCAAGTCAGAATATTTGTTTTCACATTGATATTTGCGAGTTTAGGCAATTTCAATGATTGATGCAATTTTTGTTTCAGATAATTATTAATTATATTGTCTGATCTTAAATTATATGGGAAGTCTGTACCGCATGGACTCTGTTTGCCAGTATTAATTCCCATAACCACAGCAACGAATTATAACGTGTACTATAAGTAGGGAGAGCACACGAGTTCTATCGCGTTTTGACCTTTGACCCCGTGACCTACTTTCGCCGATGCATTTCTGGTGAACGTGCATTATATGGGAAGTCTGTACCGCATGGACTCTGTTTGCCAGTATTAATTCCCATAACCATAGCAACGAATTATAACGTGTACTATAAGTAGGGGAGAGCACACGAGTTCTATCGCGTTTTGACCTTTGACCCCGTGACCTACTTTCGAAGATGCATTTCTGGTGAACGTGCATTTTTTGGCACATTTGGAATGCATTTTTACACAAGTGTGACCTACTTTCCTGAAAAGTGCATTTTTTGCATGTGCATTTTTGCACATGCACTTACGGTGCATGTTCATATAAGATCATGTTATTTAAAGATATTTCATTTTGACTCCAGTTCAGCTTGTTGAATAAGAGTAGCGTTGTTAATAGGCCTATACACAACAAAATTCTATGCTGGTTGATCTCCTCCCTTGGAAACTATTTAGCGTTTGAAGGATCTTTAAGATTTAAAGATAATTAATTCGTATATCTTTTTTATTTTCAGTTTTGGTGTTCATTTTTTGTTCTCTTCAAATTTTGAAATTAAATTTTTTTGGGTGTTTCATGAATTTGTATTTTGAGTCTTCTAATTATTGCTGTTTTTATGACTGCAGGTAGCCTAATTAAGCGTGTTCGTGTCGTAATTTTGTCTCTAATTGTAAATCGCACAAATAAACTCAAAATAATTCTGTTAATACTGCTAGCAATCTGTTTATATAAATATTCCTCTGTGTGGCTAGTAAAGGATGTAGAAACGCATTAAGGTAGGAGTTACTATAATATTTAATATTACGTATACTGTAAAATGTTAGTTCTTAGATGATGTGCAATATACACAAGTACTTTTAAAATTTCCCTGTTACTACATTAAGCGTTTGTATTGACATTGAATTGTTAACCATTAATGTGCTTTCAAGGATAATAAAATGTTATCCTGCCTAAATCAAGCTCTAAGGGAGGAGTTCGAGTCCCATTGGCCTCCACTTTATCCGTCCTTGTGTGTGCCTGTTAGCACTGGCGGTTTGAATGTGTCGCGGCCTCTGCGTCTACAGGGGCTGGGGTGGTGCAGTGGTCAGACTAATCATCTCTAACCTAGGCGAACCGGGTTTGATTATCGGCGGCTTCATCCGCTGGATTTTCGGAGGTGAAAATTCGGCCGGACGAGGCCGCTGATCTGTGGGTTTCCTCGGGAGTTTCCCGTTTCACCCCACCCTTGCATTCCAGCTGTGCTCCACACTCACATTGCTTCATCCCCATCGGCTCTCAAGACCTCGTTGTTGTGGCGCTTGAACTGCGCTGCAGTGTGTTTCAAGTACACGTTTAACTATGAAACTATTAAATGTGCGTATAATTCGCCCATCTACAAAAATAACTCTTACGAGGGCTGTTGAGTACGTTCCAAGATGTCACACACATTCGAAACACTATTTCAAAGTACCACAACATAGCTCAAAACTGCTTTTTCAAAGCACTATATCTCAAAATGTACGCGTCAGATACGCAAGGGCCGTACATTGAACCTTCGTACAGACTGTCCATCAATAAGATTATAGTCACAGCTGAAGGTCACATAGGTACACGCTGTGTGACGAGAACACTGCACGTCATGTTTAAAGCCTTGTGTTTAGGGCGTTGGTATGCTTAATGCACGTGGCAGTGATGCCCGTATAGTTCCTGCGCGTCGCGACCTTACACGCCGGAAAATCTCCTGGTAGACTAGAGCCTTAAGGCAGCCGGGTGCCTGGGCAGATAGGCAACCCGCCTAACGGTGTGCAGAGCTCCAGCAGAGAAAAAACCGTCCAACGTACCTCAGTGAGTTCTGCTTACGAATACCATTTAAGAAATGTTACGCGTCTGTATACGTTTTTCAATTCCTCCATTTCTCTTTGAATCATGTTTTTGTGACAGTGAAAGTGGCTCAAGCGGTGGTTTTCGCGGTCATTTTTAGGTATAAAGATTCTGGCAAAAAAAAAAAAAAAAGGGAAGTGCATTAATCTTTATTATTATTATTACATCATAAAATAGCAACAGGATGTCCACTGAAAGTCTCAGAGGCCCGTAATCGACGGCAAGACAGCACGCCAGTTCAGTGTTTTGCGCGTAGAGGTGATGAGAAAAGTGACGCGCATGTCTCGATCGCCTCTAGCGCTCCCATGCTTTTAGGCCTGAAACTTGCAAAATTCCTTCAGCCAGGCAGCCACCGTATCAGTCCCCTAAATCTTTTCACTCACCCAGCGTCTGTAACCAGAAGAGGAGTCACGGGGTTCAATGTGTGAGAAGAGAAGGGAGGTATCTGGAGGTAGGGGATGAAGCAGTTAGCGAACTGACTGTCAATCCAGCATGTCGTGTCGCCGCCCGCTACGTTGCCAAGATTGCGACGAGAACGGAATGGAGGAGTTGTAAGGGCGGCGTCCCATCTTCGTGACGTACTCCCGTCGAAAACATTCGAGCAAACCTCGAGAATGGCTTCCCCCTCCCCACTCTCTGCTAACTCGGCGGGAGTGGGTTGGGAATTGCAGTTCTCAGTGCGCCTGGGAGTGATTCCTATTCAAGGCCAGTCGTGGCTATTGACGGGGAGAGGGAGTTCTGGGGCGGGGTAGCTACATGAGATCCACGCGGGGTCGTGACTAGGTTTGGTTTTCTGTGGAGGGAGGCGATGACAGGCCCAGGGGTTGCTGGGCCGGGTCTGGGATTTGTTGACGTTGCAAATGGTCTGGTGGTTGGCGGCGTGTGTAAGGGGTGATGGTGTGGGGGGGGAGGGGTGTGGTAAAGGCGGGTCGATTGCCTCCGAGGTCACAGGTCGGCCAGCCTCGGGCCGCACGAGAAGGAAGAGAAATGTGACCACGGAAGACTTACGTTCATGTGGCCGTCATCAAGACAAGAAGGGGCTCTTCTTGGCCGAGGCTGTAGCCGACGTATTCCGTGCGTGGCCCGCTGAGCAATTCCGGAGAAGTTAGCGCGTCGTAGGCTACTACCTCAGGTCCGAAGATGAATGGTTCTCTTCCCAAGAAAAAACCGTTAAACCCACGCTATTACTCTGCTTACATAAGTATGGGACCTTGGTTTTGATAAACCTTTGCCTCAGTCAGTTTTGTCTTAACTAGATCACTAACCCTTTTAGCAGGGGGGTAGGTACAAGCCCCTGTAGGTAAAAACTGAATTCGAATTATGGTTGGATCTCCAGAGCATACAATTACTACGAAAAAAAGTAACTAAGAAACGAAGAACACAATGTACGGATGAGAAATCCAAATGCAATAAAAATGTGAAAATATAAATAAACCACATACATGGAACTAGATAAATATAACGAGCGACGCAGTAACGAGAGCAGCACAACTATGACAATACACACACTCAAGTAAGTCAAAATAAACAGACATATAAAAGGATCAGAAAATTATAGTGATCCCGTCTGACAACGGACGAAACAAAGAACAACAAATATAATATAAATGTGGCTAGACAACATCACACAACCTTACATACAAAACAGCAAAAAAACTATGTCACCAATTTATACATGGATCATAAAATATAATGATCCAGTCTGAAAACCGACAAAACTAAACATCAAGGACAGTAAAAGTGGAAAAAAAAGAAAACTCAGTCGGCTAAATATACAGTAGCAATATGAAAACAGTAAAAAGTCACGACGTTTCAGAAGTAGCGGCCTGCTGCCGTCCTCAGGAGATTAAACAATGTGTTCGGGAACTGTAGGCGTCCCATCGGCAGCTTCGCCTACTTCCATCCACCCATATTTTGCGAAGTTCCTTGTTGAACGAAATTTTTCGCACCACGCGGCATAAATAATAACTTGTCAAGCTTTACCAACTGATTACACCTGTGCTGCCTTTAGTAGATTTTGGCCAGTGACTGCCGCCAAGAAATAAGTAACACTTTCCTGCGGGCGATTACAGAAATATGTGATACTAGCAACAGTAGTCAAGTATAATACATATTTAATAACTAGAACTAGTGATTTCTCGCGAAACAATACTAGTACTAGGTAGACTTCAATACTATAAGCACCCGATAGCAGTTAGTCTGTTGTCACTGGATGCTGTCTGCTTGAGAAGGCGTTTTTAAATTCGGCCGGGCGACTCAGAATACATTGGCACGGCTGCTGCGTAATTCGTGTGTAGGTAGTTAACACGTGTCAAAAAGTAATTCAGCCAATCAAGACAGGTTAACGACACTACAGTATTTTGAAATATAACTGATTGTCCTAGGTTTGTCGATGCCTTAAATGAAATACAGAACCTTGCCATGTAGGTTGCGGCGGAAATTCCGTAAATCTAAGACACTGAGTATTCATACAACTGAATTCACCCAAGGTTGGAAGCGGCTAGTCAACCGTCCACCCCCCCTCCCCCTCCCTCAACGAGCTTTCTTCCAAATCTACGAGATGCTGCACGTTCCTGTTGACGGGTGATATATCCACACCCACCGCGATTGGAAAGGGTGTATCTCTTTTAATCAGACTGTATTCAACTACCGCTGATTGTAATTAATGTCTGGCGACGCATATTGTTACTTTGTTACTAATGTCTTGTGACGCATTTTGTTATTAATGTCTGGCGACGCATATTGTTAAAGCCCTGGGGCAAGTAGTTAAAGGTTGGGTTGAGAGATTTGGGTGGCTCTTAACAGCGAGGTCTTGAGAACCGATGAGGGTGAAGCGAAGTGAGTATGGAGCAGAGCTGGAATCCAAGGGCGTGGTAAGGGGACAGAAGATCTCCGAGAAAACACGCCGACCAGCGGCATCGCCCGTTAAGTTTCCCACATGCGAAAGTCCAGGAACGACATATCGGTTCGAAAAGTTCAATTAATTGCAAGATTTTCATAAACAAAAGTGACATTTTGTACTTAATAATCTGCAGGAATTGTAGTGACATATGGAATGAAATCCAATGAAATGTACGAGTAAGCTGGACAAATTTATTTTTTACTCAGCATAACCATCTCCACGGCTTATAAATGACCGAGTGTCTAATTCACTTGTGTCTTAGCACTGAAGTTACTGGTTTGGTTGATTTATTTACTCAATTAGGGTTCGGTTTACGTCATAAGTGTGATTGAGCAGGACTGGCTTGCAATTGAACTAATATATACATTAGATTGAAAAGAAAAGACCATCGGTGACTTTGGAATTTTGTGGTTAAAAACGTTTTAGAGAACTCGGGTCGCTTTAATGACATCGAAGTGTGAAAAAAATGTTAAATAAAAAAAATATATATAATATTTTTTACACTACGATATCAATGGCATCTATGAATAAAAACTGAATAAGCTATCAAATTCATATTAAAATATTTTATAACGTAGTATTAACAGTTTTTACTTTTAGTTCTTTGCCAAACATATGTATTTCAACAAAGATTTTTCAATGCTAATTTTCATTTTTTTAAATTTATTTTTCTTTAGTTGAAGGAACTTCCAGCAAGGATAGAATTTTCTTTAAAATATAAAACTTGGCTTACCCATAGTCAAAGCTTAATATCTATAGGTTGTTCACGGTAAAGTGAGCACTTTTGATTCCCTTGTTACTTTTTTTCTGTAAGCCATTTTAATCTCCTTCCATCGCTTTTAAAATAAATATTGCAACGTATGTAATAAACACAGTATGTATAAATATGTATATATTTCACCGGACTTTTATTTTAACGTATACGGTTACAATAAAATATATTCATTGACTATTATTAGGAACGACAGGGCTTCAAAAGTGCCTATTGTACCGCGAATAGCATATAAGCATTTTAAAATTGAATTACATTCTCAAATTTAATATGAAACTACACGTGAGCCACAAAACGAACATCTCCATAATAATCCAACCACCTATTGTGGCGACTTCAAAAATATATTTTCACCTGAATCGGAACGTACTTGTTTGGGGCTATTACTAAATGAGATTGCCTAAATTAACTTATAAATAAAAAAGTTCACATACTTTTTATTTGAAAATTATTTAAAAGAATTGACCTTTTTCTTAGATTTTTATTTGGCTACCCTTTGATATTACAAAACAAATACTTACATTACGTGGTACAATAACATAAAATTACATAAAATAATTTTGGAATCTTAGACTGCTTTACGTCTTCCAAGGTTTAGCTAACACCTACGTGGGACGAGAATTATTCAACAAGAAATATTTTCAGATAAGTTATGTCGGATTTATGAACTACGAAAGGTGCTCCTAAACGATACAAACGCAAGAACGAAATGTCGGACACACACGATTCAAAGTTTCCAGCTTGTAAACAATATTATGGTCCAGTTACGGTTTCTTCCGATGTCTTGAAATGAACTTTTGAAAAATCAGCCTAGGAGTAATATGTTAACAAATCTTTGAAAAATCACCCTAGGAGTAATATGTTAACATGTTTTTTAAATAATTTGTAGATCAGATGTATATAACACTGATTAATTAAAAAAGTATTATATTTTTAATAAAATATACTTTACCATAATATCTTGTATAACTTGTAATATTTATTACATATTAAATACGAATTAAAAACAATGCGAGCAGCGAAGTGTTGGCAACGGATAGTAAGAAATAGTTCACAGTTAAAATGTTGTTTTAACCTAGTTTTTGGTATGCTATTTGTAAAGTAAAAGTGTCCCATTTAAATATTTGAATACTTAGGTAGCCCCGACTGAAATATATTTAATTCCCATGTAAAAATAAATAAATATGGCTCATTTATGGTTTACAGTCGGATGCCAATCCGGCAATGAGTTTGCCAACAGATGGCTTACACCCAGCACCATTTCTGGTCCTGAAGTAACACCACTAACCATATTCTGCCCATAACTGGCCCAAGTGTAGAGAACATAAATTTCCTAATCATGGCCCACATGCTTACAACTCATTGACCCTAGATGTAACACTTCATACCCACCAGATGGCCTACTGATGACTAGCCATGCTTCTAACATAAACCAAAAACTACTTATTAAGAATTATAGTGATTTTCCCTTATTCTCAACTATTCTTTTTTTTTTTTTAAATTTCGTCGACTTCAGTATTAAAAATATTATAAGACATGTAGATCATCAGCTGTACATGCGACGTGCGAGCCAGTAATGTGGAAATGCGACATTCGAGAGAGTAGTGTAGAGATGCGACATTCGAGCGAGTAATATGGAGTTGCGAAATGCGAGCTAGTAGTGTGGAGATACGACATGCGAGCTAGTAGTGAGTAAATGCGACATTCGAGCGAGTAGAGTGGACATGCGACATGCGAGCGAGTTGAATGGAAATGCGATATGCGCGCGAGTAGAGTGGAGATGCGACATGCGAGCGAGTAGTGTAGAGTTGCGACATGCGAGCGAGTAGTGTGGAGATGCGACATGCGAGCGAGTAGAGTAGAGATGCGACATGCGAGCGAGTAGAGTAGAGATGCGACATGCGAGCGAGTAGCGTAGAGATGCGACATGCGAGCGAGTAGTGTGGAGACGCGTCATGAGAGCGAGTAGTGTGGAGATGCGACATGCGAGCGAGTAGCGTGGAGATACGACATGCGAGCGAGTAGAGTAGAGATGCGACATGCGAGCGAGTAGCGTAGAGATGCGACATGCGAGCGAGTAGTGTGGAGACGCGTCATGAGAGCGAGTAGTGTGGAGATGCGACATGCGAACGAGTATTGTGGAGATGCGACATGCTAGCGAGTTGTACGGAGATGCGCCATGCGAGCGAGTAGAGTGGAGATGCGACATGCGAGCGAGAAGTGTAGAGATGCGCCATTCGAGCGTGTAGTTTGGACATGCGACATGCGAGCGAGTTGTATGGAGTTGCGACATGAAAGTGAGATGTGTACATGCGACACGCGAGCGAGTTGTATGGTCATGCTATGTGTGAACGAGTAGTGTGGAGATGCGACATGCGAGGTAGTAATGTGTACATGCAACATACGAGTGAGTTTTGTGGAGATGCGACATGCGAGCGTGTAGTTTGGACATGCGACATGTGAGCGAGTAGTGTGGACATGCGACATGCGAACGAGTAGTGAGCACATGCGACATGCGGCGTGTAGTTTGGTCATGCCACATGTGAGCAAGTAGTGTGGATGTACGACATGCGAGTGTGTAGTGTGGAGATGCATCACGCGAGCGAGTAGTGTGGACATGCGACATGCGAACGAGTCGTGTGCACATGCGACATGCGAACGAGTAGTGAGCACATGCGACATGCGGCGTGTAGTTTGGTCATGCGACATGTGAGCAAGTAGTGTGGATGTGCGACATGCGAGTGTGTAGTGTGGAGATGCATCACGCGAGCGAGTAGTGTGTACATGCGACATGTGTGCCAGTAATGTGTACATGCGACATGTGAGCGAGTAGTGTAGAGATGAGAAATGCGAGCGAGTAGTGTGGAGATGCGACATGAGTGCGAATAGTGTGTACATGCGACCGAGTAGTGTGGAGATGCGACGTGAGTGCGAGTAGTGTGTACATGCGACCGAGTAGTGTGGAGATGCGACATGAGTGCGAGTAGTGTGTATATGCGACATTTTAGAGAGTAGTGTGTACATGCGTAATGCGTACGAGTAGTGTAGAGATGCGACATGCGACATGCGAGCTAGTAGTGTGGAGATGCGACATGAATGCGAGTAGTGTGGAGATGCGACATGCGAGCGAGTAGCGTGTACATCCGTCATGTGAGCGAGTAGTGTGAACATGCGACATTCAAGCGAGTAGTGTGGACATGCGACATGCGAGCGTGTATTGTGGACATGCGACATGTGAGCGAGTAGTGTAGAGATGCGACCTGTGAGCTAGTAGTGTGGATATGCGACATGCGTAGGAGTAGTGTGTACATGCTATATGCGAGCGAGTAATGTGGAAATGCGACATGAGTGCAAGTAGTGTTTACATGCGACATGTGACCGTGTAGTGTGGACATGCGACATGTGAGAGTGTAGTGTGGACATGCGACATTCATGCGAGTAGCGTGGACATATACCGAAGACAACGATCGGTCTGTAGATTTTACTGTTACGTGCGCGGTCTCCTGCACTGATTTAGTTTTGCCCATATTTAGACAGAGAATTCCACCAGCGCACAAGGAAAATCCACCATAATCCATAAGGTTATGGAAATGCTTTCAATTACATTTCGAATATGAAAAGTACTTTCATTTCTAATTAAATGTTATGTAGAAGTTTATATATTTTTAACACTTTTTTTTCGTCATAGGTGACTTTGCATAAATGCGAATATTATAGAATAGTAGTGGTGACAAAGTTAGCTAGTAACTAAAATAACATAAGTATTGTAGAAATATTTGTCACTTCACCATTTATATACATTTTCCTTTACATAAACTGCCTATCTAACACAACTGCCATTTTTTGAAGACCTTCTAGTTACCCACAGACCGATAGGTAATCCTTTTGCCCACTAGGTAAAATTAAAATTCAATAATGGTGGAAAGTCCATTATGTTGGAAACATTGAAGCTGATATGCGAGTTTCGACACTGTAGGGGTTGACCTTCCTCGACCCGCCCCAACTCCCAGGCAGATCTGCGCTCGCTTCTCTCCGTCGCCCGGGAGAATGATTCACTGCTGACCTGGCTGGCATCACAGCCCTTCCTCCCCTCTGCAGGAGAAGCCGACAACTTCAGACGATGCGAAAGGATATTCTGGCAAATATGACCCTTAGCGCAAAGCGGCATTTGGAGAAATCCACCTTTTACTGGGAGTCGAACTGACATGCCTTCACATAATCTCTTAATGAAACTATCGCAGTGGTATTTGTGGCTATATTCATCAAAAACTATTACATCGTAATATGTTTCATCGAGGTCAAAGTACCTTTTTCTGCACCAAAAATATTGCCTCTTCAAATAGTAACCCTTCTTCAAACAAAATAACAATTTATTAACCTGGGCTGCCAAATACAGACGTGGCAAATAACCAAGCAGACTTGCTAATCAAGTTCATTAACGTCATGTAGTTCTGTAAACACACAACCCCATAATAGCAGCATTTAATCGTACTGCAGAAGATTGTAGGTATCACACACTTCACCAGCTGGCGGGACGAGAAATAAATCGTTCAGGCAGGACAGTCTATGGCAGGACAGGAGTACTCACATAAAATTACTTGAGTTTACTAATTGACACGCGTGTCAGACTTGAAGCAGGGTTTAAGTGCTAAAATCTGGTATCAGGGCCAGACTCTTGGTTGCGGGGAAGTCTCCTCAGATAACAGGTTAGGTACTCTCGGTAAAAATAATAAATGTGAAGCCTTTAAGGATATGCGGGAACGTCACTTTGACGCTCTAATTTTAATTTAAAGTCGGAATAATTTTCGGATAATATGGGCAGGATAAGTATTTCCTGCACAACATAATAGGAATTGCTTCCATTTTTCTAATTAGAAATGTGAGACGAGGAACATTAATTTTTTTCCATGTCATAAATAATGTTTAAATTTACCCAGGAATGATACTTTGTATGTCGTCAGTTCTCTGTCATTTTTGGGCTGATCGAATAGCCTCATTCATAGTTTGTTTCACCCACCGTTTTGGACACGGGCTGTTTGGGAAGATTAATTGGCCTATGCCAGGGCGGAAAAGCCAGAGATTCTGCTCTGCATTAATTTGATAATAGTGGTGGATTTACATTTTTGAATAGTGACTGGTGTATTTGAAGTAAAAGAAAGTTGCCTTAAAACTATCTGTGAATGGCCATAGTAGACCTCAGGTGGCCAGGGAGATATAAATGTTGTACTAACCCAAAGATACAATTTTAAGTGGCTGTAAATTTCATGTACAAGGAAAGTCACGATTGGAAATATAGTGCGAGTCATATTTCAATTTTAAATAATTTAATGTGAATTTAAATTGTGGAATCCTTTTGGTTCTTAATTTCGGTTATACTATATGGGTAGTATTTGTAAATGTTTTAAATCCATTTTTGTATGAAAAAGCTAAAGACAAAAAAATATATATTTAAAGAGTCCGTGTGGGACAAAATATTTTTATATAAACATTATTGTAAACTATTTGTTTGCTGAAATATTTGGAAACGAAATTTTGTTCTGGCCATTTTGAGCCTGTGTAAAGAAAATAAAATAAAAGAAAAATATCATGCAATATTAAAATCATTAGGAACATATTTAGCTTTCTATTTGGTAGTGTAGTGTTAACCTTATGAAATCTAATACATATTTTGGATGCATATTTTTCAGCTTCATTGACCATGCTTATAATACTCTATGCCTCTTTCCTTTTAACTCATTTGTTTTTAAATATACTTAGTTTTTAAGTATTTTTGGAAATTGAATTATTTGAGGCATCCTGGGTTCTCGGGGCCTCAAATATGCATAAAACGGGATAAACAGGTCCTCGACAAAATAATATTACATTGAGTGCACACGAATGCTGTATTTTGTCGCTTTGGTGTAATTATATGTACTTGGTTAAGGTTTGTTTACAAGAGGCGGAGGAATACAATGAAAATTGAACATAAGCATGGCTTTAGGAAAGATGGACGTTATTGTGAACATTTTGTACATTTACTATACACTGGCCACTAGATATAGGATATTAGCAGTAAAGTGAGCACATTTTTAAGCCTTAGTATTTTTTTTTGCTCTCAACCAATTTTAATATAAACATTGCTATATGACTAACAAACAAAGTGCAAAAATTACCATCTGAGGTTGCAATAAAATATATTTATTTGTGGTTAATGCCTGATGGGAGAGCCTTGGAAAGTGCTCACTTTACCGTGAATAGGCTACAATAATTTTGCCCACTAGGTACAAGGTCACATCCGCGGCATCTGGTGGGAAATCCACCGTGTTGGCAACACTGCTCTCTTGAAGCCGGGCCAGATGACTCCGAGGCACGCTTTCTACCATGACGCTGGTCAATTCAGCCGAGTGCTGTTTGAAGAATATTCTTCCGAGGCAGGTTGAGAAAGTGCTCCGCGGTGTGTTTCTTTTGATTTATGTCTCCGGCCGGAGACTGACGGAAGCGAATGTTTGACTCCGGCACGCCAAGGGAAGCTCGCGGGAGAGAGAGAGAAGAATTGGGCGGTTGAAGTTGGTAGCAGGAAAGCTTATTTATTATCCAGAAGTGCACGAGGCACGCCTAGCAAAGCGCAGAGGAATAATTTAATCGTGTTTCTTTGATGTTCACGCGTGGCAGGACTGTATCGAGCGATGTCCTGTGAAGATCTACCGCATAGGGCGAGGGAAAACCTGTGGCGCTATTTTTAACTCCCCCAGGGGGAATGGAAGGGAGGTAAACTCTGTGTGATCACCATCCCCTCAGGGGGTGACTTACAGCCATTGTCTTCTTTTCACTCCGCATGTACAATATTCTGCCTCGCGGCGGACAGAACTCTTCGAACCGATGTAACTAGAGTACTCGAGTTCCTACTGCTGCCTGTGGATTCTGATATCATACGTAACATATCGTTGAAGGATCTCCCCCCGCAATACTGGATTCATCAGTTTTTTTTTGCCATAAGTGCGATTTATTAATTTCTAACGAGATTTGTCGTGTGACGCAGCACAAAAAATTACTTCTCAAGTATTACAAAAGTAGTATCTTTTGCCCGCGTGGAATTTGTGTTTTCGTTGTAATATTTTCTAAATAGCATGTCTTTTATATTTTATTCGTATTTCAAAATAGAAATTAGAATGAAATGTAAGTCCAAAAACTAGAGTATAATGGCTCTTAAGTATCGAGATATTATTAGTAATCGGCCGAGCCAACATGTAAGTTAGACTTTTTATAATACGTCTCTGTAAACGATATTCTTTGCCATTTTAGTTAATAGAACTGTTTTACAATTGGTTTATTTCAAAGAAATTTCTAACCGTGTGTTAAATTATTAATTTTATAGTACTTTCACGAAGTTTAGAGTTAACAGGAAAAAATAATAATATTCTTTATCGATACAAACTTGAAATTAACATTTCAACTCTTTAGGGGTTGAATGTTGAAAAACATCACCTTAGTGGCTACCTACATTACACAATTAATGTTTCCCTTAAATTTTTGTTTCTAGGACCAAGGTTTGAGGCTGGGCGTTGATATATATGCCAGTCACTTATTCCACGTGCACGTACACGCCGACGTGCACACACACACACACACACACACACATCACGTCTCCACTACATTTATTAACTTTTTACTGGCGCCTGTCGCGGAGAAATTAGTACATTTTGCTCTATGCGAATACAATCGTCAAGCGATACAAATTAGTACATTTTGCTCTATGCGAATACAATCGTCAAGCGATACAAATTAGTACATTTTGCTCTATGCGAATACAATCGTCAAGCGATACAAATTAGTACATTTTGCTCTATGCGAATACAATCGTCAAGCGATACAAATTAGTACATTTTGCTCTATGCGAATACAATCGTCAAGCGATACAAATTGTAAAAAATTATTGTAAAAAAATGCCCTATGCTATTTCGATACCGAAAATTAAAATGCAAAAACAGTGATTGAGGTTGTTGGGAAAATTAAAATGCAAAAACAGTGATTGAGGTTGTTGGGAAAATTACTTTGACCCAGTATGAGGGGAAAATCCGCTCCTTAACGTTTCATTCAGTATTAATATTTTTATTCTTTTCTTGCGTCGACAGAAACATGTTCAAATCTTTCTTACAGATTTCAGATAGATTACTTACAATTGTTCAGTGAACTATATTTTACCCGCGTATATTCCACATATAACTCAAATGAAACGAGATTAAATTCACACGCTGTGAATTAATCATGTGTGAAAGAAGTGAGAGAAAAACCATGTAATTTTTTAATAAACACAACTGCACTCATAGATTCACTACTGGCGTGTAAAATAATTCCTGCTTATTTCACTTTTCAGCCATTAAAATTGATAACCAGGGAAAAATTAATTTCAAAAGTTAAGTTATTTTCAATTGCCACGTTTGGTTTTCGTGTAATATGATCACGGGTACTCTGAGCGTATTTTCAAAACTACCAGGGATACGTCACAGCAAATGTATCCGTCTACCATCGTTTGTTATTTCGTTAACGTGCCTCTTATTTGGCTGGAATTTTGTTGTACCTCAGGTTGTGTAAACTACAAGACATTTGCTTGCGTCCAGCCGAAATGATTTTCTCTTATCTAAACTGCTGTTGGACAGTTGCCTAAGTAATTATCCTGTTGCTTTTGCCAATTAACAAAAAAAATGTAAAAACACAATCCGTTAAAACGTACATCGTAATGTATAAATTAAAAAACATCTTAGTGCGAGAATAAAGAACCTGAAAAATTTAGACTGATGCGAGCAACAATTCTGAAGATACTGTCTACGTTATTTTCTTGAAAAATAAATAGACGACTTCATTAAACAATGTTGTTATAAAGACTTATAGTGCAGAGTGCACGAGGAATGAGCGCGACGTTTTAAGGAGGCGATTTCTTGAGAGAAATAAAGCTGAAATATATTTGCGCATTTTTGGTGAAATCTAACTTGAAATTACATTTCGTCGAATATTTAAGAAATTATTTTAGATTAAATAACATAGTTGTGAACAGTTTACAGGGAAGAGAGATCTTGAACCAGTTATCAGTATAATGGAAGTATCACATCCCTTCGGTAAGTATTTGAGGATCATCGCCTTTTTATTTTGTCGTTACTTTCGAAACACTGATATGTAATGCTCGTTTACGTAAGGTATGTTACTTAGAATGTGAAAATCAACAATAAATGTTGTCTTGTCAGCGCTCGCGAAGGCTAACCTTCTCCGCGATATCAGAATCCGTATGTTAAAAGGTGTGCGTAAGAACGCCAGAGGCGTAAAAATTCAAACTGAAATGCAGTGTAGCGTAAGAACCAAGCGTTGTGTATAGGCTGTTCACGTTAAAATGAGCACTTTTGAAAGACCTGCTTAAGATCTACTTGTACGCACGCTGTGTATTCTTCCGTTTTAGGTAAACTGACATTGCCTTGGGCCTCATCACGTTATTCATGCGTCAGTCAAGTGTAACTGTAAAATTATTAGAAAAGTAAACACTTTATAAATCTGTTAATTTTTACACTGTGTTACATAAAAAATCCTAAAGCGAAATAAATAATTTAAATTATCACAAATGTTTAGCTAGAACTTTTTATTCGAAGCTAAGATAAAGAACTACGTTAATTTATCATTACCAACTTTACCTGGCGCATGTCATTACCTGCGCCCGTCGAAGTATGTACAGGCATGGACAGTGGATTTTTTCTAAGGCTGATTTGAAAGTGCGCACTGTATCGTGAAAATCCTTCAGACGTAGCGACAAACAGGCATGGACAAGCCTAGTTATTTATTTGGAATGTATGTCGATAAGTTACCACAGGGCTGGTAGCTTTATTTAATAACAATGTTTTGTTAGTCTTAGAACACCTGACTCGTAAACATCTATGTAGACGGACTGTTTTTGTGTGCTCTTATTTTCTCAAGTGTTCCGGATTATTTGTCCAAGGAATTGCATAAATACGTCCTTACTAAAACATTTCTCAATTAATCCTCCAGCTGATTACGTTCTATTCTACTCGGTTTACTGAATCGAATAATGTTTGCGATTATAATTCTTACGTTGTCCTCATGAACTACTTTCAAAACTTCCCGATAGCAGATTCTCACCTTATTTATTACACGTGTTTTAAATTAGACGGGAAAAAAGAAACTGTTATGCCGTATGACTTAACGTATCTTCTAATTCATACCAAACTCTAACGGAAGTCACTGAGAAAATTAACTGAAAGCTTCGTGGTATTAATACAATTTGTATTTAGCTAAGTGGTAAGAATCATTAATTCTTTGGTTCGCAGTTACCAGTATAGAGAAAATGTTGAATAGACATAATATATATAGCATGGCATGTAATAATAGGGAAACAGCGTGAAATGAAGATATTTCCTTTGTATTGAAGGTTATAATTTTCAGTTGAGACTATTTTTAAATTTCTTAAAAAGCTACTGCTTATTACACTCAACACAAAAAAAATCTCCGGATTGGTTCTTAAACGTAAACAATTAACACCGCAAGATATTAATTTACGACATAAAAATCTGATTTTCTTATCTGGACTATTCACAGTCTATTGAGCACTTTTGCAATCAACCTTTGAGAAATGTCAGTACCTCTACCTGCATATATTTGGCGGCTATTTTGACTGGTAATGTTGGTAACGACGCGTAGCAAATAATTAATGGATACTCGAGTGATTAATTTTGCTGTTTGTTTTTATGCATATAAGTGTAACACCGAGTAAATTTTTCAAATATTTACCTTTCTAAAAATCTTATATTTTCACTTGACCGACGCACGAATATAGTTATCAGGCCCATGGCAACCTTATATTACACATGGCGGAATAATACACGATGTGCATACAAGTAGATCTTAAGCAGGGAAGGGCGGTGGTGTAGTGGTTAGACCCCTCGCCTCCCACCCAGGCGAACCCGGTTCGATTCACGGTGTGGTCACCCTCGTGCCGGACGACGGCGCTGGTCAGCGGGTTTTTGCGGAGGTCCCCCGCTTCCTCGCCCTTGCATTCCGGTACTACTCCATACTCACCTCACTTCACCCTCACCGGCTCTCAAGACCTTGATGTTAAGAGCCGCGCAAATCTGTTCACAAACTCAATTAAGCAGAATTTTCAAAAGCGCTCAGTTCACAGAGAACAACATTCAACTACTGAAACGATAATAATGTGTATCATGAAGAGTGGAGGTGAAGAAGTCCACTATAGTCTACTCGATGATGTAGTCAGTCCTTTCTGTAAGTCACCAGTAGTGATCCCGCCTTGCATCTAGGCTTTCCCTCGCACTAGGGAAGATGCGAGGCGGAGGCTCCAGGCATTTATCATGTTCGTATCCTCGCTCGAATTCCAACCCTCCCACCACCCTCCCCGACGTCATCATATCTCAGCAGTGAATTTGAGGGGACAGCGACCTCGTGAAAAAGGGAACAGCCATCAGTCTTCATCGCAGGACCCCTCGACGCCAGTCGACCGAGCAGTGATTCGCCCCGTCAGATCATTGTTCGGTGGCGGGGGCTGTGATCCTCTCCAGAAACCCCCCACCCCTCCACTCATACTTCACCCCACGCCATGAACCTCACATATAAGATTTTCTTTTTACCCCGCCCTAGTCCCTTGTCCCTTTCGGCTCTCTACCAGAAAATCCTCTTACCACCCACCTCTTCCAGCCACAAAGAATTCTTCATCCTTTCAGGCCAGTTGACTGTTCTGCCCTCCCGTCAACTTCTCTCAATTCTGTCCAGATCACACGCTGAGAACATTTTTTGGTAAGTACTCAATCGTCAAAAATGACATTCAACAACCACAGTTACTTGTTAACTTTACAACGAAAATATTTATGTGCTACATGCCATTACCTAACATGTTTTTATCTAAAGTACATTGTTTGTCAATAAAATTGTTCCAGCTATTCTTGGGCAGTCATTAATGCATCCTTAAATATGTCAAACTCAGGTAAGACAGTCCTTTGAAATCACGTCAAAATGGACTTTAATTATTTGCCGCTGGTGAGAAGTGGCCATAGGCTATTCACGGTAAAGTGAGCAGTTATCGAAGCCCTCTCATTTGGAATAACAGTCAATAAATATATTTTATTGTAGCCTTAGATTTTTAACGAGTCCGATTAAATATATTCACTATTCTTATTACTGACATGTCCATATTTATTAAAAAAAAAATGATGGTAGGATAAAAATGGCTAATAGGGAAAAATAACTAGGGCCTCAAAATGTTCACTTTATCGTGAAAACGATCTTCGGTAGAGTTTTTGAGGTTTTATTCATGTTTGATGTAGTAAAGATTTAAGTGATGAATACCGTTGTTTTTATCTCGGTACATACTTATTTTATTAATTTTTTTCATAATTATTTTAATCTAATTAACCATTTATCTTTAAGGTTTTAAAACCACGTGTCATTAAATACATCATTCACATATAATTTTACCTTGGCTACTTTAACCTGCTCTTCATCACTGCTTGTATTCAGTTGAAACACAATAGTGTTTTGCTTTTCAGCGTTTAATATTGATGTGTAATGAGAAACACGACTACGCATGTTAAATATAAACGTGAGGACATGATGAAAAGACTGAAAACGAAGTAATTAAAATAAACATTATTTCCCTATAAAGAGTAGTCTTATCTTCATCACACTGAAACAAATAAAACATTAAATTTTACATATTTATATGTATACACTGGAAATTCACATGTTAATTATTTCAGTAATTGGTTTCGCGAAGTATAAATTGAAGAGATTGTTATGAGAAAACACGAAGTGGTTATTGTAACACGTAGCTAAATGTAAAAGGAATGTGTATATATGTTGGTAAACAAAAGTGTTCAAATATCTTCTAACACGGAGAGTTTTATTTTTGCATATTCCATAGGAAAGTTCTATAACTCTTGACTGTGAATAGGACAGGAACATTTTTATAACGAAGTCTCCGATAAATTATTTTCTATTTAGTTCATTTATAAATAAAAGCTTGATTTGAAATGTTTTTTAATGTTAATTTATTTTTCACTTTTTAGTCTCGACTATTTTTTTATTATATAGGTAGACTATTTATACATTCACAGACTCGACCGTCATAGGTATCGCTTGCGATCAGGTGAGTTTCAATGCACTCTTTTCGCGGGAAGTTGAACCGGAAATTGTCCACCAAATACATCGTGATTGCTAGTGATTCAATGGGCGCCGGACATACATCTACCGTACATACAAACAATTGAAGTTAAATAAATGCTTGTAAAAACTATGTTTTATTTTTATTATGTTAAGGGAAGATACGTCACTTCATCAAAATCCCATGTTCCACATAGGACTAAATACTGTGCTGCGTGCTAACTGTGTTGTTTGTATACGGAGAATGTGAGGTTGAGCGCCGTTGCCACACTTCATTCTATACCCCATCCATCCTTAGGCGACAGCGTGTAGGTATTATTGTGCTTGTCTGGGCGCTTCTGAGTTATTGTGGTTGTATTGCCTGCCACAAATACACGCGCAATGCATTCATACGTCATAATCACACTATGAAAGAAGAATTTTAATTAGTATTAAAAATTATTATATTCTCTGTAATTTCTAAATGCTTTCATTTTTTGTTATTCAAAACACGTCTAAACTCCCTGCAACCCTCAGCGTTCACTATTTTGCACAACACTAATTACGTGATGCGTTTTTGTCCCGAAACTAAAGAACAACTTAAAATATCATCAAGATGCAAAATTGACATAGTCTTGCAAGTGCAAATGGCATTTTAATATCATAGAAACATAAAGAAACCAAAAAATAAGAAAAATGATTTTGACACTAAAAGTTACAAACCCCCATGCGAAATATGTTCTAATGTAATCATGCTATAGAAATATTAACTTACAATGGAGCTAGGGCAATTTTAAGCGTGTTACGCCCCTTAAAGGCGTAGCAGGGCTAAAGTAAGGCGAGCAGAAGGATGCACATCATAAAAAGAAATCAAGAAAGCGTGGACACAAAAATGCCAAAATCAATACAAATATATTGAAGCCCATCTATACATATCACCAACAACAACAATTTTGCAACTTGATTTAAAACATATCAATTGCATCTGTAACTTTCTGTTGCTTGCTACCAATCTGTGAACTAGTGGAAGAAGAGAACACACATACACTGGAACAAACAGACAAACAACAATATTAATATATCCTGAGAAATCGCTCAACCTGAATAAACACTTGTGAAATCTCATTTAAAAAGGTAAAATGAATCCCTGAGTAAAGCAAGCACCATTACAACTTCCAAAGTAAAGTATACCTGATGATTCACTAAAAAGTACAACATGGAATACTAATTTCAAGAATACCATTGGGAAGGAGCAGAAACCCTTATTACACTTAACCATGAGCATAAAGGCACGCCATAAAATATCCACTAAACTCCTTGGCATTATAATTATTTTGGCAAATCGTAGTCCAGGAATCCATTACTACAGCACGCCAAAAAAGGGAAAATCCACCTCTTACAAATATTCCCATAAAATACCATATTGAAGATTCACACAATCAAACAGTGAAGAAACACTTCCCTACAAAAATCCATACACACAATAATAATAATAAAAAAAGGAAACTCTACCCCCAGCATAACTACATTAATTGCAATACTTAAACTTGTGTAGTACTCATATTACGCGAAAACGTGTCTAGCATAGTGAAGCCACGAAGTACGAAGTGGTGTAGACATGATCTATCATCGGCCAGCCCGCGCAACTCTATGAGGAACACTGCACACTTGCTCGGGCTGGGGACGAACATTTATACGTGAAAACGTGGCTCGGGAAGGTTAAGGGGGCGGCGGGAACAGCGGAGAGGCGTATGGAAGGTGCTAGAGTGTGCGAGGCTGAACTAGTTGCCAGTAATAGCCACCAGACAGCGCTCGGCCGCGCGCCCTCTCTTCTGTATAGATCAGCGCTTGGAATTGTTCAGACGTGCGCCACCCCGTGGCGGATAAGGAAGGGGGGGGGGGGGGGGGGGGGGGTGAAGAAAAACAAAGTACCTTTTCCTGCAGCAAAATTTTTGCCTCTTCAAATAGTATCCCCTCTTCAAGCAAAATAACAATTTATTAACCTGGGCTACCAAATACAGACGTGGCATATAACCAAATAGACTTGCTAACCAAGTTCATTAACGTCATGTAGTTCTGTAAACACACCAACTCCATAGTAGCAGCACTGAATCGTACTCCAGAAGAATGTAGGCATCACACATTTCACCAGCTGGCGGGACGAAAAATAAATGGTTCACGCAGGACAGCCTTTGGCAGGACAGGAGTACTCACAAAAATTACTTGAGTTTACTAAATGACACGCGCGTCAGTCTTGAAGCAAGGCTTTAAGCGTCATGTAGGTGATGATATTATTCGGAACACAGATTAAATCTTAACATTCGTATTAAACACTCTGTGTACAACAGTGCTCCGTCAATGTAGGCAGAGCTAAATAAGATATTAATATCTTTCATCTTACAGACATGAATTTTCAAAACGTTAGATATCGTATGTAGTACAGTATCCAATACTGAGTATTTTTGTAATTTTTATGTATACGGGTTAAACATTTTCGGATGATAATTCCTTTTTACTGTCACAAAAAATGCCAGCTCGAGCTCGGGGACTGATCCTAAAATTTTTCATATGCATTGACACATTTAGGGCTTTAAGGAAGCGCATTTTGTTTAAACAAATTAAATGAATATTTTAAGCGTTTGAGTACAATTTTAATGCTAAATTACGAACTGTTAGAAAAATAAGCAAATCTGTTCAGTTTTTAGTGAGTTATTACGACAAACTTCTTATTGTTATTATTTCAATACGATTGGAAATATTAAAATGAGGCGATACTTTGCTGCAATAAATAGTGAGATTTAAAAGAAAAATTGTCGCGTGTGAATTATTTGTTTAGAAATTTAGCAATTTCGTTGGTTCTGGCAGCGTTAAGGTTAAAATCCAAAATACTATATACACCACGTTATGGTTGGATTCTTGTCGGTACCAGAATACCAAACAAACGTATGATCTTCACTACATTTCAGCTGGAGAGAAAGACAACAGTCTTAAATTGCACTTTTTGGTATTTGCCTCACAGCGTATTACAACGATCATCCTACTAAAGTAACACGTACACAACTCTTGTAAAAAAATTATCGCAGGAATATTTTCAAAGATACTGAGGGAGAATCAGTTTCTGTTACGTGGCAACTTAGAGCGAACAAAAATTGCACAGCCACAAGTCCGAAGTTTTCTCCTTGCCAGTTCGCCGTGTTCTTGCCAGTTGCTTTTTTTTTTTTTTTTTTTTTTTTTTTATATGGAAATAAGGCACGATACATGAAAATTGGATTCCGTCAGATGTCTGAGATAAAGAACCCTCGTTAACACTACAATCAGAATGAAATATCTGTATTTCGATACATTGTCTACGATACTATGTTTTTGATATGTTTTATCTGCAGAGTAGCGCAGAAAATTCTGTGTGTCGTATTACACGGCAATAACGACATGCAATGTTGTATAAATAAAGGAAACTAGTTCGATATCGAGGGTTTGGCACAACTGATAATTTTGCAGCATTAGGAATACATAATTTATGAGAATACTTTAAAAAAACGCTTCTTTTTGTATTTTCCTGATCATTCCAGTAGAGTAATCTGCTGTGAGGTCGACACATATTTAACCTAAGCGAACTGGGTTCGATTACCGATATTCGTATGTGAGAATTGTGGTGGACGATGCCACTATTCAGCGGGCGGGTTTCCTCGGGGATCTCCCGTTTGTACCACCTTTGCATTCCGGCGATGCTCCACTCTCACGTCACTTTGCCCTCATCGGCTCTCAAGGACTCGATGTTAAGAGCCACCCATATACCTCCACTGCACTCGAGATTTGAAGTACACATGATCGATATTTGCAATGAATATTCTATTCGTAGCATCAATATCGATATTTTCGGCGGGTGTGTAATTGAGGTGGGGAGGAGCGCTGGTCGGGCGGCGCGAACCAATCAGCTAACAGCAAGACTGCGGGCGTACTGACCTAGTGGCTCTGGCTGATCCACGCAGCCATGTCCAGCAAAGCCACGGAGCTTACTATACCCATCGTGAGTGGGGCTTGTCATGTCACCGTACATGTTGCTGGAAACTGCTCGGCCAGCCGATAGCTCTCTCGCCAGTTATTATCAACACTTTATCATTATCTAGTGGTTAACCGAGAATATTTGAGATCAGCATTTGAAAATAAATCGTGAATGCATCAGCGTTCATTTTTACCTGAGCCGACCTCCCATGGCGCAGTCGGTTGGTGCGCCACCAATCTGTGGTACGGGAGGCTCTGGGTTCGATTACCGGGTCAAGGTATTGGTGTTAATTTAAGTTAGGTTGTAAGTTAGTCTGCAAGCCGTCCCCTGCTAAGCTTTCAAACATAAAACCGGGGGAAGTTAAAAAGCCCTTTACAATACAATACAAAGAGACTGACAAAATCACAGTTAATTTGATAGTGATTTTGTGAAGATAATTCGGTATTTTTTTATCCCTTATATAAAGTGTGGTATTTGAATTTGTTGATACCAAATTAATTTATTTTAGTAACTTTTAATGCATATAAGAATAAACATTAGTCTATTTGAAGTCTATTCGAAGCTAATATACTCGAGCGTTTATAACTGTCTCTCAGGCTCAGTGTGATTGGCACACATATAGGGTGTTGATTGAGAACTTTTATAATCCCTGCGTAAGATCGCCTTCTCTTCCCATTTTGTATTTTCCCATAGTATGTTAATTAGTATTATCATTGATCATTTCACTTAATTAATGCGCCAATCAAGTGTAACTGCGGAATATGTGAAATCGTTTAAAATGTAAATAGGAAAACAATATGCTAATCTTTACTCTTGCCTGCGTAAAGGTACAGGAATACTCTTCATTTCCCCTGCCAGTAACTGCTAATATGTCAGTTTACGGGTTCCTTCAACTGGTCACTGTTAGGGATAGTGATTCTTTCAGAGGTTGATTTTAAAAGTGCTTAGTTGACCATGGACCATGCGTGAAGATCCGTTGCAATGTCAATTTAATGCATCATGTAAGGATACATATTGGGCAAGAAATAATTCGTCATAGGCAGAACTTCAGAAAACTCTCATTAAATCGTCAAACGATTATGCAGATTTGCATCCAGCGTTCATTACTGCCCGGCAATTAACTAGTGTCCCAACTAAATATACTTACTTGAAATATATACTATCTACCAAAAGGTTATTGGGCACTTGCGAAGATAGGTAATTCTGTATGTCAATTGACTTGTGTTTCACGGCCTTCGGCGTAGGACCGCTGGTGTTTGTCCATGGTAGCATGAACACAAGAGGCCTATTGTAACATTCTGGATAATGAAATGCTCCCAACATTGGGGCGTTTTTACGGAATGGACCCGTGTTACTTCCAGAATGACAATGCCAGGTGCCATGTTTCAAGGGCTACTCTGCAGTGGTACGCCGAAATAATGTTCGCCGATTGGACTGGCCCGCCCAGAGCCCCGACCTCAACCCTATAGAACATCTTTGGGATGAATTGGATCGCCGGGTGAGGACTCGTCAGGCGCGGCCAAAATCCATTGCTCAATTCATAGAATAATTGCAAGAGGAATGACGACGAATCCCCGTGGATGTCCTGCAAACACTCGTAGAGATCATGCCAGACAGGGTGGCTGCTGTTATAGCTGCAAGAGGTGGCCCTACGAGATTCTAACGGGGTGACAACCACTGAGTAAACATTGTGGGCAGGTCTCCAACCAATTACTTTTCGGTAGATAGTGTAGTTTAAGCTCGAGTGTAGTCGTTGAAGTAACTAACACCACGAGCGCTATCGAAACGAATTTACTTTGCCAATGTCTTCGGAAACGAGTGTGCGTCCAATATTATTGCAAATTTCATACAATTCCAATTTTGGTGACTGTAGGCGACACATTAGTGTGTGAGAGACTTCAGAAATTCGTTATTATTCGCAAACAGATTACATTTCAATAACTTATGCGTTTGTATCATATTTGTCATCGGATTACAGTTTCATAAGGTTTCAATAACTCAGAGGTAATACGAAACCGTTAACAATGGAATTGTCCCCAATAACGTCCACCAATGCCGTAGTATACACTTAATCCTGGAGAGGACAAGGAAACACAGAGCGTTCTGGTATCACTTAGGCTTTGGATTTTGCGCTTTCATACAATAATAGTAACGCAATAGTTCTTTCTTTTTCCGGCATTTTAGTAAATACAAGTGGCTCAAAACTGACTCTATAATTTCTGTGTAATGACATTAGTGGGAGTTTCTGAACTTGTAACATGTATTCTAGTACAACCAGTAGTGTACAGTTTTGCTACCTCAAGAATGCCACAGACATTGGAAAATTAATTTGTGTATATAGTGTATATAATATACGTAGGCTATTTTTTCGAATAAAATAAACCCACATGCTTAATGTAAGTTGGGTGTCTAAAATTAAAAATAAAACAGATTATTGGTCTTTTGAGAGGGGACATGTGGCACGTCCCCCTCCATAATGTGCGCACTGAGGTCCAACCAAGTCAGATGTTTGAATACTGTAACACATGTAAAATATACGTCTTTCTACACAGCTAATCTACATATTTTACGTTAATATTTGTAATTTTTGATGCTACATTCTAGGTGTTTTTCTCACTATGCAAATATTGTTTTACTACACATACGACACATGCATGATTTTTTTCATTTACTTTGCATTTGTTTTTTTATTAATATTGTTCACATTTTTTATTATATTTCACCATGGTAGGAAATTTTAAATTAGATTGTGCTGTGGCAATTTTACTATGTATAAGGATGGGATCTTAGCTAGATGGCTTTATTGTGTTTATTTTATGTTAATTTTTTTTTCTTTTAACAGCCTCGTATTTGTAAATGTTTGCATTTATTTAATTTTATTGGTTATTTATTGAGACCCAGTATTCTATGTTTCTGACAGTTAGGACTTTAAAGTGGCACGTAAAGGCGTTTAGATAGTAGCTAGCATCCCATTGGCCCACAGGTTCGAATCCTGACAAGTCTGTCGTTTTCACAGTTCAGTGCACTTCACTCCATTAATAATACATGAACAAAATTGTATTTTACACGAATACTTGCAATTACTCGCCATCAAGTATATTCCTGCATCAGGAGCCGGAGGTTCACGCATCCATTGAATTGAAACTTTGTTACTGTCAACAACCTATCCAAATCCCTTCGAGTTTGGTATTTGAGGATCACTTTCCATACTGCGGCTCCAAATGCCGGCTTGGTATTTTGCACGCAGTGTATGCATGAGAAGACAATCCTGTCATGGTGGGAGTTGACCGGATTCAAGTTCTCCCCTTTTTTCACAAAAGATTCGGTATCGCAGCTCATTGACTGAGTTTGTTGGAGAAGATGTCACATACATGCGGCATGTATATAGCTCTGTTTTCTCAAATAACAGATCAGGGACCTCCCATGATTTTCTTACTTCAACAAATGCATTTGTAAGCTTTCATAATTTCTCATCTGATTTAAAGCAATAAGTTTCCCGTGACCAGCGAAAGCACTCACAGTCACATCCTGTGACAGCATGAAGACCAATCAAGAGTTTCACAAACACTGCTTTCTAAAGTGGTTGAAAATTTTGAAACATCAATGTATCTGACATGGTTCTGAGTGCAACATTTGAAGTACAAGTTACTGGGAATAATATGTGCAAACTTAAGCTCAGTACGAGTACGTTTATATCTTCACAACTGTGGCGCACGAATGAGAAGCATATAAGGCATGAAACAAGAATCGTGTATCTGCTTCTTTGTGGGTGCATCTTAATTCATGTACAGGGACCCATTCTAGGGATGTAATCTTGAAGCACTTTTCTTCAACTATCACTAAATTATCTTATCTTTTAGTGCACTTCTGTAGGTAGTAAGCTTCCACTGGCCAACAAGATATTTAAATAGCTCAGTTTTTGCTGCTGCCTAAGATAAACTTTTTCCACTGTTTAATTTTGTGATTTGAGGAAATGTTTTTTTTTAACTGAAGAGTGTTCGAATTTTAAGGACGTCTATATCTCTCGATGTTTTTAGTGGATACATATTTGTACAGATCAAACACTACATGTATTTCTATGATATCTGCAGCCTCCTGCATTGCCATTGAGACAATGGTGCCAACTAATTAATCAAATGTTTTCTCATGGCCATTCACTTTGTGGACTATGCTCATGCCATCAATAGCTATAACAGCTGGCTGATTAATTACTTTTTCTGAAGACACAACTTTCTCAAATTATTTCCTGAGTACTGCTTTGTTAGTCTTTCGCACTGTCCCATCACCAATTGCAAGTGCCCAAGGCACGTGTCCAAGTGGGTGAGTGAGAACTGCTTTCATGTTCAATTGTCTACCTTGAGCTATAAGGAACATATGTGCGAATAAGTTATGGCCTGCCTTCAGAATTACTTCTTTCTCTTGTCTTCGTTTGCAAGTTTTTTCTCAGCGATTCGAGAGAAAGTTTTTAGATTAAGTTTAGTCATTTTATCGTGGGACTGAATTTCCGGCGTTTCTTTCTCAAGGCAGAAACTTTCAAACTTGTGGTATTCTTCTTCTCCAACAGCACAAGCTGAATTCAGATCTTCTACCACGTCAACGAGGGCTATAACTCCACTAGAATAACTCACAATATCACTATAACTATTAGAAAAGGGGTTCACCAAATTATCAAGCAAACCAATCAGTTCTTAAATGGCTGCATCTTCTTTTTGAATCCGAGCTGTATGAAGATCGTCATGAGAAAAATAGTCTCTTTTTTTTTATCCCCAACCATGTCTCGGAGATGCTGCAGAAGCAAACTTTTTTTTTGTCAGATGTAACATAGTATTTTGTCACTGCTTCTAGATTTCAGCTAAACGCTTTTGTTCCTCCTGCAGTCTGGGTATCTTTGTGTATAGTTCCTTCGATGGCTTGATCTACTGGTATACGGCCGAATCGGTTTTTTGGTTCCTAGTTGCATACAAAATCCTCCCTGCATGAAGTAGCTGTGTATATCAGGATGTTCATTTGCAAGTTGTGTCATCTGGGCATAGTGTACAGGTAGGCATCTTGCATAATTTATCCTATCTTAGACAAAATACCAAGGGATCATGGTACAAATGGAAGCCAAATGAAGCAACTAATCCCTTTCCCCTGGTGCTCGAATGAAACAGAGGAATAGTTCAACCAGATCTATGAAAGATATCCAGAATTTTGAGAGGGTTCTATTTCCATTTCTCAAAAAGTTAATGTAGTCTTTGAAACATTGCACTGACCTACCATAGAAAACTCTTTGAATAATTTGTTCTGTGATGTCATGCAATTATTTGTAGAGAAATTGTTCACATGTGTCAATAAATCATCCAACTCACACTGATTATCCTTATGATTTTCACCCAACCAAGATATGAAACTCTTAATGATGGCCTTCCATTACAGCATCAACTGAGCCATCAGCAATTATACCTGCTTCAACACAACTCTCGTAACCCAGCATCTCTGTACCTCTTTACTATCACAGCAAGTAATGTGCATATGGTACGAAATAGACCTAAACGAAGAACAATCACTTTAAACACATGGACATGATTCCATATTATCGCTAAGGTTTTTTCATACAGCGCCTAATCAAAAACGCAGACAAACTTCTTCAAGTTGAGACTTCACATTATTTTGATTGACTGGTTCAATACCTCATTCATTGTGGACATGTGTGATGCTGGATAATTTATTGTATCCAGATATCCCAAATTATCTTGGGTGACATTGATTCCATCCCTTATTAGGATATTATACCTTGTCCAATTGCTGACAAATTACGCATGTTTATTCATATTCAGGGCCAATATCCACAATAAGTTCTTCTCTCTTGATGACTAAATTATCTTGGGTGACATTGATTCCATCCCTTATTAGGATATTATACCTTGTCCAATTGCTGACAAATTGCGCATGTTTATTCATATTCAGGGCCAATATCCAAACTAAGTTCTTCTCTCTTGATGACTAAATTGAAGAGTTTACTGCAACTTCAACACTCTCAATCCCAGTTGGACCTTTTCGTTGGGTAATGTTGTATATTGGAATCATAGGTTGGCTGCTAGTACTACGATCTTTGCTTTTTGTCATATAACATAGAAATTTTTCTTGAGGTTCTTTTGATAGTTTTGGTTGAATAGCAATCACATTTACACGATGTGATGTTCCATTCCCACATAATGTCTCCTGTCTATATTATCCCAAGCTAAAGTAGTCAGAACACCAGACAAAATGTTAGACGGTATCATCGTGGCTCCATTTACTATAACCATTTTTTGAATGCATAAGGCTGTATCAATCTCTTCAAGTTTAAAGTAGGAAATTCAGTGACCAAGATGCTTGAGAATTGTTATGAACTCATTATTTCTTGTAAGAGCTTTTATGGCAATTGAAAGATGCATATGTTTCGGAGGTACCATTAGTGACAGCATATATCACATCTTGCTCTAAGGATGAGGCTCGTAGTTTTGTTCGAGCAGGAATATTATTTTATAGTCCAGTAATCAATACGTACGGGAACATAGAAAGAGATTTTGGCCGAACGACTTCTTCGCTCAGTTTTTCAATGTTTGGAAGCCAGACATGTGTAACTGGTTACTTTCGAATTTCAAGTGTTAGTTCGTAGGCTGTTTTCATAATATTGTCTTTCAGTGTAGTCTTAAAGTTCTGAAGCTCTTTCTTTAGTTTTTGATTTTTCTTAAACAACTTAATTACAGTGATATTCTCTGGGTACAAATACTGTCTTCCTTTATGGAGAAAAATGTGCAAAACATCTGGGAACTCATTTTCATGCTTTCGTCGAATGTTTTCTCTTGTCGACTCTCTGACATCGCTGATGCCATACAATTCCATCATGGACATCAATCTTCTTGTTATTGCAGTCATTGTGATAACTCATAGATCAGTAAACAAGTCGTTTATAGTAAATTTAGAAAGTTCTTTAAAAGCGACTTTTTCCACGTCATCAAAATTTGTGCTATTTTCAATAAGGATTTTGTCAGAGCTATCATTTGTACCTGTGTTCTCTGATTTTGTGTAAGCACGGTAGCACGATCTATGATAATGAACCCTTGCGGTTACTATGTCTCTGCTTCTAATACCAATAATCACTGAATCCATCTTCATTTCTGCTGCATTTCTAATACTTTCATCTTCACATAATTTACAACACTGAACGAGTGGTACCCTTGTATGCTGGCCTTTCAACTACTTAGAAATTTTTCCACAGAAAATGCATTTTGCTTCATAAACTACACTGGAGGATCCTCTGCCTCTCTGACAGCATTCTTTATTGTTTGATTCGTCTTTTGTTCGTACTGGATTTTCATTCTTATCTTTCATAGAGTTCAGCAGTTTCTTAATCCTAAAAATCCTTTGACATTTCCTATGGTAATATATATCAGATATTTTTCCTTCTGTGACATTTTTTCAGTATACAGAATTGGTTCATAGTTGCGGATTTCTGCTCCTCTCAATAAGGTCTTCCAAGATTCAATACTTTGAGGACTTGCTAGCTTCGGATCGTCTTTCGCATCCGAAACATGTATAACACAGCTCCTATGGCAACGCTTTGACGAAACTACTTCTACCTCTATTATTGTTTGGAATTTATTTTTGCCCTGCAACGAAACGAAAATGTATTAAAATATGGTAAACATTTTGAGAAGATATTTTAAGACACAGTGTTATTGATATAATGAAGAGAAGGCGCTGACGTGAGTTTTTCCTCTGCAAAAATTCAATACTTAACATCTACAGTACAGAAGGCAAACATGTTGATTAGTGTGGAAATTCCTCATAAAGTTAGAAGCATGCACGGAGGTGTACCTGTACACACATTCAGTAAGCAACATGGACACAAAGAAAAGTGAAGTTTGAAAGGTAAGTTTATTTAAAACTACCAACCAAAACGTAAACGAAAATATTAGTTTTGAATTGCTTTCATAAAGAGCTTCAAAATGAGATATAACTTTAGGCATCTGTGAGAGACCGTTTAGATGTTTGCTATGATGAATTCTGGTGGCTAATTATTAAACTGTTTGTAAAAAGGAGGTAATGTTACAACCGATTTGAAAGATATTGCTGAGAGGAATTAGAAATTGGCTTCAGAATTTAAATCGGTGTAATTTTGAAGGAATTATGAACATTTCTAATGAGCTATAAAATAAGTTTGAAATTTGAGCAATATGACATTTGACACCTTAAGCTACTTCGCACACATGATTATCATGCCATTTCACGTTCGTGGCATTGTGTAAGATATTTTGGAATAGGTAAGTTTATGCCACATGGTTGGTACACGTTTCCGGCCTGCGGATCCATACCAGTTACTTGCAGTTATCCCTACCAGTTACTTGCAGTTATCCCTACCAGTTACTTGCAGTTATCCCTACACGGGCTTGAATAAAGTGAGAGACGTCTATCATGTTGTTTTATGTTACGTAAAAATGAGATACAATTTAAGGAAGTTTTGTAAATGGCCAGTTTTGGCGTAATATGTAATACATATGATTTTGTGTCGCCTGATTTAATGGACCAGTAGCATCTGGTACAACGTGACAACTATATGTAGAATATCATATTTATAAAATACATTTTAAGTGTATTTTCTGCGTGACGGCGTTATTTTCTTATCATAAGCACAGTTCTTGTAAACTCGGCACATTTTCTCTCTTGGAATGGATCACTAATCCTTTATCTTTAGCTAGGCAACTTTTAAACTCCACGATTAATCGAACCAATAATTGAAAATTTAAGTTCAGCAATTTTTTTTTCATAAAAATATTTACACTGCAGGTTTATATGCATTTTGCAAGTGACTTATGCTTTCTATGTTGCAGGGACACATGCGTTATGCTGGCCGTGCTCGGTCTGTGCGCATTGTTTGGCTTGAGGAAGTGATACGTCACTACATCTATGACCTATCCTCCACTAGTACACGCTCCACCATCCCTACCGCTGTTTAAATTATAAGGCATTCGGCGAAAATATGTTTTCAAAACACAATTTTCACAGGATCATATCTCCTTTAATATTCCGACTACGTATAAGGTGTCCTATATATTTCCGATATAATTTTTCATAAGGAATCGTATCCCGTTGTTTGGGCGTTAAGTTCCCGAACATTCTGTATATAGTTATATTAATTGCGCATCTACCAATAATTGTAAAGCATATACTATGCCGACAATTTTAAAATTATTTCTACAAAGGCATAAAAATATTTAAATTAAATATTTTTTGTCGTGTAAAATATTGCGTGCAAGTTTGTAATTTCAATTTAGTTCTTCAATTTACAAATGGCAGTTTAATTTCATGGATAGTACTGCATTGACGAGGAAACAATCGTATGTACACGAAAAAGTGTATCTGTCGCACAAGCGAATTTTTTTTCATGCCGCTATGACAATTTTCTAATAGTACAGGGAGTTCGATAAAATACTGAACCCTGAACCGATAATCTCTCTTCTGGTAGACATAGGCTATATGTCATAACAAAATAAGCCTCTATCCCCAGAATTTTAAGGTTTTTCTATTTAAAATCGTTAACACTATTTGAACAGTTTGGTTTGAGACACAAAGTTTGATTCCCTTCGTATAATGAATCACAACATGACACGGGAAATTGCGGCGATTTTATTATGTGCACTTGAAAGTTTGAGTTCCATGTAAAAATGACCACAATGAAGCGTAGTCTCGGCTTTAAGCTGGTATCGGAAACCAACTTCCAATGTATAAAACTACTAAACAGGTATGTGGTCTTTTCACTGTCAACTTATCTGTAGGGAAACTTGAGCGGTGACACTGTGATAGTGTGAAGGTGGAATAATTGTCTGCTTTACTGAAGGTTCTGTACTCAGATTCTCATTGCCGTCCATGTAATTTACAAAGCGGTGATTGCGATAGAAGTTTATTAGTTTCGATTAAATGCCATATATTATAGAAATGCATTTTTATGGAGCAGATATTTCCATCCTTGTATATAAGTTTTGAATTGTAATCTGAAAAATTACTCGTTTGTTATTAATGGTGTTAGTCTTGAACTTTTTCCTTCTTTTATATTAAAATATATATTTATCATTCCTCTTGATGATAATTTGAGAGAGAAAGAAGCGAACACTTGGACCTCCTAAAGGTGAGACTGGTGGGAATGTTCATATTAAGAAATATAAGTCAAAACACCATTTTAACAATTTTCCCTTTCTGGAAAAACACACTTTCCAAAACAATAGTAAATGAAGGTGGCAGCCTCTACACAGACATGGCGTCTTTGATTTCTTTTTGAGAAGACACAACTTATAAATATTCAGTAAATTGTGCAACTTATTACGAAATTTCACCTGTTCTATTTCATTCCCACTACGAATTGAAAATACGTCAGTCACTATTTACTCTATCGTAATGTTGAAACTTTTGAAAGTCAGTATGTTTAGCCACATTCTTTGAGCGATGGACGTCTTAATCAAGGAGGAGTTAATAATATTGCACATGCTACAAAGAAAATATTCTTGATTTTATATCTCACAATAAACGGCTATCAATTGATATTCACAATTAATCAATTTATTAAATACAATCTACAATCACCTCAAAGAAATCAATGCAATCAAATAACTAAAATCAGTCCTGATATACATAGCATCAAAACAAATTGAATAATTTTACAAAACATTTGTCCCAATATACAGTCTATCAAAAAATCATCTACAATAAAGTCCGTATCACACAATCATACAGTACCACCTTAATTCACTCCACATACCACCAGTCCGCGATGTTCTAGAATGCTCGGAGCGTCCTCGTACCACACACTCTAATCCGTCCTCACCGCACACAACGCCGGCTGTCGCCGTATAGCACCCTCCGCCGTCGTCCGTCCTGTCCCACGCTGCACCAGACCTTACCTAATTACCGCACTTCAGCTAGATGGCTACCGCAAAGAATTAATGCTCTCCGGCTGCGAGGGGGTGTTTATAGTGTCGTCGTCCCTGGTCCATAGTCGTCTCCGAATGCCGCGTTGCACCGAGTGAAAATATTACCATAAATTGTCGTCAGTCCTTTCAAGTCGCCTACTCATCCGGCAGGGGTAACCAGCCAGTTCGGCTGTCAATCATTTCGCATGCCGCCGGGCAACAAAGCAGTTACCGAGTCAGCTTGGCGGATTGGTCTAGATGGCTCACCACCCACAGCGTCGGACCATGCTTAACCAGATAATACGGAATCCTGCTGCTGAGGTTATACTTACGAAACGATACAAACTAATATCAGAACTATCCTCGTTTTCCCGGGTATTAGAGATCAATGAGAGAGACACGAGTGTATTTGAGGGGGTTTCCGGCCCGATGAGGTCCGTAGTATGTTAAGTTGGGTACAGAAGGACATTGTGCCACCAGTCCTAGCAGACACATCAGCACAGCACAGAGGAAAACCTCTGTGGTGTACCCACACGACCACACATGGACCACGTGCAAAGCGGATCTTTAATCTCGGGTTACCAGGTGCAAGTTACAAGGGAAAATAAAAGGCTTCACAGCCTCCAAGAAATTACCTTCATTCACTAAACACCCAATAAGAATAAGAAACTGATATATAACGTTTCTGACAAAATCAAAATAATATTTTTATCAAACTTAACCTTTACAGATAGTCAAATAAAAACAAAAAAATACATGATGTTTATACTGTCCGTTTATTCTTTAATTTCGTGCTTGCTTTAAAATATAGATTTTTTTTTGGTGAGTAAAAGAGAATATTTTAGGAACTAACATTTCCCTAGTTAATGTTGATAAAGAAAGCAGATGAGAAGCAAACTGATTAAACCTTATGTTTAACATAAAATAAACCTGGGTGCACCCGAACAAAAAAGTTGTGCTTTAAATTATACTTTAAATGATAACATTAACTAAAAATTATACTGGTTTAAAAGCATTACATTTTTTTATTAAATTAAATATTGATAGGAAAATCTATAAGATGATGAAACAAAATGCAACTTCTATGCACTTTTTTATGTTTGTTACTGGTTAATTACAGGGACACTTTCTTCTAAATTTTCATGAGTGGGATTTATTCACGAATTGTTTCATGCGTATGCCATATTTTTCTTTAAAATAATTAGTACATTTACTTATCTGCAAATCGAAAGGTTGGCTCGGGACTCCATGGCGTTAGTCGCCGCCCACAGCTACCAAACCAGGAAAAGCATCACTGAAAAAGCAGGCCTATGGCTACTACCACTAACAAGGCGGCGAAAAGAGGATTCTACCTCATCATTACTGGAGAAAAGACAACCACTGAAAACTTTGTGCTTCAAGCCATATTGAAAGAAAAATGTAGAAGTAGCAAGTAGGCGCGTTCTAAAACAATGCGATGGAACAATCGCTCTAGGATGGCATATCGATAGTATCGATACGTTAGCCAGTATTAACCACATACGTAGTTAGAGTGAGTCACACATAAATTAATCATTATAATATGATACAGAATAAATTCTCATAAGAAGAGAAATGACGAGTAAATTACAGTATTTTAAAGTACACTATAAAAGCTACTATCTGTTAATGTTATAGTTCACACAATAAGCGCCAACGACACTGTCGAAGAAAGTAAATATAAACTTTAAGGGACAACATTATTTCTTATTGGCAGAGAAAAAATCGAAGGAAGGAATAAATTGAAGAAAAACAAAAAATCGAGCTCTGACGCTTAAAACAAAATATTTGTGTGTGTCCCAGAAGGCACAGAGATTAGAAATGAAGATGCAAAATGGCACAGCATACCTGCGAAATTTGGTTCAGATCCTTCAAACTTTGTACAGCTGTATAGAGAACAAACATACATATATACATGTACATATTACACATACCCATACATACATGCTCACACATACACACAAGCACATACCGATTCATGCACACATATACAAACATGCGCATACATATACATGCATAAAAACTTTGACATATATATATATATATATATATATATATATATATGTATAGTTGTTTAAGAAAACACCAAACATGTAATAAATAGCGATTTTCAAAATTTTTCTTCAGAAAGAGTGAACATTCCAAGAGTAGGCCACTGTCTCGGGGAGAAAATGTAGGGTAAAGTTTATTCGAGTAGACCTTAGTTTATACATTTTAACTGGGCCCAAAAACCTGCCCAGATAAACCAAAATTCGAATAATTTGGTGATAGAGATAGTAAAAAAGAATAAAATTCTGACACAAATTAATTAATGCTCAAGTAAGAACAAAACATATATTTTCACATTATTCGATTATGAAAAATACTTAATACACTGCAACTACTTTGGATTAATGTAAGCTACAGTGCCAATAAAAAATACAGAAAGCGTAGTGCAAATACCTAATATTGTCGAATGGACTCTGTACCCGGTATGATAACGTTATCTCTAAATACATACTATACAAGCAACTGAAAGTTAAATCCTAAACGCGTCAACCTTCGGTAACACTAGAGGGTTGACGCTACACGCGATACTTAAGTCTATAACCTTGGAACCTGAAAACGCAATAGAGCCCAAACAAATGAACCGAATTCGGTTATGTATTTTAATCCATAATAAATCTATTTTGCCGTAATAATCGGTGTATGTTTTATTATTGTCGTTTCTGTTGCATTATCGATTATGCTATGGCTATTAATAATGAGTAATTATTAGGCATTTAAGTATTCGTTTGTAATTACGTGCTACAGGTCGAATATGTTGTAACACTTATACATACTTTATACAGAAACCTGCCATTACAGACATACCTGCCAATACAGACCCACCTGTCAATTGCCTTGCACAAAACGATACATATAGAATGATACACACATACGTGATTGACAGTTGACGGTGACATAACAGTTATTGAAGGGAACTCATTAGGAAGAATCCAGCATTGTGCTGTATTGTGGTTGTACTTTCAGATAGGAGTTGAGATTCAATATACAGGAAGTTCTAAACTGTATCTGGTTATTATTGCCAGGTACTGTAACATAATTTCTGTTGTTATAGGAAATTTGCATATGTTTGTCATTATTATGCTGCTGGAGTGATTCTGATTACATAACACTTTGTTTGACCGAATTCGGTTCATTTGGTTGGGCTCTATTGCGTTTTCAGGTTTCAAGGTTATGGACTTAAGTATCGTTTGCAGCGTCAACCCTCTAGTGTTACCGAAGGTTGACGCGTTTAGGATTTAACATGGTATACTGTGTATTTTGCGATTTTACTACAAATTGTTTTAGCCGATGTTGTATACAACATATGTAGACGGGTGGCCAACAATTTTTAAAAATATTTCAATACGGTAGATGTTGCACTGTTACAGTCAATCCGAATAAACCGAAAATCCAGATTAGTGATCGCCGAAATAAGCTACGTTTTACACTATAAAATTAAAATATCAGAAAATGGCTTTGCGTATTTTTTTTCTTTAATACACTGTAGTTAGTAAATTTTTTAAACTTATAATAATTTTAGATACAACTACTTTCTCCAAAGAAACTAATTGGTAACACTAAGTCAAATCTCTCGAATCTGACTATTTTAGGTGCCTTTTTTAATACCAGGCTATGCTGTGAAAGCGAAATTATAACTCGGAAGTTACTGCAGAAACTCAGCGTCGCGTCGTCTGCTGTGAGTGGCGAGTTAGAGGACACATGACGGTGAGCCGCAAGGCAGGTAGCGTACTTCTTCTTCCTTCTTCCTTCCTTCCTTCCTTCCTGCGCAGAGCTAATGCTCTTAACTTAATACGGCCTGATGGATGCCGGCGCCAGGGGTCGCTAATTGGATCAAGAGGCGCGGTGCAAGTAGTGGGAAAGCGGTGGTTCGGGATCACCCACTTCGTCATTCCACCTCGACCGCAGCGATTTTTGGATTCTTCCCTTCCCCCACCACAGCGCCATTAAAACATTCCCATAGCTTTCTTCGCCAACTCTACCACAGCGAACCCAATTCAAATCCTGGTGAAGTCACTTTTGGATTTTCGCATGTGGAAAATGTGGTGGACGCACCCACGATCTAAATACGTTGCCTCTCAATTCTTGCCTCGCTTCAATCCTTATGGTTTTTAAGATATAATATCTTAAGAGTTACTACAAATTCTCTTCATTTCTCTCTGTCTCTCTCTGGAAAACCTTAACTCAGCCCCACACAAAAAAGAAATAAAATCATCTTACATATTGAAAAATCGAATTTCTATAGCACTTACAGGCCTATTTAAACACACGCCATATTATCTTGCTACAGGCTCTTATACAATATTACACATAACCTTTTGACCCTCATATTGAATCAAACAAATAAATAATATTTAGAAATTCATCAAAATTAAGCCAGAACTGAAACAATAAATTACACAAATGCAGTGCTCATTATACTGTCCTCAGTTGCAGTGTTCATGAGAAAAACAATGTAAGGACCTCGATATACATCACTTAATCTTCCACTCACTTGAACTCTTTAACAACGATTGTGTGATGAGGCTATCAGTGCTAAGGAAGACAATGAGATTAAGATATCTTTGATATTGTGGAAAATCAGTTACCACGGAACAGAAATAAAATGGATGTGCAATGATAAACAGCGTGTTTAACCCCACTAAGGAGCATTGAGGATTGATAGGATTTATTGTAAAATTGTATTCGCTGTAGCACCAAAATTGTAAATAGGACGAAAAAATACAATAAACTTCTTGAGAGTAGAGAATTTCTGTTAGGTTAATTTCGGTACCGTAAATTTTTCTGCATAACTGCCTGGTAATGAGATTTTAAGAAATAAACGTAATTTCGGGAGACATTTTTTCGAGGTAGTGGTGTTACCTCATCTTGGAGCGATGAAAACTCTTGGCATTGTCTTCATGATGTTATTATAAACATCTTCACCAAAAAAATAGCATTCTTGTAAATTCTCTTTATTGCTACATAATTTTGGCTATAATGATTGGACTTTATGAATGTTATTAAACAACTGTGAACACAACTATAGTTACACACCTTATAAAAATAGAGGGAACATTCTTTGCTGTTCTCGTGGCATTAAATGTACATCATATTACATTTTGAAATCTGGAATGTGGCAAAAGTATTATTCACCCCAATGTTAATGCTGCTACGAGTGTCTACTACTAAACAGTAGTGGAAAGGCCATGTTAACACAAACAATGGCAAATGGAAAAAAACTTTTACTACACCAGAGATCAAGTTTTCATCAAACACCAGGAGAGAGAGAGAGAGAGAGAGAGAGAGAGAGAGAGAAAGGGAGAGAGAAAGAGAAAGAAAGAGGTTCGGACAGCTCTCAACAATGATGTCTTGAGGTCCACTCATTTCTGGCGACTTAGATTTGTCATAGAAAAGTGGGATACGAATGTATCAGACAATGATTCGTCCCATTTTCACTTATGCAGCCTCAGCTTGGCCTACTGTGCACAAACTCGTTTATATTCTCTGCAGGTGGTGCAAAATAAATGCCTTAGAATGGCTGTGTATGCACCTACATATATCCATATTTTACACTTGCATGCAGAATTAAAACAAGAGATGCTGCAAGATGCAATTAGATGAATATCCAAGCACTTATATGAATCTTATGTCCTTGAGTACTACGATATTTATGATATCCAGTGCTATAAGTGACCAAATTCGCATCTACTGCATAGGCCCCGTAGCCCTGCATATGACACAATGTCAGGCCTATCATAATAGAATTTACATGGCTTCTTAAGGTAAATACTGTAAGGTAACTTTTTAATTTATGAAGTCGATGTGTCCTTTACATGAAGTTTTAGACTAACCTGCGAAGTTGTTTTGGGACAACTCGGGATTAGCTTAGTTGATATTTATTAGATACTGTGCCCTGTTACACACCTTCCATCTGACAGCTGTAGTATACAATTGGTCAAATGACCGACAGCTGATTCCAAGGCAACAGACAGGTTCTCGCTGCAGCTGGCGGAGGCTATACCAGCGACGCCTTGTGCGTTTGTAGCTTATAGGAGGAAAAACCATCACATATATCACAGTGGACTTAGATTTAACATTAAGTTATTTAGGGTATTAACTAATTTTCTTTTAATTTACAGGCTATTAGTTTCTTCTTTCTTAGAATAAGTGAATGCCTGTTAGTGTTGGCACTGATGACACTCATTTGTAGATTTTTCTTTTAATATTTTAGTAAGCTACTGGTGTTTACGTGCTTGAGGGGAAAGGGGGGCAGGGGGCTGAGTTGCACCACTCTCCTCACCAAAGTGATGTGCAAGCATCACTCTGGTTAAGCCAACATCAAACAATTCAAATCATAGAAGATAATGTCTTGTTTTTCCACTAATAAAGAGTTTTGTTCCAACCTCTCTGTTTCCGGTAACATTTCTATTAATGCATGTAAAAACTTCTAATTATATTCTGCCAAAATGGTTTTTATGGTACCTATGCCAGATTTTTCCTTTCATTTCTTAGTTATAGTTTAACTATAGGTACACCTAGGGAGACAGTTGTGGCCCCAATCATGGCCATGTCTACTTAATCCCTCTCTGCACTGCGATGCATGCCTTCTTGCATAAATTCCTTCCCTTCTAGGCGTATAGGGCCTAGCCCTGAGATGCGCTTAGCTCTCACCCCCTACCTCGGGCTCGTACATAACACTTAGAATTAGCATAGTTTAGGAAAAAATAGATGTCTTAAGAGAAACGAAGACCACTTGGCCGACATGATAAGTGTGCATAAAGGAATGCCAGATTTTAATAGTATTAGAACACCCAAGACCTATTTTTAGAGAAGACAGAAAAATGCTCATCTGATCTCATGGCTTTGAGAGGTCTTGTAATTAATTTTTAACTTGTGGGTGAAAGATATAGACTTGATCACTTGTGGAGAGGGATTTTTCTGAGGTAATGCTTGTTACAGTATTATTTGTAAACGATTCTTACTTTATATGTAATGTCTCAGATTATTTAGCTTCATCAGCAACATGAGTTTAAGTAAGTGGTTAATATCATGTTCATATATTTTATCAAAAACTACTTTCTACCCAAGTATAATTCTTTGCACATTCAAGAAGTGAACTATAGTGCAGAAGCAGGTGGTAAATATGTTTGGTGAACAAAAAAAGGGGGGAAGCATAGAGGAGAAGAGAGGTTTGGGCAACTCGACGTCTCGAGAGCCAATGCAAGGGTGTGATGAGCTGGATATGGAGCTGTGGTGGAATTGAAGGGTGGAAAGAAGTGGGAGATCCTCGAAAAAACCTGGTGACAAGTGACATAATCTGTCACGTATGTCACAGGAGTTACTTAGAAACCGAGCCCAGTCCACCAAGGAGGAAGGTGATAATCAGGCCACTACGCCAACTGCGGCCCCTAGGGGAGGAGAGAATGCTACGTGGCTAACATATGGGGGGTGCTCGTGAAGTAGGAGAAGGAGGAAATCAAAATGGTCTCCATCCAACTTGAATGAAGGAATGTAAAGTCCAGAATCACCATGCTCCCTCTACTAACGCTAAATTCCCGGTGTACTCCCGACCAGGAAGGGTGACGGCGGTGGCATGAAGTGAGGAAGAAAGTGTAATTTATTAGCTCTCGAGTGATCAATAAGCCCTTTGGCGGTCCCTCCCCCGTGCTCTGTAAAAGGTAATAGTCTGTCGCCATATGGCACGTCGAGAGTCTTCTTCATAATTTACCGCGCCGATGTTGCGGTATCCTGGAGGGCGTGTCAAACTGGTCGGATTTAAGGTCGCTCGCTACGGCGATTACGCTGTAGCACCGGCCACGGGTGCGTTTATTACAATAGGATGACACGTTCAGGATGACGTTCCCGAGGCAAACGACGCAAGATTCCTGGATCAAAAAATCGTTGATCTCATCTGCGGTTTTCTTTTACACACATCTTCCATAATCTACACTAGAAATCTGTATCTGTGAGAGCTGAGCCAAAACAGTGAAAATCGAGCAATTGATAATCAGTGCCTTATAACTAATTAATGTGATGGCTGAATTTCTCTGATTTATTTGTGGTTCTCACTAAATGTCGAGAGTTTTACTGCTATAAGAATCTTGTTCCCAGTTCGTTTCCATGATTCGCCAGTCGGCAGTAGCTTATCAAATGACTTTCAGTGAATGTTACTCAAGTAGCAAAATACAGTTGGCCCACATGTGCAGATCTAATTGTGAACAAGCGGCTCACATGCGGCATCAACAGGCAGTCATGAAGCGGAATGCACCTGCAGATGCATGTGGCACACATGATGAATGGTAACTGTGGTATGATGTGTTTATGAGTGGGCCACTTACTGTCGGCAGATGTCTGGCAAAACGAGAGTTCCCCTTGAGTTAACCACAAGCGGTACACCTCCGTATTTCTGCTTCTAGCCTGCCGTAAGTAAACCACGTGTCGTTAGCCAACTCTTGGTAAGCCACTTGTGGTCCAGCTATTGGCCATTTGTGGCCCACATAGACGCAGCTTGCCATGCATTTTCAAAACCAGTAAATAATTGTGTCTAACTGAAATAATATTGATATATTTGCCATATTCGTATGTGCTATCTTCAGCTTTATTTCACAATTAGTAAATTTCTTTGGAGAAACCTGGAATCGAAATAACAAACCTGTAATTTACAGTCAAGTATGCTATCAACTACTCTACCACGTTATCATATACGGCCTTTTAAGTAAATCTGGATATTTATTTCACATACATAATGCATAATTAGCTTTGCTATATAGACAATGTTAGTATCACGAGTCAATACTGGGAGTTGTGTATTTTGTTTAAAAGACTAGTATTTTAGTTTCGGATTACTTTCAGGTAAAATTTAAAATGCAAAATAATTAATTTTGTTTGTGTGTTTTGCTTTACAGGTTTCTGGTAAAAAAGTTTTTTTTTTTTTTTTTTTTTCCTAGCAAGGTGACGTGATAATTTTACTTCGTATATTCATGAAATAAAAAATCTATTGAATACGCTTATGTTATTTGCTACTGCACAACAACATATAGTCGGTACGCCATAAATGGAACATAAGCTTGCTGATCATGTATCCTCAGTAATAAGGAACAGTTGGCATATCACAAAATGCGGTAAGTATGCTGCTATGTCCCCAGCAGTGAACAACAGTTGGCATGTCGTGAATGGCCCATAATCATGCTGCTAATACTTTCCTAACAGTGAGTAACAGTTAGTATTTACTTTATCATTTGCTTGTCGGGCATCTGTTGAAATATGACAATCTTCGTGAGAGCATTGGCGCAAATTACGAGTATTTGTAAAATAGGTACTGTCACGTTTGTTTATATGACCTGATTGTCAACCATATAAGAAATTCTAACAGTCATACATGCGAATGTTGCCACCACTGACAACAGTTGGCCAACTGTTATCCGCTTGTTGTTTGCTACTTGGGATTTCACTGACTGATATCACCGATTCAGTTTTGAGTGTACTAGCCCAAACATTGGCATTGTTTCTGAGCAGTGAAGATGCACACTCTACTATGATTTGGCTATAATTTTTCGTACTGCAAAATATATGGTTTTCAGCGACGAAACCGACAAACTTGGCCAGCGTGTTGTAGATATTATTAGCATCGAGAATATGCGCTATGCAGTCCTGTTCCACAGATATAGTGACGTAGATGCAACAAACCGAACACGTGGATTTACGTTCTCTATTGTGTGAGGAGTGAGAATAATTTGCTATCGTGTCAACGGGGCTCATTTCATAGAGGGCAATCTCCATGAACATTACTACATACACATTCTGGAAACCATATTACCATTCTTATAGATAGATGTGCCATATGAAGTATGATGTAACATGTGGTAGCCGTAGGATGGGGCACACCACACTTCGGCAGGGTTTCAACTATTCATAAATTCAGAGTACCCGCGCTTATTGATGAGAAGAGATTGCCCAGTCCCATAGCCTGTACGTTCTCCTGACCTCTCCCCACTGAACATCTCACTCTCTAATTTCCTGGAGAGTAGGATGTGCAGCGAACGGAAACCATACATATGAGATCAGTTGATACTGGCATCACTTACGCCACCACTAATCTCCGAAATAAACTTGTAGACCACCATGGTTCACCGGAGGCCGCGGTGGCTAAGCGGTTAGCCTGTTCACCTCCCACTAAGGCGAACCAGGTTCAATCCCCGGCCGGGTCACGACCGGATTTTTGCAAGTGGGAATTGTGCCGGACGATGCCGCTGGTCGGCTGGTGTTCTCGGGGATCTCCCCCCTTTTTTTTCATTCCGGCGCTGCTCCATACTCACCTTAATCACCCTCATCGGCTCTCATGACATCGCTGTTAAGAGCCGTTCAGATCTCTTCACTCACCATGATTCAACGTATCGTAGCCTGCTTATGGGCAGATGGTGCCTATTCCGAACAGATTGTGTGATACCTCCAACATGTAATGAATGCCACTTGTTCTATTTATTGTATTTCCGGCACTGTCCTTCTCAAATGAGGCTGCATAGCCTAAATGTGTATGTGCTCCTTTTGTTTGTAATGATGTTTAAAACACGCTGGCTTAGTTTGTCTATTTCTTCGCGGAACAACCTCTATTCCGTATGGATGTCTGAAGAGTTAAGTGAATATTTAAAAAGTTTTTCTTCTTCTTTCTCACAAATACTAAGGGTCAAATACCGGTCAAGTTCGAATTTCAGCGATCAGATTACGCAATCATTACCTTTTTACTCTAAGAACTCTTTTTTTAAATTACTTTTTTTTCTATGAAAGTTGTGTATTAATGCACAGAGATATGAAGGTAATGGAATATCATTTTTGTTTACTTAAAATGTCTCGCTTCAATGTTGAGTTAATTAAGTGGAGCCTTAATGGCTTAGTGGATAGAATTATGTTAAGTGTAGCCACAGTGGCCCAGTGGATATATATATATATATATATATATATATATATATATATATATATATATAAAAAATAGGCGGCAGTGGCCAAGTGGATAGAGCGATTCCAAGTGGGGCTGCAGTGGCTTAGTGGATAGAACTATATACAATGTTGAGTTAATTTCACATAACTTTTTTTCTCAGTCTTTGCATGTTAACAAAAATGTGTAAGAGCGTAACTATTCCAGCCACGTGACAATACTAATAAAAAAGGCCCCGAGTATACAAATACCAATTGAAATTATTCACGAAATACTGGAACTATTACAATTTACATAAAAACAGTGTATACTTCTTTGTGTTCCCCCACTGGCCGTGGTCAGAAGGCGACTGTGTGAACAGCAGCTCTAATCTAAGCTCTCCACGCATCGACACAAAATTAATTAAAATAAAAAACATTAGAAATAAGACGTTAGTAATACAGATGTGTTTGTAATGACATAATTAGAATATTAGATGATATCAGCCTAAAATAGAGAATACAAATGTTCCGTTTAACAGACAGAATACACGTTAAAATTGCAAATGGTAAAAAGTGATACAAGTCTGCTATAGGCTATTCACGATACACTGAGCACTTATGAAAGCCCCATCATTTCTAATATAATGGTCAATAAATATATTTTGCTTTAAGCTTAATTTTCGAGTGTGGTGGAATTTACACTCTATGTTTATTATGTTTATTACTTGCTTGGCAATATATATAATATATATAATAATAGGCTGTTCACGGCAAAATAAGCAATTTTGGAAGCCCTCCTTAAGATTTACTTGTCTGCACGTTGTGTATTCTTCCGCCTTATGTAAAATTAACATTGCCATGGGCCTTATCACTCTATTCATACGTCGGTCAAGTGAAACGGTGAAATATTATAAAAGTAAAATTTTAGAATTGTATTCTTTTTTACACATAATACGAAAGAAATAATTGTTTAAGTTATCACAAATGGTTACCTAACACATTTTATTCGACATTAAGGTAGGAAACTATTTTCCACCCATCGTTACCAACTTTACTGGGTGCATGTCACTCAGTGCGGCCGTTTAAATTTATGTAGGCAGGGCAGTGATATTTTTCTAAGGTTGATTTCAGATGTGCTCACTAGTCGTGAACAGCCTTTAAAAATATGGTTAAATGAAAAAGAGTAACGGTTAAAATATGGCTGAAAGGAAATGTACCGAAGCCATCGAAAAGTTAACTAAGTCGTGAAAAGTGTTCACTCTACCGTGAACAGCGTATAAGACGCAGAACATTCAAAACATTTGAGCCGTTGTCGCTTTAGGACTTATAGTGACTTCGCGCTAATTCCTTGCTCATTTGTCGCGTGGCGTTTGTGAAGAAAAATTGCAAGTCGCAGTACACGTTCCTGGTGCGAAATGTAACAGGACTGTTGATAAACCTGGTTAAGGCTAGGGCCAACCAGTGTAGTAGATGTACCTACATCAGCGTCCTGAAGGGGATCATGTGTAGTAGATGTACCTACATCAGCGTCCTGAAGGGGATCTGTGTAGTAGATGTACCTACATCAGCGTCCTGAAGGGGATCATGTGTAGTAGATGTACTTACATCAGCGTCCTGAAGGGGATCATGTGTAGTAGATGTCCCTACATCAGCGTCCTGAAGGGGATCATGTGTAGTAGATGTACCTACATCAGCGTCCTGAAGGGGATCATGTGTAGTAGATGTGCTTACATCAGCGTCCTGAAGGGGATCATGTGTAGTAGTTGTACCTACATCAGCGTCCTGAAGGGGATCATGTGTAGTAGATGTACCTACATCAGCGTCCTGAAGGGGATCATGTGTAGTAGATGTGCTTACATCAGCGTCCTGAAGGGGATCATGTGTAGTAGATGTACTTACATCAGCGTCCTGAAGGGGATCATGTGTAGTAGATGTCCCTACATCAGCGTCCTGAAGGGGATCATGTGTAGTAGATGTACCTACATCAGCGTCCTGAAGGGGATCATGTGTAGTAGATGTGCTTACATCAGCGTCCTGAAGGGGATCATGTGTAGTAGATGTACCTACATCAGCGTCCTGAAGGGGATCATGTGTAGTAGATGTACCTACATCAGCGTCCTGAAGGGGATCCTGTGTAGTAGATGTCCCTACATCAGCGTCCTGAAGGGGATCATGTGTAGTAGATGTACCTACATCAGCGTCCTGAAGGGGATCATGTGTAGTAGTTGTACCTACATCAGCGTCCTGAAGGGGATCATGTGTAGTAGATGTACCTACATCAGCGTCCTGAAGGGGATCATGTGTAGTAGATGTGCTTACATCAGCGTCCTGAAGGGGACCATGTGTAGTAGATGTACCTACATCAGCGTCCTGAAGGGGTTCATGTGTAAGTTGTACGCCGTAATCGTGAATTCGGCCTTTAAGACTTAGTAAAAAAACTTTTTGCGATTTTGAACACTTTAAGCTCGAATCAGTGAAACCAGTAAGTGAAAAAAACATTCACTAGCAGTGAAATTCTTGACATTCATTGGGAATCACAAATACATCAGTGAAATTCAGTCACCATATTAATTAGTTATCTGGTATTGATTATCAGTCGCTCAATTTCCACTGCTTTCACTTATTTGGCTCTATTCACACTGTTTCATGTTTAGAGTGATATGTTTTTCATAGTTTTATTTTGTTTTTTTAATATATTAAAATTTTGTATTTATTTTTAAGATATTTTTCATCCCTTTACATATTATCCCAAGTATACTAGTTCACATATGACGTGTTGCAAAAAAAAAGTAAAATCCTTGGTGAGTGCTGTACAAGGTGAGAAGCCAGCACCAACACAGACAGCGTCTATTTACTTGTTATTGATATTGGTTGCTGGTAGCACAGCAAAGGAAGTTATGACGAGGAATTCGCGATTACATGTCAGAGCAAACATTTTCTCTATTGCAACACTTGTCACGACAAATCAACGTGTAAGTTAAGGGGTGAAATATTGGTTTCCGCAGACAACTCTAATAGAATGCGTAACGAGACAGCCGAGAGCACACTCTGCAAAAACGCTTTCTTTGCTGGAAAACATGCTTCGTTACCAGGGGCCGCGGTGGTGTAGTGGCTAGACTAGTCGCCTCCCATTAAGGTGAACCGGGCTCGATTCCCGGCGGGGTCGTTCCTGGAACTTTGCATGTGGGAATCGTGCCGGTTTCCCCCGCCCTTGCATTCCGGCGGTTCTCCATACTTACCTCACTTCACCCTCATCAGTTCTCAAGTCCTGGATGTTAAGAGCCGCCTAAATCTTTCCTCTCCACTCCATAATTTGTTACCGCAAAGAAAAATCTGTATAAATATAAACCACTGTAAAGTTGGCTTGCCACATCATTTTTGTTTGTTCAGTATAGTGTACGGGAACCAGAATTTATGCGTCCGTCTGCACGTGTTAAATAATGAACCGCATGTATTCATATATAAATATTTATATAATATTTAATGTGTAGCTCTTAAGATTGCACAGATAAGCAATTAAGTAATGATTAGTCCTCGGCCAGAATCACTCTTCAGCACTAATAATCAGGCCAATTGGGCTAAATATGACAGACCACGAGAGAACTGCTGTTTTGATCAAATAATAAATAGGCTTACCAACTGAGTGGCAGAAATATTGGCTGAAGCCAGTATTTGTAAATGATAAATCATATTACATGTTCCATCTGGCTAAAATCAACTACAACATAAAAATAAAAATTAATTACAATTTTGTGAAAAGATACTGCTGTAATATTCAAAATAATCAACTCACTGGCCACTCACATATCGAGGTTGGCTCATAGAATAAAAATGTATGAACTATAATACATAAAATAAATAATTATTGAATATACCAAGTGGCTATGCAAATAACGTTAACCTGCCCATAACGGCTTACAAACACAACTAATTTAGTTTAAATAAAATACAACAAGCGCCACTGTACTAGACAGTGATGCATCACAATAGAAATGACTATGAAATCATTGCATTGTATTTACAAAAGTTCAACAGACAGCTCTGTGGTAATTTCAGTTACACTGTAAAGAAAACTGTGTTTTGAAAAACAACCGCGAGAAAAGTAAAAAATATTTCAATATTATATTCCCTTTAAGTAGGTGCTAATGTACTAGTACGGCTTCCAGACTTTAACCCCCCCCCCCCCCCGCAGTGTTAATGCCCTTAACCGTACGACCAATTTTGATATGTAGGCAGTAACATAGGCCAGAAAACAACGCCATCTGTTGGGTAAGAATACAGGTTAGTGAAGTAGAGAATCACTGCACTTCAGAATGACATCAAACGTCTGCAGGAAACTGTCAATTTGCTTAACTGCAGTATACTTATGTCGGGACTAGAGTTACGTACTGGAAACTGTAATGTACAGTTAAGAAAACCTTTAATACAGCTAAACCATCATCTTTATTACTAAGTAATTTTTCTTCACCGTGAACAAAAGCATCTCGAAGAATGTTTATTTCTTAGCTATAAATGAAGGTAATATTGCCATAACAGAAAAATGTGCAAAGAAACATTTATTAACAGTAAACGTATGTATTATGTTTTCTAACATTCTCTTTGAATTAAAGCACTATTGTATAACTGCAAACAAGACAGACTTAGAAAAATGGTTTTCTTTGCAGCACAGTAAACTTTGAATATATTTTTCTAGAGTGCAGGCGAGTTGCATACAGCACCACAGTCGGTAGAGTGCGAGTGCTCGCTGTGGAGTGCGCAAGTCCACTATAGATAGCGCAATCCCGTTGTAGAGTGCACAGACCGGCAGCACATATGAGGATTTTCCATTATATAACAATTATTGGGAATTAACATTTTTCTTCGGACTTTTGGAACTTTTTTATTATATAATGAGTTACAAAATTACGAAAAAATATTTCATTCGATGTTTTATGAATGTAAACTTTTGGATAAAATACGTGTGTTTACTGTGTCTGTGGAATATTATTGATATAAAATGAAATGTTTCAGTGAAAATACGATCATTTCTAACGTATAATGATTTATTTAAATATTTTTAATGATCGTTAAAACTTGTTTTATTCAAATATGAGATCCTGAAAAATAAACACAAACCGAACTGGAGATAATTACAACTAAAAAAAATTGCGATATGCGTGTTTAAATATGGAAATACATTGTAACGAAATTGTAGTATCAATTTATTTATTCCAAGAAACTTGTTGTGCATATCACTAAATACGAAGCCATAACTCACTAACACTTTTTATATGTATTATATCAATTATATCCCAATACTATTCATATTATTCATATTTAAAAAACATTTAATAACAACATTTCGTTTAATGTTTTTTTTTTTTTTTTTTTTTTTTAAATAAAGTCCGAATGTTGAAAGTATTTTCAATATCCAAATTGCTTAGACTTAACCCAGTGACATGATATGTGCTTAGTAAATATTTTGGACATTTACCTAGTTTGTGTATGTAGTTCAGTTTCAATGTATGATTTAACTTCACGGAAACACTGTGTATGAGTGAAAATTCTATTTCCTCCATTTAAGGCATACGTAAAAGTAGATTACAAGGAACATATTACAAATCAATGATACTGAAGGGAGGAAAGGATAAATTATAAGTTAACATTTTTCAGTTCAGTAAATAATTCTTAATGTGTGAAGGAAAAGTAAAGTAATATAATCGTTTTTATCACAAGGCAATCATTTAGAGTAGCGTTACATATTTTCAGCATAGGTTAGATTTTTATTATGTAAAACTATATGAATGCCAAACTCTGCCTTTCAATAGTGGCTGATATTTTAATATTCAAACAATTTTCTTAGCTCCCTCAAGATAAGTATAACACTATAGGTCATTATGTCTGTGTGAATTTAGTACAACTTATTACAACGCAGACCTATTTTGAGAACACGAAGTCGTTTTTTATTTACTTTTGAATTTCTTCACGCTGACGAGAATATTTAATTTTTATCTTTCACTAACTACCACTGCGACTTAGAAAGACAAGGCGCAACTTTTCGCACTTCTGCGTGTTTGCCCTGGGCGCTGCAGAGAAATGAGAAGCTCGTCCTTGTAATTACACTGGCCTACATAAAACTCGCCTTCAGCGAGCTGCGGGCAACTCCGCCCATTCGCCCTTTCGCTGGCACACAACGGAGAATTTCCCAACAAATTTTCTCCTCGTTATTTCCCCAGTGTAGTCAAACAAAAGAATTGAGGGCGTGGAAGAAAGGGATGGGTAAAGATACAGAAGAATGAAGTACCAGTAATGTGGTAGTTCTAGGAACAGTCGGGAGAGGGGAGTTGAGCTGGAAACAGAAACTACATCAAATAGAGATGGCGGAGGACCAAAACGACTCAAGTTCGTTTTTAAGTAGATAGTAAATGATTTAAAAACTTCTCAAATTATGAAATATTTTCCTACTATGTGAAAAAACTAGTTTATAGACATATATTTAAAATTCTAGGTAGAAAAGGGGTACAGGCTATTTATGGTAAAGTGAGAACTTTTGAATGCCCTCTCATTTGGAATAATAGTAAATAAATGTATTTTACTTTAGTCTTAGACGTTAACTTCCGAGTGCGTTGAAATACATACACTGCGTTTATTAAATACATGGCAATAATTATTTAAAAGTTCAGTTAAAAGTTAGGAAATGGCTGAAAAGAGAAAGTAACTACGGCCTCAAAATTGCTCAATTTACCGTGAACAGCCTAAAACATAATATTTAATACTTATCAAGATATATCAAGGACTTGTATTTATATTTTATTCCGAAGGAACTTATAAATATAAAAGTATCAATACTATCAAGAAGCCGCGAAGAATATGCGAAAATGTTTGCGTTACTCCTACATAAAATTACAAGCGAATGCTTGAAAGCGATCTGGATTTTAAAAAAGTTTAAAAATGAACGAAAGTGGAAGAATTTTAGGCCCTTGATAGCTGGTATTTTTACAACATGTGTAATGTGAAGCAAATTGAAGATGGAGTAGCAATTGAATGCAATGGTGACAGAAAAGCGAGTACCCCAAATAAAAACCTCAAGTTAAGGTTAATGAATTCATTGTTTTCACAAATGCAAAAAATGTGGTTTTATCTCGCTGAGAATCCACTAAGAGAAGTGTGAAAGGACTAGCGAACTTACGGCCACCCCAAGAGTTTACATTTGTTGTCATGTAATGAAATAATTGCTAGTATCATGCGTAGGAAGAACAAAGCATCTAGCTATATCAGAAATAAATGTTTGAAATAAAACGAGCTTGTATTAAATGACTGGGCTCACAGAGAACTGCGTAGACTTGCAGAAATTATCCGGCAGTTATCGCCAGCTGATTGCAAATATTACATGGTTCTTTAAAATGTACAGTTTTCTTTTTTTCAAAAACCATCATAATGTATTACAAATTGGAACTAAACTTAATTTTGCAGTTTTCAGCAGAATTTTGTTAGCAATAAAGAAGTACAAATGATCTAAATCAATGCCGAAATAGTAGTTACATGTCACCAGTTATTATTTTTCCCGTTAAAATATTTTTTAAGTTGAAACTTTTTCATGTAATTAGAATAGGAAAAGGAAAAGATGCATGTCGGCTACTAAACCAACTTCAGATAGCTAATTACTACATATGCATTTATGCACAGTAAAAATAAAATATTTAACACAAGATTCTGTTTATAAATTTCAAGAAGATTAATTTTTTTTTTTCAAATTGGTTTTAATAACGCATAATCCCAAATAGATGAAGTTTACATTTTCTCTGATATCTCCTTAAGTCTCCCAGTTTAGTTTATTAAAATATAGAACTTTCTTAACCGAAGGTAAACACTACACATTTATAAATGGTGTTTTTTTGTTTGAGTAGGATCTATGTTAGTTAGTCTCTAAACCAGCATCTATCAGCTAGGCGTACATTTCGCCACATTTCTCATTCTATAAGAAACTGTTCCGAGCGGATGGCTCGCTGAGCTATTTTATTTCAAGACATCAAAACTCGACGAGGACCAAACTTCAGGCCAGATATCTGGGATATTCGTGAGCTGGTCGGTTCTGTATCCAAGACTAAGATTTTTTTTTTTTGCTTCTTTCCGCGTAGCAGACGACCGAGATGAGCTCTTCAAAATGGGTTTCCGAGTATTTGGAGTTCAATTCGGATCTGTGTGCGTCAAGGGACCGGAAGAATCTCATCCGGTGCGGTCATTTTCTGGACTGGCCTATGCCCCTCCCCCCTCACTGGTTCTTCTATCTGCGGGACAGCCTGGCTAGCGAAAGCATGGTGCCCGTGCGCTGAGATGATGGACCATTGGAAACCCAGCATCCTTACCCTTCACCCCTCCTTCTCTTCGTCCAAGATTCTTCCTGATGTAGGTTTGCACACGAGGTTTCCTACAGCCTAGTTCACACGCTTCCAGGAACTCGCCTGGGGCCATATAGTGACGGCCAACTGCGTGACGAGAATTGAATATTGTTTTCATTGAATTTAGCCATTTCATTCATTACGAGAAATAAACAGATTTTCGACAGTGGCTATTTATATGGTTCAATTTACCGTAATTTAAAGAAAACAGAAAAAATATCGGGTGGTAAGGATAGTACCCACATCTTTAAAACCGGGATAGTACCCACATCTTTAAAACCGGGATAGTACCCACATCTTTAAAACCAGGATAGTACCCACATCTTTAAAACCAGGATAATACCACATCTTTAAAACCAGGATAGTACCCACATCTTTAAAACCAGGATAGTACCCACATCTTTAAAACCAGGATAGTACCACATCTTTAAAACCAGGATAGTACCCACATCTTTAAAAACAGGATAGTACCACATCTTTAAAACCAGGATAGTACCACATCTTTAAAACCAGGATAGTACCCACAACTTTAAAACCAGGATAGTACCCACATCTTTAAAACCAGGATAGTACCCACATCTTTAAAACCAGGATAGTACCCACATCTTTAAAACCGCTACCTTACCAACTGAACTATCAAGCCAACGTTAAGATAAAAGGCGAACGTATGTATATTATAGTTTTTTTTATCGAAAGTATGTAGTTTTAAATTTATGCTTTTTCTTTTATTTTTAATTTAATTGGTAACGTTTGGATTGTTTAAACAATTATTAAGTACGGGCACTCTCTTGAAACCGAGCGCTATGGGAATTACGTGAGAACAAAATGAAAAACGTAAAAACAGAATCGAAGACTAGATGTTCATGATACCTCGTAAAATGGTATTATGAAAGACGAAACTCACATCCTAGAAAGTATTTTTATTGGTTTTCTTAATTTATGAGTTGTTGTTTCATTTGATACACGTAATTTGACTGATTTAATCAATTAAAAAACTAATCACAGATAAAAGGCGAATAAAATGTTTGTTGAATGAGAGGAAAATGTCACTGAATCAATAAGTGAAAAAAACTGACATTTTTTTTACTATTCAGAAATTAAATTCACTGAAGTGGCCGTTGAATCAGTGAAGTATTGTTAACGGATTCAAACAGAGAAATTCTCACTTATTTAGGTTCGGAACGCAGACTGAAAAATTATCATCACGAAGTGACAGCAGAACCGTTCTGTAAACTGATTTCAGTGTAGCAGAAAACAATGTTTTGTTTGATTATTACAGTTGAGTTTGTTGCGGTAACAAACCAAACTTTGCTGAGGTTGCCGTGTTGAAGGAACTGGAACTGTGCTCATAAGTAGTTCCATCTGGTTTTTACCAACTTGTTTAAAACTAAAAAATCTTTTAATTACAAAAATTATAAATATATGTTAGAAATAATTTTCAGTATGGATTTAAAAAAATGCGTTAACAACACAACCCAGACGTAAAAATTAAATGTTGGTGGTACGCTTTGCGGCCGTATATATCAAAGCCATGGTTACAATCTAGATTTCAGTGTTAAACTCGAAGACTGAAATTTCTCTCTAACTAAAATGGTCAGATGTAAATTTTTATAGTTTATTAAAGTGAATGTATTTTAGTTTCAAACTAGTTGATAAATGTTTTAATAAGATGAAAAATGGTCCGTATTAAAACAGACATAACTAATCTAATAATAACCGATACATTCACAGACAAGACAACAACAAACAGTTTTGTTGCAGTCACATCTACGTCAACAATGTTTAAGTGGCACCTACAACCAAACTGATTGCTGTCCCTCTATTAACATTCTTGATAAGTAACAGGTACAGCGATTTGTTTCTTACAGCCATCTTTTTAGCTGCTGTGTACATACAGTTGCCACGTAACTATCATTAAAATGCTAAATATCATTATATATCTCAAAATGACAACCTGGCGGTCTTTAAAATGTATCGATACTGCCTTTCTGAAGATAAATTTAGGAAAGACAACAGAAAAAAAATATCTCGTCGTTATGAGGTTAATTCAAGCGCATACCATCTAGAAGGAAAAACTACACATGAAAACGCTACGAAAAGGAGATATGTTATACTTTATTATATTATATTTCGACACTCACACATAGAGTGTCTGCAGTCGATTTAAAAGGCATGCTTTATTTTTCGCTAGTGATATCCTCTAAGGTAAGTAACTATGGTATAGACGCGGGCTCAGCCACGTATTAAGTGCTGCTATCTCGTGTTGCTTGTGTCGTAGAGAGAAGCAAGTTTGTTTCTTTAGTGTGACTCGGAAATACATAAAGAAAGAAATACCATTTACAATTGAAAATTTAGTGCATTACGTAATTAAGACACAAAACACTACAAGATAACCGAAAAAAAACTGTTGTAGATTTGAGAACAGAGGCCGGAGCGTTGCCAAACCTATACAACATAACGAAGATATACACCTAGATATATATGCCACTTAGAATATATCTCGGAGTAGAAAATTTTACAGAGGCGAAATGACGTGACTGTTTTACGTGGGCGTTACCATTCACTAATTAACAGCCGAGCCACAGATGCAGAAAGAGAGTAATTAACAGCCGAGCCACAGTTGCAGAAAGAGAGTAATTAACAGCCGAGCCACAGTTGCAGAAAGAGAGTAATTAACAGCCGAGCCACAGTTGCAGAAAGAGCGTAATTAACAGCCGAGCCACAGATGCAGAAAGAGAGTAATTAACAGCCGAGCCACAGTTGCAGAAAGAGAGTAATTAAGAGCCGAGCCACAGATGCAGAAAGAGAGTAATTAAGAGCCGAGCCACAGTTGCAGAAAGAGAGTAATTAAAACCCGATAACAGTTGCAGAAAGAGAGTAATTAACAGCCGAGCCACAGATGCAGAAAGAGAGTAATTAACAGCCGAGCCACAGTTGCAGAAAGAGTGTAATTAACAGCCGAGCCACAGATGCAGAAAGAGAGTTATTAACAGACGAGCCACAGATGCAGAAAGATAGTAATTAACAGCCGTGCCACAGATGCAGAAAGTGAGTAATTAACAGACGAGCCACAGTTGCAGAAAGAGAGTAATTAACAGACGAACCACAGATGCAGAAAGATAGTAACTAACAGCCGTGCCACAGATGCAGAATGAGAGTAATTAACAGCCGAGCCACAGATGCAGAAAGAGAGTAATTAACAGCCGAGCCACAGATGCAGAAAGAGAGTAATTAACAGCCGTGCCACAGATGCAGAAAGAGCGTAAAATAGAACAAGGTGTTACTGATATGACTAATGCGAATACTTTCCTCAACATGGGTGCAATTAATTATTAAATAATTTTTTAATAGCTGAGTTGGTAGGAAGGACTTGATTTCTCTTTGTAAGCAACAAATTTAGAAATGAAACCAGAATTTTTTGCAATATGCAAAGTTAAGTCAAAATATAAATAATTGTTTCGAATATATCGCCCACAAATCTAAACTCATTTTATAGTCGCCATTCTGAAAATGCATGTTTCCTACATTAAAAAATATAGATATTTATTATTATGGCATACCACAGTACACCGCCTTCGCTAAATTTTGTAAGAATGTGTGGATTGTTTCCCGAGATACTGGATAATATAATTTTATTTATTTGTAAGGCTAAATTACAAAATGGCAGAGAAATGACGCTCTGCATAGAAAATTTGAGGGTTGCAATACGGAATCCCAGTATACAAAGTAAAGTTGGATTTTGTTTCTTTAATAAAATATAATGAGCTAAAATACGCATATCGCCACCATTTTTAAAATAAGTGCATGATTTACATAAAACACACAAGTTTACGCCACCTGCTGCAGGAATATTTGTTTGTAAAGTTTGGGAGGATTCTGTGAGTTGTATCACGAGATATGACAAAAATGTTTATTTGCTTGCATTTCGCTATCTTACAAAATGGTGGACAACATATGTTCTATGTGCATACAGTATATAGTTGTAATATCTACTGCCTGCATTTTAAAGTTTAATTTAGATAGAATAGTTTACGCCCCTTTAGGACGTAGCAGGGCTAGAGGAAGGCAAGGAGAAGGACGCACACCATAAAAAAAAAAAAAAATCAAGACAGCATGGACACAAAAATTCCAAAAATCAATACATATATATTGAAGCCCATCTATACATATCACCAACAATAACTATCTTGCAACTTGATTTGAAACATAAACTTTGCATCTGTATATTTCTGTTGCTTGCTACTAATCGCTCAGCTAGGGGAAGGAGAGAACACACATGCGCTGGAACAAACAGGAAAACAACAATATTAATATATCCTGAGAAATCACCCAACCTGAATAAACACTTGTGAAATCTCATTTAAAAAGGTAAAATGAATCCCTGAGTAAAGCAAGCACCATTACAACTTCCAAAGTAAAGTACGCCTGATGATTCACTAAAAAGTACAACATGGAATACTAGTTTCAAGAATACTATTAGGAAGGAGCAGAAACCCTTATTACACTTCACTATGAGCATAAAGACACGACATAAAATGTCCTCTTAACTCCTTGGAATTAAAATTCTTTTGGCATATCGTAGTCCAGGAATCCATTACTACAGCACGCCAAAAAAAAAAAAAAAAAAAAAAAAAAAAAAAAAAAAAAAAAAAAAAAAAAAAAAAAGATCCACCTCTTACAAACATTCCCATAAAATACCATATTGAAGATTCACATAATCAAAACAGTGAAGTAACACTTTATTCCAATACTTAACTTGTGTACTGCTCATATTACGGGAAAACGCGTCTAGCATGCTGAAGTCCCGAAGTATGAAGTGGTGTAGACATGATCTATCATCGGCCAGCCCGCGCAACTCTATGAGGAACACTGCACACTTGCTCGGGCTGGGGACGAACATTTATACGCGAAAACGTGGCTCGGGAAGGTTAAGGTGGCGGCGGGAATAGCGGAGAGGCGTATGGAAGGTGCCAGTGTGTGCGAGGCTGAACTAGTTGCCAGTAATAGCCACCAGACAGCGCTCGGCCGCGCGCCCTCTCTTCTGTATAGATCAGCGCTTGGAAGCGTTCAGACGTGCGCCACCCCGAATGACAAAAAAAAGGGGGGGGGAGGGTAGCTAATAAAAACAAATTACCTTTCTCTGCAGCAAAAAATATTGCCTCTTCAAATAGTAACTCCTCTTCAAACAAAATAAGAGTTATTGATCTGGGCTACCAAATACAGACGTGGCATATAACCAAACAGATTTGCTAACCAAGTTAATTAATTTCATGTAGTTCTGTAAACACACCAGCCCCATAATAGCAGCATTAAATCGCACTGCAGAAAGTTGTAGGCATCAAACACTTCACCAGCTGGCGGGACGAAAAATACATCGTTCAGGCAGGACAGTCTTTGGCAGGACAGGAGTACTCACAAATTTGCTTGGTTTGCTGATTGACACGCGTGTCTGATTTGAAGCAGGGCTCAAGTACATGGTTTCGACAATATATAATTCTAATCTTTTAGTGGTAATATGGCCGCCATTTCCAAAAATTAAGTTTCCGGAATGTTTAAAACATACCACTTTACATCATTTGCCTCAGTATTACCTGTTTAGTAGATTTGGAAGGAGTCTGTCAATTTTATTCTTATAAATGACAAAAATAAAAACTTAAAGCCATACAAGCAAATATCTTGAGAAATGGTGGACAGAAGATGCTTTATGTAGGTACAGTTGATAGTTGAAATGTCTAAAGCCAGCATACATAGTTGTTGGAACTGATAACATAGTTTCGACGATATAGCTTTCTAAGCTAAAATGGCTATATGGCCGCCATTTTAAAATTAGTATCTTACATAATTAAAACATATCACTGAACACAATCTGCAGCAGTACTACATGTTTGCTAAATTTGGTAGAAAACTGTTAATTATTTACTTATTCGTATGGCATTATGTTCCGAAATGGCCGACAAAACTTGTTATTTGTCTGTATATATGATGCTTGTTATAGAGAAGTTCAGTATACAAAATGTGGTCGAAATTTATTCAATGTTATGGTAGATATACTAAATTATCCTAAAAGATTTGTTTAACAGGTTTATGGTCACCATTTTGAAAACACGTAACTATTCAAGTTCAATTACTTACATTCAAAATACCTACAATATAATTACTTACGTTCCGAATCGGGTGAGAATTGGTTGAATATTGAATAGTTTAGAGATATAATGGATTTTATTTATTCAACTGGTGCTATCTTACAAAATGGAGGACTAATAACAATACCCATCTCAAAATTTAATGCTAACACAATGAAATGTCAACATACAAAATTTGGATTAAATAAGTTGATTGGTTTCCGAGATATGACATATCACCTAAAATTTAAAAAATAGCCGCTATTTTTAAAGTAAGGGCCCGACAAAAACTGTAGAAGTCAGGTGTCTTTACTAAGTATTGTATGTGTACTAAGTATTGTATGTGTAATAAGTATTGTATGTGTACTAAGTATTGTATGTGTACTAAGTTTGGTGGAATTCCATTGAAGCGTTAAAATATTGAAAGAAGGGACCTTGATACGCACAGACGCAAAATATCACACACACAAAATATCGCACGCACGCACGCACACAGACACACACACACACACACACACACACACACACACACACACACACAGGAAAATGATCTCATAAGTCTTTATTTTCTTCGGAAAGTAGGCTTCAAACAAAACATCTATATTCGTATTAAATATCTCAAAACCTTGATGTTAAGATCCGCCCAAATCTGTCGACTCTCTCTTATATGACATAACAGAGAACTAGTCTTACTCCAAACCATCTGACTAACTTCCGTGCTTCTGTTATGTGTTTCTTGAGTGTGTGTTTCAAAATTCTGATAGCAGTTTGTATTCACGAATGTTTAGTAACTCTCCGCGATGTAAACTTTTTTTCTAGCAAACTTTCTCAACACTAATGAAAGATTTTGACCTACAAGTTGTATGTAAATAATACCACATATCAGACTTCAAATATAGCAATATTTAACGTCGTTACTATACAAAGTTGCGAAGTTCCCTGAGCATTTGAACTCTTTCCTGAATAAATGCAGGAGTGCTACCATGGGTAAATGGGAAAAAATTCCATTCGCCCTTTCTCTTTGTTCTTAACCTCTGGTGTGACAAGTTTGCAAATAATTCTTTGGAGTGTTGGGTTGGTCAGTGAGCATGCAAATACAAATATCTTTTCACGTGGTTGTCTTCCTAGCCACTAGTCCAAAATTTCCGCACTTTTCCTGGTCGTGTACTTGCCCGACATCTTTGCACTCTTCCAGTACACTGAGAATATCTGTTGTTGAACAAAACAAAGTTTCTTTATTTATGCTGTACTTTTGTTACCATATTAACTGGATGTACACCTCACGAAGTAAATACACATGCCTTTACACCTGCAATAGTTGACTATCTGCATAAAAACTCGATCACAAGTGTATAGGCACAAATATATTCAATTCAAAATTCCCGCCTTTACATGTAATTTGAATTTGCCGCCATGGCGCCACAAACCCGCCGCCATCTTGTTTTAGTACACGGTCCTGTCGCAAAACGCTGCAATCGCAGAGCGTACTCGGTCAAAGATATTAACATGGGAGATACTGCTCTAGTAACACCTTATTTGTCTATGGTTTCTTCAGCGCAAACAGACCGTTTGTATAGGAACTATTCAATAGTTTGTTTCTGAAACTATAATTATTTTGATGATATTATATGGTTGTCCAAGAACGTGCGAGATTTTGTCGGCGCAGCTATAGATTTTATATATCAACACAAGGGTTTCGGTTATTATATAAAAATACTTAACGCATCACCGAGATCAAGTGACCGCTAACAAAGTGGGGATGATCTTAGATACATATTATTTTAATACATAACATGAACGTATTATTTTAAAGTTTGCAGCTTTAATTTAATGTTTCCAGTTGAACATGTTTCATTGGGATTATTTATTCTATTATTATGCATCATAAAATATACTACATTCGAACGAAGGCAATCGAAAGGCCCGATTACCCTGCAGCTAGTCGCATGACTGCCAGAACTTTAACAAGCTGATTTCGTTGCCGTCACAAATTCTGTAATGATAGATAGCGACTCTCATATTTAGCGAAAATATTTTCTTACTTGCTATATTCCAATAACCTACTGACATACCAGTAGTTTCCTCTGGCTTATTGGTGGCGTGTATCAGTGGGAATATTATGTTCTTACTTGAATGGCCAATCAGAATTGTTGCTCCGATACTGTGCGTCTGTGATTCGCGGGCAAGCACATATGACTCGTCACATCCAGTTCATCCAATCAAAAAAGTGGATCTGAGCTAAACTGTTATGGACGACAACTGGTCGTGAAATTTTTTCACGAAATCTGATTGTCCCTAGTGATAGATAAATCAGTGTGTTCCAGATAACCAAACATAAGTCTTAATTTCAATATACTTTTATATTTACAATATTTATGGTAACCAAAGCGACTAACAGAACGCACTTACTTGTAAATTAGTTCTGTGTATTAAATACTTGTAGATGGTGTTAGAACAACAAAAAAAAAAAGTATTACGCTCAAAATAAATTTTAAAATGCTTAATTTGGCTGAAGGGAACGAATGCAGAGTTTGGAGGAATAGCAGATTAGTCTTAGTGAGAAAAAATACTGTTCTGTGTAAACTAATACGTTGCAAGTAAATATACTTGATATCTGTGTAAACTAACACGTTTCAAGTAAATATACTTGATATCTGAAACTCTGTTTCTCTCAGTGCAGATATCTTCTACACACTAAACCCTTCTACTGGCCCGTCTTGCGCCAACCACTGGACACTTGTAAACCAGGCTTAAGGCTTGCTCCCCTCCCTGGAAAGAAAAACGCGAGAAGAAACATTTTTTAAAGCTGGACTCGCGGAAAAATGCTATTTATTGTCTTTTCCCTAGCAGCTCATTCCACGCTGGTCCAGATGTTCGCCGAGCGAATCTCATCTCCGCACTTGAAAAAAGGATTGAAAAAAAAGGGGGGGGGGGAGAACGAAAGTTTCACTGTTTGGCCGAGGTTTATGAATAAAAAACGCGGTTCTTATCATAAAGTTTTAAGAGGGGGTTTCTGGTACGTTATCAATCACCCATCTTAACAATTCTGTCTTCAAAGAATCCGCGTGAAACAGTTGGAGATGCTGATATCTGGATTATACAGATATATATATGTCAATATTACAGGACGTACATGTATATATGTGTCAATATTACAGGATGTATATGTATGTCTATATTACAAGATGTATATGTATATATGTGTCTATATTACAAGATGTATATGTATATATGTGTCTATACTACAAGATGTATATGTATATATGTGTCTATATAACAGGATGTATATGTACATGTGTCTATATTACAGGATGTATATGTTTATGTGTGTCTATATTACAGGATGTTCATGTATATATGTGTCTATATTACATGATGTACATGTATATATGTGTCTATATTACAGGATGTACATGTATATATGTGTCTATATTACAGGATGTACATGTATATATGTGTCTATATTACAGGATGTACATGTATATATGTGTCTATATTACAGGATGTACATGTATATATGTGTCTATATTACAGGATGTACATGTATATATGTGTCTATATTACAGGATGTACATGTATGAATTTGTCTATATTACAGGATGTACATGTATGAATTTGTCTATTTACAGGATGTACATGTATATATGTGTCTATATTACAGGATGTACATGTATATATGTGTCTATATTACAGGATGTACATGTATATATGTGTCTATATTACAGGATGTACATGTATATATGTGTCTATATTACAGGATGTACATGTATGAATTTGTCTATATTACAGGATGTACACGTATGAATTTGTCTATATTACAGGATGTACATGTATATATGTGTCTATATTACAGGATGTACATGTATATATGTGTCTATATTACAGGATGTACATGTATATATGTGTCTATATTACATGATGTACACGTATATATGTGTCTATATTACAGGATGTACATGTATATATGTGTCTATATTACATGATGTACATGTATATATGTGTCTATATTACAGGATGTACATGTATATATGTGTCTATATTACAGGATGTACATGTATATATGTGTCTATATTACAGGATGTACATGTATATATGTGTCTATATTACAGGATGTACATGTATATATGTGTCTATATTACAGGATGTACATGTATATATGTGTCTATATTACAGGATGTACATGTATGAATTTGTCTATATTACAGGATGTACATGTATGAATTTGTCTATTTACAGGATGTACATGTATATATGTGTCTATATTACAGGATGTACATGTATATATGTGTCTATATTACAGGATGTACATGTATATATGTGTCTATATTACAGGATGTACATGTATATATGTGTCTATATTACAGGATGTACATGTATGAATTTGTCTATATTACAGGATGTACACGTATGAATTTGTCTATATTACAGGATGTACATGTATATATGTGTCTATATTACAGGATGTACATGTATATATGTGTCTATATTACAGGATGTACATGTATATATGTGTCTATATTACATGATGTACACGTATATATGTGTCTATATTACAGGATGTACATGTATATATGTGTCTATTTACAGGATGTACATGTATATATGTGTCTATATACTGCATGTGTTTAAACAGCACCGACATAGTGCGGCCGGTTATTCCTTACGAGACAAATAAGACGAACGGTATTTACGACTTTCCTAATACATCGATTATTAAGGGAGTTTTGCCCCCAAATATCGAATTTTTAAATGCTTTCGTTGAAAATATCAGAAACTGCTTGCGATTAAGCAACAGAACAGGGAATGGAGTTTTGCAGAACGGAGACCTTACACCTCTGAAAGTAAGGAGTAAGGTTGGCAATTTCATCCACTTCCATGGTAAAAATGATGGGGGAGGGGAGGAGGGGGTATTTATACTTGATGAAACCTTGTATCCCTAGGGTGCACGTGGTTTTCTAAAGAATTGTTATGAGTAAGCACGTGTAAATAAACTGAAATGTTCGTCTTCCCGGGACACACTCAGGTGAACAGTTTTCGAGAAATCCACGCGTAGCTCTGAAAACAGACATTCTGTTTCCTGATCGGTAGGCAACACACAAGTTCCAAGAGAGATTTTTAAAATGGAATTTTGTAGGAACGCACAACTCCATCAAAAATCATTTTAGGGGGAAAGTGTATAAGTTATTAATTAACGTTTTATATTTCAGCGAGGAACAACCTGCCGAGGTATGTGTACATGCATATCAATTTTTGCTATTCCAAGTTGAACATAAATATGCTGCACTCTGTAGGAAAATATTATCAACTAAAATCTGTGAATGAACTTAAAAAATGAAGATTTCGCAGGTGCAGTGATCTGTGAGTAGACAAAAACCCTCGGAATATTATTAATTATTGCCAAATTCCTCAATATGACAGAAGCGTGCAAATATAATATGCCATATCGTGACAAGTTTTCGTGCAAACAGGCAAACCTTGTAATTATATATTTTCGTCGTATAATTGGGCGGTTTCCACGAATAAATACTTTGGTATGAATCAAACTCTAGAATCAAAAGTATAACATTTCAAAAACAGATCTCACAAAAATTAAATATACACTACAGCTGTGATATTGTTTAAACTAGGCCAGCATCTCGAAATGCGTTCCTATAATTCAAAGTGGATGTAAAGGTGGATTTAATATAATTGTTTTCTTTCGAATTCTTTTGAGAAGGTTAATATAAATAATTAATGACGTAAATGTTTTGAAATTAAAAAATATATATATTAGTTTCAGTTCGATAAATGTGTGTCTGTTGTTTGCTAAGCTTGAAAACTTTAGAGATGGCATCTCTAGTCGGAATCTATCATTGTAATAAACGATTTATTTACGTTTCGATATGAGCAAAGGAGGATGAATATTTTTGAAGTTCAGAGTCTTACAGTATGTTTATTATTATGTAAACCGCCTTACATGGAGGATGACAGCAGAACTTTCTTAGTAGAGTGGGATATGAGTTACTTGGAAAATAATTTGTTGATTACAAATTGGACCAGACCACAACCCGATCGCGAACTGCTAAGGTTCGCACTTACTGTCTCAAGAGTACGTCGCTTCAGAGAAAGTAGTGCACCGAAATGATTTATCTGGAAATGAAATTTAGTGTAAGTTAATTAAGATAAAAGTGCGGAAACGATAACAATTAAAAGAGAAAGAAGTCTGTAAGGGAAGAGTCGGCTTCGTGACGCCATAGCTACGAGAAAGATTTATGTAAAGCAACTGGGAAGCAGGATCTAACATTCATCTAGTAGCCATTAAACGAAAAAATTCACGGCCCTCTTCCATGGCTCCTGTGAGAAATTTGACCTGTCACCTAAGTGTTCATATAAATGATTGCAATATTTCATACTCGAGCCTCGTAGAACTTTAGTTAAACTCTCGTAAAGAAATTTATTACTGGCAGGTCCATCGGGTAGATGAACAAGAAGGGGGGAGGGAGCGGGGGAAGGCAATAGCTTCCAAAACAATGAACTTTCATAAAATGTTGAGTTTGGGTGTCTTTAGCTAGTCACGTCTCTCGCATCTACAGGGAAGTTCAAAGTGTTGGGTATAATTTAAAGAATTATAAATTCAAGGGTTTTATCCTCCAAAATGTTTTGATGGAGAGCCCAAATAAAAAAATTAAAAAGGAGCGAGCGGCACCGTAGTTAGAGCGTTTTATTGCTGTTAAATATTGTTCACGGCAACGTTAGCACTTCTAATATAAATATTGTTCACGGAACGTTAGCACTTCTAATATAAATATTGTTCACGGCAACGTTAGCACTTCTAATATAAATATTGTTCACGGCAACGTTAGCACTTCTAATATAAGTATTGTTCACCGCAACGTTAGCACTTCTAATATAAATATTGTTCACGGAACGTTAGCACTTCTAATATAAATATTGTTCACGGCAACGTTAGCACTTCTAATATAAATATTGTTCACGGCAACGTTAGCACTTCTAGTATAAATATTGTTCACGGCAACGTTAGCACTTCTAGTATAAATATTGTTCACGGCAACGTTAGCACTTCTAATATAAATATTGTTCACGGCAACGTTAGCACTTCTAATATAAATATTGTTCACGGCAACGTTAGCACTTCTAATATAAGTATTGTTCACGGCAACGTTAGCACTTCTAATATAAGTATTGTTCACGGCAACGTTAGCACTTCTAATATAAATATTGTTCACGGCAACGTTAGCACTTCTAATATAAATATTGTTCACGGCAACGTTAGCACTTCTAATATAAATATTGTTCACGGCAACGTTAGCACTTCTAATATAAATATTGTTCACGGCAACGTTAGCACTTCTAATATAAATATTGTTCACGGCAACGTTAGCACTTCTAATATAAATATTGTTCACGGCAACGTTAGCACTTCTAATATAAATATTGTTCACGGCAACGTTAGCACTTCTAATATAAATATCGCTAAGAAGTCACTGCCCTTATCTACATGCACCCTGTAGTTCACACTGACATGCAGACACCCAGTTCAGTTGGCGACAAATTTTATACATAGTTGTAAGTCTTAACGTTTGCATTTTGCGAGTAAGTCCTTAATTTACGACTACTGAAGTCAGCAATTTTTTGTATTACATATAATTACAATAACACGAATTTGCACATTATTAATATATTTATATTTTTAAAAAATGTTCAGTGTTTTCACTTAGACAACGCATGGATACATTTAGATGGCCCATGGCGTCAGCTTGCTGCCAACTTAACTGTAAAAAAAGTACTCTCAATGCCTTCTGTATACAAAAAAAAAGACAAAACATATATTTTAAGCTGTTTTGTCTATCTAACTAATTATTAAATATTTAATTCAAAGGAATGTTAATGGGATTTGTTTGTTGTTACAGTAACATAATTTTTCACAACTGATACTGCTTAACTATGGTAACCATAATGCAAGGTTACCATTGTATTTCATATAGAGGTCAAATAAAGAAAGAAAAGTTTTAATTTCACTTTACACCTTTATTTGTTATAAAATAACATTGCTTGATAGTTAGATAATTAAGCTCAAGAACATTTTTGTACCTAACGAAATTTTCTAAATTTCCAAATAACAGATGTTACATAATTTATTCATTTCGTTACATACTAAAAATTGTAAGATTTTAAATAGAGTACGCAGCTGAAATGCTTTGCTTGTTAACTAGACCTAACCTACCAGGAGAAACTCCTATCAAACACACACGTGGTTACGTCTAACTCAGTTGTGGATATTCAAGTAAGATCAAATCGTGTTCCGAACGATAATAATATTCATTTATGAATATTTTCAATGTTTCAACTTTTCTGTGCTAAATATTAGTAAGAGATTTAACGTAATCCTGATTAATTAGTCAACTGAAGTAACGAAGTTAATGCTAGAGCTAGCCAGCTTTTAATGAACGCCTTTTTTTTTTTCTTTAATCGGTGCTTCTTAAAGCCCCGGTCGTTACATACTTCCGCCTGCTGGCTTCACTCGGCCATCTCACACACAATTCAATTAATATTTCTAGGTGTTGCAAACAAAAAATGTTGTGGTGCGTGCTGTACTTTGGCTGAGACAGTTCTTGTCTCTTTGTCGCAACCGATAAGCTGAAGGTTTTGTAGGAGCCGCGGTGGTGTAGCGGTCAGACTACCCACCCCTCACCCGGGCGAACCGGGTTCGATTCCCGGTAAGGTCACTCCCGGATTCTCGCACGGGCGAATCGTGTCGGACAATGCCGCTGGTCGGCGCGTTTCCTCAAGGAACTCCTGTTTTCCCAGCCCTTGCTACTCCATACTCACCTCACTTCACCCTCATCTGCTCTCGAGGTCGCCCAAATATCTGCGCTCTCCACTGTAGTCTTTGTGTTCATCTTAGTGTAGAAATAATAACCATTCATAATGTAGAGCAATAACACGGTCTACAAATAGCTTACCCACAGGGAAGAGCATTCGGCACTGGACCTGGCATTGAAAAGTACAGGCCCAGAATAACTTTCTTGTGGGTTACTAGCATTATTGTTAGGGGCACACGAATTTCGCGAAAAGATTTCACGACCTGTTGTTTTTCAAAACACTTTAGCTCAGATCCACTTTTGTAATTGGGTGATCTAGTTGTCACGCGTATTAAATGTCTGTCCCCGAATCAGAGACGTACAGTATCGGAGTAACTTAATTCTTATTGGCCAGTCTGTTTCTCACAGACACACGCCGCCAATAAGCAAAAGGAAACTGCTGGCACGCTCGTAGGGTATTGAAATTTAGCATGATCGGAAATCTTTTCGCGAACTTCGTGTATCCCTAATTATTGTTGTACACCGTAGTGGTGTGTTGCAAGCTAATCTCACGAGAGAGCGGCGAGGCACCTATTATACATGTACTGTGACGTCAACCTCAGTACTACGTTTAACTGACTGATGTGTAAACTAGCAAACGATTTGTTAAGAGCAAAACACAGTTTACCTTGAAAAAATTCACCACACGCCACTGGTACACCGAGTCTGTATTTCCAAACAAACACAAAACTACTAAAAACGGGAGATCCCCGAGAAAACCCGCCAACCAGCGGCATAGTACGGCACGATTGACCCGTGCGAAAATCTGGGGAGCGGCCCCACCTGGAATCGAACCCTTTACGCCTATGGAGGGGGGTTAGCTGCTGTGAACATCCGTTACACAGAGACAATGCTAATGCTCCAAGTTCAACTTTCGTCTACCAGTCAGTCTAATTCAGATTCAGATAATTATGAATCCACATTTGTGTACGGCATTTCTAAGACCCCCAAATACGCTCTACGAACGATCTAGACACTTGTGCAAAAATTTAGCATGTTGTCTATTTGCGGTTTCTACACACTTTGTGAAACAAATCCTGTGAAAAATCACACCATGTGTGATGTGTTAGGTTGTTTCGTATAAAGTCATGTATCACAAGCGTTTTATACTTGTGTTAACACAAAAGTATTATTTTTGGTTAAATTTAACTTTGACTTACATTTTATATATAAATTTTATATTTAATTTATTATTAAAATGAATAATAAACAATGCGAAAATGTGTGTGTTGGCAATGCTTAGTAAGACAAAGTTCTCATGCAAAATTGTATTGCACTGAGTGCACACGAGTGCGGTGCTCTATCCCTTTTGTGTAATTTCCAGATACTGTTAAGTCTTGTTAGCATAAGGCGGAGGAATATCCTGGAGGTAGGACTTTAACAGGGCTTCAGGGAAATGTGATCGCGAATGGCCTATAGTAACAAATGATGGTAGCACTGATAGTGTGTCAACACACTTTCTCTGTGACATAAGACATTTTATCCAAACTATCTGAAACAGAAATGAAGAAATATTAATACCGAAGCTTATTGATTAAAATTTTCTTGGTACTCCAAATAATCATGTGATTTTCTACATTTCAATTTTTGCCTGTTTTGGCTAGAAAGAAATCTGAACGAAAAACGTGTCAATTTTCATGGGGGAAAAAAAAAAAAAAAAAAAAAAAAAAAAAATGGAATTCTCCGAGGGGCGCCACATCTTGATGAAAGTAGCTATTCATTTATTCATATGTGCTCATAATAGGTCTACTCATTCTGATACAATTTTTATCGCATAAAGTTTTATCGCATATAAATATTAAAGGTGTCCGAACCAAAGATACATATTGGTTAATGTTTCTTCGTTATAATTTCTGCCTAGCGAAAATGAGTTTCATACTATTTATTAACTGTATTCTGTTGTAACATGGAATGAAAGAGCTTGAAAACGATTGCGTTAAACCAACACATCGATAAGAGACTGTTGCAGACCGACTTATGGTAAAACATGTAATGTAGGAATTGTTACTTGTTTTTAGTTTTCGTTGTGCATTGGAATTTGGTTTTGCGATATTTCGAAATAAAAGCGAATGAACAACTTCTTTATATACTACTAAAATTTCTAAATATCGATTAAGTTTTGAATATTTTCACTGAACAAATATGAATTTTTTGCCCCATTCCTAACTTTATGCTGAACCAGTTTCGGGATCCACATATTAGGTGACAGAAGAAAAATATCGGTAAAGAATTTGTCGCAATAGAGCCGCGTCCACTGTGACGAAGCACTTGACGAATCTGTCGCAATAGAGCCGCGTCCACTGTGACGAAGCACTTGACGAATCTGTCGCAATAGAGCCGCGTCCACTGTGACGAAGCACTTGACGAATTTGTCGCAATAGAGCCGCGTCCACTGTGACGAAGCACTTGACGAATTTGTCGCAATAGAGCCGCGTCCACTGTGACGAAGCACTTGACGAATTTGTCGCAATAGAGCCGCGTCCATTGTGACGAAGCACTTGACGAATTTGTCGCAATAGAGCCGCGTCCACTGTGACGAAGCACTTGACGAATCTGTCGCAATAGAGCCGCGTCCATTGTGACGAAGCACTTGACGAATTTGTCGCAATAGAGCCGCGTCCACTGTGACGAAGCACTTGACGAATCTGTCGCAATAGAGCCGCGTCCACTGTGACGAAGCACTTGACGAATTTGTCGCAATAGAGCCGCGTCCACTGTGACGAAGCACTTGACGAATCTGTCGCAATAGAGCCGCGTCCACTGTGACGAAGCACTTGACGAATTTGTCGCAATAGAGCCGCGTCCACTGTGACGAAGCACTTGACGAATTTGTCGCAATAGAGCCGCGTCCACTGTGACGAAGCACTTGACGAATCTGTCGCAATAGAGCCGCGTCCACTGTGACGAAGCACTTGACGAATGTTAACTATTTTTTTTGTTAGGTGGATGGATTGGAAATGAATATCTGACGAGTGCGTTTCTATAACGAGCTCGAACGGAAACAGATATTCTGTTCCCCCCCCCCCCCACACACACACACACTTTCCAACCTACAATATTTTCGTATCGCGGACAGAGGACTGTGAAAGGCAAAATTGAAGTATGAAGTATGCTGACGTGTGTGGTTATGGTGGGGGGGGGGGTGAGGGGGGAAGAGGGGGAAGCGTAAAGGTGAGCAAATCAATTTATAATTATTTTTAAAAAATATTATAAACTATTAAAAACAGAAGAATTAAGTCTCGTACTTATGACTTGTTAATTACACGGAGAATAAGTTTTACAGTTTATGACAGATCTACCAACTGTTGAGTGCAGCCAACCAGAACAGAAGTGACGAAAGTAGCTGACCTAATCTGGCAAAATGCACAAGAGTGAACATAATATTTAATTATTTGTGGTTACTGCTTATGTAATCGTTTTGGAAAATTCACAATATCTTATAGAAGGGGATGCCAACATTGGGAATTTATGTCAAGAAATCTGAAAAGATTAATTGAATTGAATTCCATTACACCTTCTAAAGGAATAAAACATTACTATTAATTGTTTGTTAAATAAAGAGGATGCTGTCACTCGAGTGAATTAATTCATTGCATATGATTTAATGATACGACATAACCTCAATCGAGGATGTCACCAACAACTACTATCACTGTGCTATGATACGCTACTTTGTCTTCACTTGTACTTAAGATATAAACTATAACGATATGTTAATTCAAGGCAAAATCGCACACGACCCGCACACGGCAGTCATAAACGAATAACCTTGAACACATCGATTCATATTCTAATCACACGGCATACTGATTCTGTTAAGTCAATGGTGAGCCCACTGCAAGGGGTTGGGAGAGGATACGTGAACGCAAGTGTCGAGCAGCCGGCAGCTGAAATATTCTAGTGTGATGCGGTTCCTGTGTCCACGCGTAATTGCTCCCCAACTTAACCCCAGGGTGAGTCGGCTAAGGGGATGATGTTAGCGGGGGTTGGAGGGGGTGTGGTGGCAGAGGTAGAGGCAGCGATGACGTTGGCAGGTGATGAATAATGGCCCGCCGGGTAGAACTGCAGTGTCGCCAACATTTGGACAGAGAATTCCACTACACCGCAAGTGAAAATCCACCAGAATCCTCTTGTCACGAAATCATATTTCATAATTTCCCAAATAATAACACTATTCATGTTTTAAACCGACTAAAAAAATACTGTAGTACAAAATATACTTCTAATTATTTTACAACGTTATATATATATATATATATATATATATATATATATATATATTACTGCAAATAATATATTAGTGCATTCATGACAGAGTTAGCAAAAAAAGAAATATTAACAGCAACGAAAAAGTAAAAATACGTATAATGATTCAATGCCATTAGTTCACGAATAACGCCGACCTCCCGTAGCGCACTCGGTTGATGCGCCACCGATCTGGGGTGCGAGAGGCTCTGGGTTCAAATCCCGGGTAAGGCATGGGTGTTAATTTAAGTTAGTTTATAAGTTAGTCTGCAAGCCGCCCCCCGCTAAGCTTTCAACCATAAAACCGGGGGACGTTAAAAAGCCCTTTACAATACATTACATTCACGAATAACAACTAGATAAGCAGGGTATGAATATTGATCACTTCAGCATGTATAGATTTTAATTGTTACAAGATGCCTGAGGGGCGTATCTGAGTTCGTGAGGAATGGAAGTCTTATTAAAAATATAGAGCTAAATTCGATTTCTAATTTATTCACACAGCTATTATTTACAGCATTACATTTTCTATATCCACTTCTACTATTATTATTTCTCAGTGAGCGCAAATTGTAATGCCTATTTTAACTCGAATTAATGTCCTTCTGATTTACACTGTTTTATTATAGACACTTAACTCATACTCATCATTAACACACATTCAGTCAGTCTGTTGCCATAATTTGTAATGTCTTTCACTCACGCAACTAGTCCAGTAGTACAGCCTGCCAGCCGCACTCTTCACTGGATGAAACTCGCAGTCGCAGATTTTCCTACTGCTGGTCACTGCTCTCGCTGCGCGCTTCTCTTCTCGCTAGTCGTCTATCGCTGAAACTCACCCATTCAACAACTGCCAGCTCGGAGGGCCATCGCACTATATACTCTGCTGACCTTGACCTGGAAAGTTCAACTCACCCCGAGTCACGCTAAGACAATCTATGGCAACGAACTACTCTTCATATAAATACCGAAACTCAATACAACAAATGTCAGCAGCGCACGCCGCAACGAATATAATCGTGTCGGCTAGCTTTTTTGTTACATATACGTGGTTCCTGGTTATCGCTTGCTTGTCATTCAAAACATTCCACTTACTTGGCGCCGCCGCTATCATATAACTGCTATTTCCTTCAAGTTTACCCGCTCGCGCGGAACAGAGCAGCGAAAGCGTAACAATATAGTTTTTGAACACTACAATGTAGTGGTTAGACTACTCGCCTCCCACAAAGACGAACCGGGTTCAATTTCCAGCGGGACCGCTTCCAGATTTTCCAATGCGGGAATTGTGCTGGAGAACGCTGCTGGTCGGCTGGTTTTGTCGGGGTTCTCCCATTTCCCCTACCCTTGTAATCTAGCGCTGCTCCATGCTCGCCTCTTTCCAACCTTAAAAGACACTTGGTTTTAAGGACCGCCCAAATCTCTCCACTCATCACTCACAAGTATTTAGAAAACATCACTGAATACATATATATAATATATATATTTATTTATTTATTGGTCCATTAGATTATCCACTGACAACCCGATAAGTATGCCCACCAAGTATAGGCTGTTCACGGTAAAATGAGAAATTTTCAAAAGCCCTGCTAAGATCTACTTGTATACACGTTGTGTATTCCTCCTCCTTGTGTAAAATTAGCATTGATATAGGCCTGATCACTTTATTCATGCGTCAGTCAAATTAAATTTTGTAATTATAAACAAAGTAAATCCATAGTTACTAACTTTACTGGGTGAATGTCACGCAGTGCGCGCATTAAAATATATGCATACAGGGGCAGTGACTTTTTCTAGGGCTCATTTCGAAAGTGCCCACTTTATCATGAACAGCCTTTAGTAATTAAACTCGAAAATTATTGTGTGAAAACCACTGAGTTGGCAACACTGGTGTAGAAGTGCCCCCCTCCCCCTCTCAATAAACCACTCGAGAGTGAGTGAATAGGAGAAGCAAGTTGTAAACAGAAGCCTGGAAGTGTAGCAGGCTTGCCATACGCGCGAGAGAAGGATCTCTATGCAGCCTGCGTGTGAATACTTTTTTTTTTCACAACGTTTTCGCGCGTCCTGCAAAACTGATATTCAAGCGCTTTTAACCCGCATTGAAAATCCTGGTAGAAACTGTTCGGCCCTTCGGCCAACTGAAATGTGGAAATATTTTATCACTAATTACATTTGGAATATCATTGGAGCTACCTGAAAGATTATTTCAAAAAATTCTCCCCCAGAGGTTTTGAATTTAAAACCAACTCCTAATATAAAATAAAATTCCTGCAGAAACCTCTTCCGGTCAAGAAATTACCAATACAGGTATTACGTAATCGTTATTGTCGTTCATTTTCAAATGCGTGTGTTAGCGTGTTTTATATCTCGTATGTAACAACTATTCTTGTTATATTTACGACTTTAAAATGTTTTCGTTTGGAAAATGCGGGTTTGTTAAGCTCCTTTCACCTTTCTTGAACCGGTAAGTTTTTCTAATTTATTTTGTGTGATATTGTTTTTTTTTAATGCGCACTATTGGCCTACCAGAAAAGTCTAATGTAATGCTGATTTCCAATTATCAGACTTGTATAGCAATCTACCACAATGTTCTAATATAGCATATATTTCAGCATAGAAATCATGACCACATCAAAATCACAAGTACATGATCTCAACAATATCTCCAACCAGTTTCGGTTCATTATCACATTACCAAGCCATCCAAAGAATCCAAAGTCACACCCATAATACTGCATAAATAATGAGCTACCATACCAAAAGAAGATGATGTGATTCTATTAGAAGGCGATTGGACATTAATCGCCCTTTCACACACTAAATCTCTCCATTCACATTCACCAGAATCTTTCGCTGCTGAGAGCTCGATTTCGAATACATCCACGCTGATGAAAAAATATAGTTGCAGGAACAATCTAGACTGTTATAATGAGAGCCATCTGATGGGTTGACAACAAAATAACTGTTTGTTGTATTCCAGTCTGTGATTGTATTTGCTATTGTATGCACATCTGGTTGCTGCAGCGAAACACTCCGTTCCTACTACAAAACAGATGCCATCTTCAACAACACAACTTCAACAATATTTGCATTGTTCCCACAACAAGAAGAATAGTAATAACTTAACAGCATGTTCTGTTGCTGCTACCCTCTGTCCAGTACTAACAAAACAACGTTCTGTTAAGTTAATACAATTCTGATAGTTGTGGGAACAATCTAAATATATATTGTTGAAATGTTTTTTATGGAGGCACAGTCTGTTTTGTAGTAGTGATGAAGTATTTTGTTGTAGTAACAATATGTTCAGTAGCAAATGTAACCACAGACAGGATTACAACAAACAGTTCTCTTGGCATTACTTTCTAAGTCAACAATATTTAGATCTTATGGCTGCCACTATTTTAATCGTCTATATGGTTCCCATGACCACCTACGTTAACGACATGAGTTTGCAATATTTACACCAGAAAATCTCGCTATCTGCGTCGTACCACTAGCCTAATGTCACCAGTACTTCTGTACATATCCCGCTGAACAACAGCGCCCTGCGAAATATTTCACATAAATAATTCATTTTGTCCGAAGAAATGTTTGAGTTACAACCAATGTGAATATATCTAAAAACTGTACAAATCTTTCGAATCTGTGATGTGTAGCACGTTATCTGTTCATCTCGCATTGGAAGGTTATGGGTTTGATTACAAATGGAACAAGTTAGGCTTTATCTTATTTCTCGGAAATATTTCTTTAAGAAACACATCAATTTAATCAAATCAGTGTACCTGCAAATAAATAATTTATAATTGTATGTTTACGAATGAAAATGCTAGGTTCTCTCTCTAAATGAAAAATTCTTTTATTGTACACAATAGCCGTAAAGCTGAAAGCATATTTCTTTCGAATAAAATAAAAACATTCTTTTATGAATCTACATAATAGTCTGAGATTGTATCTTCGTGTAACTGCTGAAGAAAGTTGCTTTGGTTCAGTATACAATATTTCGTTTGTTTTTATTTGCCTAATTCTAGAGATTTTACTGACTTCAAAACTTGAAATACCGGTCAGAATTGGAAATACACTGTGCGCAATACTATAAATACCTAATTTATTGACCTCTATACATAAAAAGTATATCAGTCATGAAAATTTAAACAATCATTAAAATTAAAATAAGAGAATTTTACTAATAACGGCTAAATGCCAATCCAAAATGCAGTGTGTAATACGACGACAAATAATAATCAGTAAATAGAACGCACCGATCTCTTGGAGAATTTTTAAGTAGTAACATATGAGTAAATTTGGTTAATGTTATTTTAATTTTCAGTGTCACCTTTACATGTTATGGAGAACGGTGGAGTGGCATTTTTTTTAGAGTAATGTTTGGTTTATTTATTAAGCGCGCCATTGGTTTTCTTCATATTTTCTCTCAGATTCAGAAATTAATGGTTTCACTGTTTCATTACTCATGGAGGATCCAAACTGTAATTTTTCCATTGTGAAAAATAGAAATCATATCGAACACTCTCATCTACCATACATGAATCTGGCATTATTTTCGTAAGACGTTTCTATCATCAACGAGTGAAGCCATTTGGCATAAAGATGGTCTGTTGCTGTTGTGGCGGGTCCAAACCAGGTCCACTACAATTTCACTCCCAGACTCCGCCTGCCGGCTTCTCACATTATCAAAGAGGAGTAAGGTATGAGAGGCCGTAATCAACAAGAACTTTCTAAAGACAGAGTGACTTGATATTTACTATAAAGCTGTCCAGAATGGGTCGGTGTGCTCAAAATTTTACAACAATTTTTGTATTTGTCCCATTTTGAATTTTGTCCACACGTTCTCTTTTGTACTCATAAGGCCTTTCCATTTACATACATGTAACATTTGATTGAAAAGGAACAGTCTTTCTCATATTTTCACAATATGTTGAATAAATATCTCAGAAAAACAATTTAAACATTAATTAATTTTCTATAACATACTATTTGAAAAGATACAAACAAAAACAGAACAACTTTCATTACAGAGCTCAAAGAGTTGTCTTATATTATAATAAATTAGGCTCCCGACCGAGTCGAAATGTCGAAAATAATTTTTACACTCACCATTCTAAAAACGGAACATCAGAGCCGAAAATAATGCCATAACCAATACAACCATAGAGCCCAGGTAATGTTCATGCACATTCACAATCATGCACAAGTACAAGTACCTGAGCCGAAGGTATTGCCCTCATCATGCACACTCAAGGGTGTAGGTAGTATTCCCTCACAATCATGCACAAGTACATGCACCTGAGTCGATGGTATTGCCCTCATCATGCACACCCAAGGGTGTAGGTAGTATTGTTTCCCACTAACGATCATATACAAGTACAAGCACTTGAGTCAATGGTATTGCCCTCATCATGCACACTCAAGTGTGTAGGTAGTATTCTTACCCACTCACAATTATATACAAGTACAAGTACCTGAGCCGAGAATATTGCCCTCATCATGCACACTCAAGTGTGTAGGTAGTATTCTTACCTACTCACAATCATATACAAGTACAAGTACCTGAGCCAAGGGTAATGATCTCATCATGCACACTCAAGAGTGTAGGTAGTATTCTTACCCACTCACAATCATGCACAAATACAAGCACCTGAGTCGATGGTATTACCCTCATCATGCACACTCAAGGGTGTAGGTAGTATTCACTCACAATCATGCACAAGTACAAGCACCTGAGTCGATGGTATTAACCTCATCATGCACACTCAAGGATGTAGGTAGTATTCTTGCCCACTCACTATCATGCTCATGTACAAGCACTTGAGTCGATGGTATTGCCCTCATCATGCACACTCAAGGATGTAGGTAGTATTCTTGCCCACTCACAATCATGCACAAATGCAAGCACCTGAGCCGAGGGTAATGATCTCATCATGCACACTCAAGAGTGTAGGTAGTATTCATACCCTCTCACAATCATGCACAAGTACAAGCACCTGAGTCGATGGTATTACCCTCATCATGCACACTCAAGAGTGTAGGTTGTATTCTTACCCACTCACAATCATACACAAGTACAAGCACTTGAGTCGATGGTATTGTCCTCATCATGCACACTCAAGGATGTAGGTAGTATTCTTACCCACTCACAATCATACACAAGTACAAGCACTTGAGTCGATGGTATTGCCCTCATCATGCACACTCAAGGGTGTAGGTAGTATTCTTACCCACTCACAATCATGCACAAATACAAGCACCTGAGTCGAGGGTATTGCCCTCATCATGCACACTCAAGGATGTAGGTAGTATTCTTACCCACTCACAATCATTCATAAGTACAAGCACCTGAGCCGAGGGTATTGCCCTCATCATGCACACTCAAGTGTGTAGGTAGTATTCTTACCCACTCACAATCATACACAAGTACAAGCACCTGAGTCGATGGTATTGCCCCCATCATGCACACTCAAGGGTGTAGGTAGTATTCACTCACAATCATGCACAAATACAAGCACCTGAGTCGATGGTATTGCCCTCATCATGCACACTCAAGGATGTAGGTAGTATTCTTGCCCACTCACAATCATGCACAAATACAAGCACCTGAGTCGATGGTATTACCCTCATCATGCACACTCAAGGATGTAGGTAGTATTCTTGCCCACTCACAATCATGCACAAGTACAAGCACCTGAGTCAATGGTATTGCCCTCATAATGCACACTCAAGGGTGTAGGTAGTATTCTTACCTACTCACAATCATACACATGTACATGCACTTGAGCCTAGGGTTATGCCCTCATCATGCACACTCAAGAGCGTAGGTAGTATTCAATCACAATCAGTCGTATAAATCAACTCAGTCATGTTCTTAAAATATCCGAGCACCTTTGATCACCGCCATATTTTCTCCAACGCTGCATAGTAAGTTCAATCCAGCATCCTTCCTACTAACACGACCGCCCGATCCATTTGTCCAACTAGTAAGTCCCAACATACATTCCGGAGCCCCACAAGTCCAAGTCCCAAATCCATTCTTCTCAAGTCAAAGTCCCGCATCACATTCCTCCAGAAATTAAGTCCCCTTTGAGCGTCCAGATAACCAAGTACCAATTCTGCTCTTCCAGAAACTAAGTTCCATTAAGGAACTATATCCCTTATCTACTCATTCAGTGCTTCGATACCTGAAACAACGTCTCGTATGTACCACTCAGCGATCCCTCACACGCATCCTCTTGCCTAGAATCGCCAGGCCAGGCTCATAGAACTCTCAGCACTGTCTCGTCATAAACCACCAATAATAACCAAGAGTACAATGACATAATTCAAATCCTGTGACAAATTATTTGCACTGGTGGCCCTCCTCCTTGGGCTGCAACCCAAGAACGGTGCTGGATTGCAGGTAGAAGCACCAACAGGAGTCGAACGCTCGCTCACGAAGGGGAAGAGACACTGGCATATTGCTACGTAACCTGGAAATGCCACAGATTACCGCAACACTTCTACCTACAATCAGAAAAAAAAACCTGTGATGGAGCAACACTCCGTCACAATGAAATGGCTGGAATATTACGCATATTAACCTGTTCAGCAGCAGATTAATTTACGAACTCGAGCTTTACAGTAGTAAATGATATTTTATGTTCCTTGTGCTAGTGTATAGGGTGCTTGTTATAACCAGCAAACAGTGTACTGCGTGATCGCTGTCAGTTCCAACTGTTCACATATGAGAAATGTAGAAACTTCATCACATCAGAGAAGACGCTCAACACAACACACAGGTCAGTGATTGCTTGTTGTGTACAGTGCCGACCATAGACGTGACGCTCAACACAACACACAGGTCAGAGATTGCTTGTTGTGTACAGTGCCGACCATAGACGTCCTTCGGGCTCAACATGCCCTCGATCAAGGACACGGGGTGTGATAGTGCCGAACATAGATTCCTATCTCTAGAAATAGTTCTTTACTTTATTATTAGGTTGATCTCCTTGCCGAGGTCTAATCAAACGAAAGACACCAATGTGCATAGAGCATAGCAAGCTGGCATTTTCTAAGAATTAATTCCTGTAACCGCTGCAATTTTGATGATTTAATTTTCGTTACGGCGGCGTTCCAAAACGTTGCTCCGGGAGCTGAGTATTCTAACGGAGAGTAATCTAATAGAGAGTAACAGCTGAGGAAAGCAGGAGTAAACGTGGTTTTGGAACGACCATGATGTATACGGCATTCTGTATTAACACACATGCACTGATTAAGCAACCAATGTAAATTCATAAATATATTTATTGCTTTTCCCGAATTAGTTCTCTCTTCAAAAATTATATATTTTTTAAAAAGCTTTACTTCCGATAAGTTAATCACAAAAATTTAGTCAAAAAGTGCAACATTTGTACAAATTTACTTTTAAAGTAAATTAATAATTTGATCACTCGTAATTTGTAAATTTACAGTGGGGTACCTATAACCATAATGTCCGTATTTCTTTTCAGTATGTTTGATTATACTAAATTTACAATGGGGTACCTATAACCATAATGTCCATATTTCCTTTCAGTATGTTTGATTATACTAAATTTACAGTGGGGTACCTATAACCATAATGTCCATATTTCCTTTCAGTATGTTTGATTATACTAAATTTACAGTGGGGTACCTATAACCATAATGTCCATATTTCCTTTCAGTATGTTTGATTATACTAAATTTACAGTGGGGTACCTATAACCGTAATGTCCATATTTCCTTTCAGTATGTTTGATTATACTAAATTTACAGTGCGGTACTTATAACCATAATGTCCACATTTCCTTTCAGTATGTTTGATTATACTAAATTTACAGTGGGGTACCTATAACCACAATGTCCACATTTCCTTTCAGTATGTTTGATTATACTAAATTTACGGTGGGGTACCTATAACCATAATGTCCACATTTCCTTTCAGTATGTTTGATTATACTAAATTTACAGTGGGGTACCTATAACCATAATGTCCACATTTCCTTTCAGTATGTTTGATTATACTAAATTTACAGTGGGGTACCTATAACCATAATGTCCATATTTCCTTTCAGTATGTTTGATTATACTAAATTTACAGTGGGGTACCTATAACCATAATGTCCATATTTCCTTTCAGTATGTTTGATTATACTAAATTTACAGTGGGGTACCTATAACCATAATGTCCATATTTCCTTTCAGTATGTTTGATTATACTAAATTTACAGTGGGGTACCTATAACCATAATGTCCATATATCCTTTCAGTATGTTTGATTATACTAAATTTACAGTGGGGTACCTATAACCATAATGTCCATATTTCCTTTCAGTATGTTTGATTATACTAAATTTCTCGCCATTTTCAGCTTATCCTTTGTTACTCGCTGAAATAGTACGTGTAAATTTTTTACTCTACTCTGGCAAGATGCTCAGAGTAATTACTTTGCAATTTTGGGACACTTTCAAGACGAGTAAAATACTAACTCAATTTGTTTCAGGACAGCCAAAGGAAAACTTTACTCGCAAAGTAAAGTTTTTGAACACCACCTAGGAAAACAACTCACAGTCATGGTGCAAGCTCTAACAAAGTAATTTCTAATACAAAATGTCACATTAACAAAGTAATTTCTAATACAAAGTGTCACATTAACAAAGTAATTTCTAATACAAAATGTCACATTAACAAAACAAATTGGAAATTTTTAAGTTTGAACATCTGCAGGCTTAAAGAAGATAGTTTTACTACATGAACATGGATAATTTCTCCAGCCCTCTTTCGAGCACGTAATTCACTCTCACCAGAATTAAAGGAAGAGGAATTCAGGTGGAGGAAGGACAATGACAAACATATATGTGAAGAGTTCTGGCATCGCGACAAACTGTGTAGCCCATGGCTAAAAAGCGGTAGAATGCGTTTCCTTCTAGAAAATATCAACACTACTATGTGTAGTTTCGGCGAAGAATATGTCGAATAATCTAGATTTTCCTTATCCCAAAAAGTATAGGCTTAATGTGAAATATAGATAATGACCGATGCAGAGACAGGGACTAAATAAGTCTCGCAATTGAGATCCATACACCTTCAAGGAAGGAAATGAATGCAATTGAGCGGGCATCATGATATAGATTGGGCAGTTATTACCAAAATTACCACCACGACTACCTCCCTTAGTGTGCCGTAGCTTTTCATACCGAGGGCCAGTTTGAAAAACACCTGGCAATTTCCGTTCGTATGTTATTTAAGAATAAATAAGTCAAAAACTTATATGAGAGCTATGATTTGTAAGGGTAGTAAGTTTCTTTAAAAGAAAACAGGTTTATTAAATATATTACGGAAAGTATTTGAAATAGATATTTTCAGATAGCGTGTAATATCTGCTAAACTGAAAAGCATAATATGGGCAATTATTATTGTGGAGGAGTTGGTGGCTATTTTAGTAAGGTAATTATTTATGTAACTTAATTTCACTCGGTGTTTTATTAAATAAGAAAGTGAAAATAACTGTTGGATATCAAGTAATTTTTAATTTTCGTAATAGACGTATAAAAAATTTATATTACCAGAAGCGCATCATTGTAAGTCGTCAGTTGTATTTCGTAAAACTTAAGAGGTAATTTGAAGACGGCTCACCACGTTTTTATCCTTAGTTAAGAATAATTATGCTTTTAATCTATAATGATCTCTCATGCCTATGGGAACATCCCTTTGTTTCTATAGTCTTTGAAACAAGTATGTCTGTTTATAACATCTAAAAATTCAACATAACTATTATTTTGAAGTCACTCAGGTGTCAGCATTCCAAGAACGTATGCCAAAAGAATACGTTGCTCGTCAGCTGTGCTTTGGATTTCGTCAACAGACTCCATCGACCACGTAGCTACGCGTAAGTTCTCCCCCAAAAGTCAACACGACTATTTAAGTAGGCGCACACACTAATGGAACTGAGAACCCACGTTTCGCTTATCGCTGCAGGCGGAAATAAGACAAGCTTAACATTTTCACATATACGTTAACTTATGATTTCACGTTTCGCTAAAGAGAATAATTTTGAATCGTACTGTACCTACAGTAACACTAAATCTGCTTATGTTGACCACGTAACTGTATACTTAGTGCCAGATGACGGTGGAAAAATAATCTTCGGGCCGTTCTTAAACATCCTTTTGGACATGCAAACGATCGTTGACACAGAGAATGGTTAAGAGATTTTGGACACTTTCAACCCTGTTATATTACTAATTTGGAAAAACTTACAAAAAAGTATTCACTCTGAAGATGTTTCCTTCAGTAAAATTTTACAGTGTTGCCGCTTTTGTTACATAATTAGTTCTCAAAGCAATTTAAATGCATCATGCCGGATATAAGTGTAGCCCTTTCATACAGTCTTTAATTTACGGCGTCAGGTGTTGCAAACAAAACAATGTATGATCTGTCCTCTACTTCAGTCGATACAACACTTGTATAGTTGCCACAGCCTATGAGCTGTAAGCTATGTGTTCGGCTGCAGTTATATGAACCCATTATCACCTAGTCCAGTAAAACGGTTGGCGAATCATTTACCTACAGGTAACATCATTGGTTATTGAACTTCACAGTTTTCAGTACACACCAAAAATTACATACACGTGAGTAAGGTACACAATTTGTACAATGCATCTGAAAGGGTTTAAAATAAAACATAATTGAAACTTCTCAGTGGGAGAGGAGCCGGGGTTTGACGTTACTCAGCAGTACTCACAGAACGAGGATGACAGAGGCTGCTCCAGGCTGGAGGCTGCGGCCGGCGTCAACCAAAACACACAAGTATCACATCATGAAGTTGTTAAGTGCGACTAAAGTTAAGCTATACGTTAGGCTTCTCTTGGTAAGTGTCCTAGTAACATATTTGGTTTAGTGTTGTAGCTTAATCATCGGACTCCATAGACATTCAGGATGAATAAATTATGTTATAATTAGAGATGATGGTTTATAGCGGGAAAAGTTGGCTGTTCGCCAGGATTCAACATACCGAACATTTGTCCGACCGTTTTCTTTCATTATTGGCTGTCATGTATGTACGAAGCTTCTACCCCATTTCACTGGGCCAATGAGGATTTTGATACTACAAGTCAGAACGTTCGTAATTGGTCTGCAAACAACTTAGCTTAGTTAAACCCTTAGTCAATCAATAATAAAATAATAAACTGATTAGAATTATATAGAAGGTATGTTAGCCCAAAATTTTTTAGCGATTTTTCATCGTCTCTAGTTATAATATATTAATTTGTTCTAATATTATCAGTCGAGTAATCGCTGTCAAAGCTTGTGTTCTATTTTAATAATTTGAGATTTGACTGGTTGTTATTTGAGATGATTAAAAAATAATTTATTTATTTGGATCAGAATCATGATGGTCTAATTAGTTTTCTCCCCATCTAGAGGGTAGCTACACCCGCGTGAGGAACTGTGACCTGAGATGGAATAGAGAAATGAACCTTGAGTTAACGAAGGTGTAGTAACCCACTTAACATGTTCTGTATAGAGCAGGGATGGTTGTGTTTCTGAGTCTGAGAGAGATTGAGAGTACCTTCACGCATGCCTTGCTATCGTACTTTGAAGCGAGCTGACTTAACTCTATTTATTATTGCCTCTGTTTGTAGAGTTACCCTCCAGTTTGATTAGGTGTGTAGGTAGTGTGCTACTGGTAATTTTGGGCGTAATAGAACGCTACACATCTAATTTGTTGGTCTACGCCAGTACACGTCACGTTGACGTGTCAGCGTCGGCCACTTACAACAATATTATGTGTGGGAAAATTAATTAAAAATCAGGCTCATCACAGTAACCTTAATTGTACACTGTTTTCAATTGTCATATTCTTCAATATATGTTTAGAGTTACGGAGGTAATACCTTATGTCGCCACTCGTTCAGTTTAGTGACAGTGCTACTTCTCTTATTTACGGGCCACAAACAAAAATTGCGAAATTGATTTTAAATCATGCATGTACCCTTCCAAGGAAAGAATTTTTGTGTGTAAATTATGTCTCTCGTAGGCCATACGTATTTGTCCATTTGTATTAGAGTCGGAATAAGTCATTCTTTTTAATCGTCTATTTGGAGACAGCTTTGTGTGGGAAGCTGGGTAAAAATGGTTAAAAATGTGAGAATATAAAAGAAAATGAAAATAAAAACGACGCAAAATTTTTAAGTAGGAGGGAGAGCTTCTTTCAGTGGAGCATTGATCCATATAGTAAGAAAATGCAGAACTCATTAAGACGTATAGGATGTTCCACTCCACGCCGAATCCAGGTTTATGTTAATTACTTTAACAATAATTAAGATAATGGAAAGAAATGTTTAAATTACCTATCTTGCTTCATGCGCCGAGTCCACACGACACTAATGTCAACGCTCCGTATTGAAGATATTGCGACGTAATATATATGTATATATATGTATGTGTGTGTGTGTCTGTGTGTGTGAAATGTGCCCGCATTGTGTAGTTCCGTTTTAGATTGTGGCGTGATGTGTGTGTTTCATGACGACGAAGGTGTCGCCAGTCAGTTCACTGATATACGGATATCGGTAGGCAGCCATTGTGCATCACAGGCGAAGGCGGGTGTTTAATTGCGTGTAGTGACCGTGTAAGTGTAAGTGATTATAGAATAGGGAAGAAATGTCTCGGTACCTGTGGAGCAGCGTGTTCTCATTGTTTGGACATTCTGGGAAACAGACTCGATTATGGCACGTCAACAAATGTTCTGGGAAACGTTTGGAGGCAGTCATGAACGAGTGTTCTCACTCTGGTGAAGAAAGTCGTTTCTAGGGGGGATTTATTGGACACGGATGAAGAGGGTCGTCCAAAGATGTCACAAAAAAACTGTCGATGATGGAAAGTCATTGTGGTAACTTTCTGAGGAAATCAGGTTTCCAGAAAGCACGTATCGTGAAGCAAGAAAGCCAAGCTCTGTGTGGAACTTACCTGCGTCGTCCATAATCTCAAGGAGCATAACAAAGTGAAACGTCCAACATATATACTGTCGCTGGTTACAGACACTTATCCATGCAAATTCAAACATTCTGAATTATTCAGTTTTTCTAACAAAACTGGATTCACCTTTCAAGTTATGTAAGTATGCAGTAAGTACTTTTGAGTATACCAGTGTAGTAAGCAATAAATATTTTTGCGTGTGCTACATGGCTACGCTGGGTCTCACAATACCATGGTGTGCTACATGGCTACGCTGGGTCTCACAATACCATGGTGTGCTACATGGCTACGCTGGGTTTCACAATACCATTGTGTGCTACATGGCTACGCTGGGTCTCACAATACCATGGTGTGCTACACGGCTACGCTGGGTCTCACAATACCATGGTGTGCTACATGGCTACGCTGGGTCTCACAATACCATGGTGTGCTACATGGCTACGCTGGGTCTCACAATACCATGGTTTGCAGCAGAGTGGTGCTCGGTCACAACTCGCTCCGCTGCTTACTTACTGTGGCCATTGACAGTGAATAGTTATCCCCTTCAGGGGATTACAGCCACAATACACCCTTGCGGTGTATTGTGGCTGTAATTTAGTATTTTCCAGACAATTTTGGCTATTTCGGTCAAGATGTAGGTTAACAGGTTTCGTAGAGGTGCAAGTTCTTATTTTCCAAGGAAGGTGTTTTGTAATATACATTCTATTGAAAAGGACGTTAACAAAGATGATACTGAGTGGACTGTGCGAGCTGTGGACATAGAAGTAAGTTATATTTTACTGTCATTGTTATTCAGATTTGAACTGCAAGGCATTACTGCAAGAACTGGTACTGGATTCTTAGAGTTCTGTTTCTTGAGACGAGCAAATAATTATAAAGATCCAAAACCAAAATACATTAGTGAAATAGATTCTCGAGATATGATTTGTTGGAAAATATTCCTAGTTAATGAAGGTGTTACAAATAGTACTGCTATTATAAGTTCATTTGGAAATCCTGTTATGTATTCACGAAATAAAATGAAATATAATGTTAGTGATCAAATTTATATGTTTAGAAAGTTAACAGGTACTTGTGGTAGTATGAGAATATTAGGTTATGTAGAATTAGTTTATAATCCTTGATATATTTTCAATATGTTATTATATATGTATGTGATCATATGAGATTTAATGTATAATAAATGGATTTGCCATATACAGGAAGTTTCATTGAGGATTTACTTGCCGAAGCTTCGCTGGTTTATTTTTAACATTTTAATAAACAAATTATTAGCAATATACATTTATGTTACAAAATATACCCATGTATATTTCATGTACAGCACAAATCTTAGTCTTGTGACAAGTGGTATTGAACGCATTAATATTCAGTGTATGCTGCATGTTGCACATTCTAATCACAGAATAGACAACTACACAGAGAAGGAATGTCGTGATGTTTCCTCTGATGTGACGAGTGACATTGATTGGCTGGGGGACACGCTGGGATCAAGCCTTGTGTTTGATTCGCTATTGTATGAAGCGAATGATCAGGCCTACCCAGGCTCTCGTGACAGGTAGGATACCAGGCGCTGAATGTAGCGAGCGAGTGACGCCATCTTGCTGGCGAGTGCTTGCGGTTGGAGCTCTCGGTGTAAGCGGCTGTCTTGCCTCTGTATAGCTGAGTATTCTGCACTCAAGTTGTGTGCGCTCCATTAATGAGCCACTCCTAACTTAAGGGCATTTGAAACCAAAAACATTAATTATTTGTAATTTGTAACAAACATTGTTCAGCCTGTACGCATTGCAAGCGACACAGATTTCCTTTAATAAAAATAAGTAACACTTTTTTCTTTTTAACAGTTTGTTTTAAATCCAAATTTCTTTCTGTTTTTCTGCAGCCATAATAAGAAATATTAACTAAGAAGTACAAATTAAATACACAACACAAAATAATGCCTTGGTATACCGCTTCATGAATATGTAAACACCATATAAGAGTTCATGCAATTTTAATAAAATTTTTGAAATATCGAAAACTTTTAAAAAAATTGACATTTATTTAAAAAACAGTATGTGTCGTTAATGTATGCTAACCCAGCATGAGCGGAACCTCTAGGACAAATGAATAGAGAAACATATATACGGATAGGGCTTGAAGTGATTTACGAGGATAGTAGAAGCCCTGGAACTTTGCGGTTGGAAATGCGTTACGCAACGATAAATTAGAAACCGCTTGCGATTAAGCAACGGAAATTGACATACACGCAAATATTTACAAGAAAAGTTACCACACAAAATGGCGTTAGAGAGAGTACACCCCTTTATACATTAAATAGGGGTTAGCACCCTCAAATTGCTTGGAACTCTGTAACCATGTGCTTGAAGCAATTTAATATTACATGTTAGTAATCAGCATTTAAAAATCAATAAATGAGGTACGATTGGTGTTATCCGCTAATCCCTATCGTTTCATGAGAAATGACAAGTTGCCTGGGTTGTAGGCAGCCTGTATCTTGACTTGTGAACTGATACCCTTGATATTGTCCCTGTCCTATGGCGACAGGTTTATAAGACTGTGAACAGCTGAGACGTTACTTAGGAAAGTGTTCCATTGCATTGGTCCATGATGTCGTACCAAGTGGCGACGAGGTTGCCTGCCTGCTAGCATTGCGTTGGTACTTTACACAGGAGACAGTTCTTCACAACGTGTGTGATGGAAGAACTCGTGTACATGCATCTCACTTATGGTGAAATGTGTAATGCATCAGCTGCGCGTGGTCTATATGCCGAAAAGTTGTGGCGGCTATCCCTACACATCGAACGAAAGTCAAAACCGACGGTGCTATATGAAGTTGAGCAAATGTTGGCCGTTTTGGACGGCTTACATTCGCTTGCGACGGGGGTGTGTTTGACGAGCTCCACGCCTCACGTCCCCTGGGTGGGTCTGCTGGTCTGCAAGTATGGGCGCCACGGGTTCCCTGCCGCCCACGAAAATCTATGACGGCCTTCCCATCCCTCGTACGTCACCTTGACCACGTGACGCCAGCCAGTCACGCACGAGCAGGGTGCCCTTCCAGGACTTCAGATATCAATGGAGAGAAGATAATTTTGTAATGTTCTAGATGATTTCCAATAAAATATAAATACAGGTGTATCGCCCAAATTCGGGGAGACAGCACAGGGTTTTCACTTGGGCAGGAACTGCAGTTCCATCAACATTTTAAAGTTGGGGGGGGGGGGCCTTGCTGCCATTTTAGTTAAGTATGGTTTAAAGCAAAATAATTATATGTAACCTGCATATAACTGAAAAAAAATTTAGATTTTGGGGGAAGTTTTAAACATAATTATTTCTGATACCTTCTCATACTAAATGTAATCAGTTGGAAAACTATATTTTATATAGAGTTTATTGATTGCAAAATTTGGGGAAAACTATGTAAATGGCAATAATTTGATATAAAAACCAAGCGAACGTATATTTCAAACCTTTCAATGGAACCAACCCAAATCCCTTTTTGACTTCACTGGGGGGGGGGGGGGGTGTCTCAGCTGTTTTCCATCTTAAAACACCTACATTCAGGAAGCAGTTGATACAAGGACCTCGTCCTGTGTGTGTTGGAAACACAATCACATAGTTTCCAGCCTGACATTTACCAGTTGCACGCACATTTACTGCAGTCCATCGGCGTTTCAACGACGACCTGCCACCACTACTTGAAGATGTTTCACTGAATCTACGAGAAGACATGTGGTACATGCACGATGGTGCACCAACACACTTTAGTTGCACAGAAAGACAGTACGTGAATGCGCTGTAGTCAGCGGTATGGCTTGGCCGAGGTGGGCCAGTGGGTTGGCCACCCAGATCACAGGACCTAAACCCGGTAGAGTTCTACTTTTGGGTTCGCTTGGAGGCACACGTGTACGCAACTGAGGTCGATAATGCAAAGGATCTCTGGCAACATATTCAATATGAATGTCACACCGTACAGGCTAAGCCCGGGAATGTTGCAGCATGTGCGCCAGACATAGGGGCATTGCATTCGTGCATGTATGGAGATTTGTGGCTCACACTTCGACCATATGCTCTAACCATGTAAATTCTTCGCATTCCAAATAAATCACTGATTCTCGAAACCGGTTTTAGTAAATGGCAGTATTTTGCGGTAGTAGGAAAAATACTAACAGGACATTTATCTGCAGTAGGACAACAACACTGAACAGGTCGTCAGTTGGCATGTCCAGAACAACAGTGAGTTGTTACTGGCTCCCTACTTCCCAGGCAACCAATAATCTGCCGTCTAATTAAAGCTAGTTTTGCTTTAATGGTCGGGATTAGTATTTACTACAAAGACGACCATTTTGATTGCTTTTTGCATGCTGATTACAAACATATTATGTGAAATGGCATCAAGTTCAGGTTTACAAATTTCTAAGCAATTGCAGTATGCCAACCCCTATTTAATGTATGAAGGCGTGTATTCTGCGCAATGCCGTTTTACGGGTAACCTGCCTTATAAACGTTTACCTCTATGCCAATTTTCGTTGCTTAATCGCAAGTAGTTTCCAATTAATTGTTGCATAACAAATTCCCAATGGCAAAGTTCCAGGGCTTCTACAAACATAATAAATCACTTTAGCCTCTATGTCGTATATATGTTTCCCTATTCATTTTTCCTAACGATTCTGCTCAAGCCAGGTTAGCATACATTAACTAATCATCTTGTATTTGGTTTATTTGGTGTTTACATTTGTTTCACGCGGTGGTCCACGGCATTAGTTTACTGTGTATGTATTTTTTTTTATTTGTACAACTTAGTATTTGATTTTATGGCTGCAAGAAAACAGGAAAATTTTTAATTTGACATTAAGCTATCCAAATAATATAAAGCGTAAACATTTTCCAGTAAAGGAAAATGTCATCTCATACAATGCCTACAAGTAGAACAATGTTTGGTACAAATACATACTAATTAATATTTTTGTGTTCTGTCATCCGCAAATGAACTGGATTGCCTACACACACACACATACACACAAACACACACACACACACATACACACACACACATATATATATATATATATATATATATATATATATATATATATATATACACGTGAGGTCCAACAAATAACCGTCGTCCAGCAGCAACAGCAAGGTGTGAAGCACGTGGCACGCCGTGTTGGAACGGTAGAGGGATGTTAGTAGAGGGAGACGGGTGGTTCGTGACCAGGTGGCCGGGCGCATGTGGTCAGCTGATGGATGGTGGGGCGAGCGGGCCAATCGGAGACGTCGCCGTGATTAATGCGCTCGCTTTGGGTGACGACACCTCTTGGCACGCGAGGAGGGCGGGGCCTGTAACTCGCCAGCTACAGCGTCGTTGCTGCCTCCCACATTAAGGAACCTGCCTAGTAAAAACAAGTTGTGGGAAATAGCTTGACTGAGCTTCATGCGTGTTCTGTTTCCTCGTAATTTTAAGCACCGATTATCGATTACTTACAGCGATTGTTGTTGACTTATACATTTCAACGACTACTTTTAAGTTTCAATAATCAAATTTTTTGTAAAATGGCTACAAAATACCGATTTAGATTTTTTCCTTTAAAAATGTCTGCATTGAAATAGTCCATAGTTTAAATGAATTTTTAAATAGAACCAACTACTTGCAATGACACCCATGTTGAAAACTAGGAAAGCCACTTAACCCTTTCATTCTCATATTTATCTAGAGTTTTTCGTTTCGGAAAAAAAACTGAGACATGATGTACTTAAGCTGGTAAAAAAACAGTTTCGTTATGACATCCAACAAGCTTCAGGCATTGCGTTCGACGTCAGTGATGTGAGCCAGTTTTAACGTAGTGGAGTAACATTGATTACGAATCAATTATCCACAGGGGAGATATTGGATAGCGAACCTCGCAGAGTACAGTACCGGTCAAAAACAACCTTCCTGTGGAACATGTAGAATATTGGCTACAATGGGCTTGAAAGTGTTAAGGACACTTGCCCATCACGGAAGTCAGATATTCCCAAGAATTGGTTTCCTTAAGAAACTTTAGAATCTTTCTCGCTGTCATCTGGCCACTATTTTGCACACCCACAGACATTTTATTAGAGTAAGGAGCCAGTCTGAGTTTTTCAACTATATGAGAACAGTGTTTTCTATGTTTAACCGAAGAAAGACGACGACTGCAATACGGTGTTGTGTTCATCCAACGCAACAGCAAGATTTACACGTCTGTAGTTTTGTGCCATGAACATGGTCTGCTTTCCTTCAACTCCATTAGTGACTCTAGGCCATACTTAAATCTATTTATTAGCAAAATAACAATATTGTGCTAATCAGCTCCACGAATGAATGGTCGCCTACCCTCGCTTTTCACTGTGAGCAATGGGCACTGAACTCAAAACAAGTGGCCTAATCAGACACCTTGGAGCACGTGCGCAAGCTCACATAAGAAAGTTATAGGATCGGCACCATATTTGTTGACGTACAGGCTATTGTGCTCTCCCACAACTGAATGTTGGGCTGATAATTTTAACTGACCCTGATAATATCGGTTTCATCTGAGTCCCCATTATGATACACTATCTACCAAAAAGTAATTGGGCACCCGTGAAGATAGGTAATTCAGTACGTCAGTTGACTTGTGTTTCACGGCCTTCGGCGTAGGGCCGCTGATGTTTGTCCGTGGTAGCATGAATACAGAGGCCTATTGTAACATTCTGGATAGTGAAATTCTCCCAGCATTGTGGCGTTTTTACTGAATGGACCCGATTATTTACTATAACTTCTAAGACATAATCAGCTACTTAAAGGATTTTAATTATAATTAATTTTCTAAAACGCATCTTCATAAATGTATTGCGAACTATTCCATGATGGCCCAAACAACTTCATATTAAAGTTGCAAACAATTTTCCCCAAACAAAATATAAAATTTCAAATGCATTTTTGGAAACACTTATACAAATAATTTCACATTCTTTATCCGTCGAAAAACTGTCGTTGTATAAACTATAACGGAAGAGACAAACATTAAAATTCAGCTGCAAGTGGAACATCTTGGAAAACGCCAACCAGTTGAAAGTTACCTACACCCACCATCATTAAACCGGACGATAGAGGAATCCAAAACATAGATGACAACACGGATTACAAAACACAGAATGTAAGTATTCCGAGATATTTTTTTCGGAAAAAAAAAAATTGGTACATATATTCGTATGAGAATCCATTCACAGTAACTTCCAACGTTTCTGAAGGTTCTACTTTAAGGCTATTCCTCTCCCTCGCGTTGTCAGAGCTCAGCGAAGTCTGGAAAGTTACACCAAAGGGACAGCGCACCGTATGTGCGCATACAGTTTTATGAGAGTTTGCATGATAACTATTTCGTACAATGCATTACCACCACACCTATATTCCACATATTATTTATAATAATCTGAAATAAAATATTTTCATTAATGGATGAATTATAATCAAAGGTCCAATTTAACAAATAAAAATATACTTTAATGTTAACAGAAGTATCAAACAATTGTGATAGACGACATATTTTAGGAAACAACCAAATACTTCAAACAGTGAGTGTTTTTCATAGGTTTGAATCAAAAATTATGTAGATACCATGAACAGCCTATAGCAACAAGTCTTAAGTTTACATGAAGTGGGCTGGAGATTTTTGGGCAGCTCTTAACATCTAGGCCTTCAGAGCCGATGAAGGAAGTGAGGTGAGCATGGAGTAGTGTCGGATAGCCGGGGGGGAGGGGGGATCCCTGAGAAAATCCGCTGACCAGCGGCATCAGCCGGCATGATTCCCACATGCGAAAATCCCCTGCCGGAAATCGAGCCCGATTCGCCCAGGTGGAAGGCGAGTAGTCTGACCTGACCACTGCACCACCGCGGGCCCAGTTTACAGGGAGATGAAGATGAAGCTATGGCGAGCGACGAGGGAGAGGGGAGAGGGACATACACTGAAGAAAAACGTTGACTAACAGCATCGTCTTCCATGTACCATGTATGAAGAGATTGAGCGTGGGTACGACTGGAGTCCATGCAGACCGCTTTAAGCACGCCTAAGCACGCCTGGAGTCTAGGCATACCGCTATAAGAACGCCTGGTGTCTGGGCAGACAGCTGTGAGCACGCCTGGAGTCTAGGCAGACTGCTGTGAGCACGCCTGGAGTCTAGGCAGACTGCTGTGAACACGCCTGGAGTCTAGGCAGACTGCTGTGAACACGCCTGAAGTCTAGGCAGACTGCTGTGAACACGCCTGAAGTCCAGGCAGACTGTTCTGAGCACGCCTTGAGTCTAATCAGATAGCTGTGAGCACGCCTGGAGTCTAGGCAGACTGATGTAGGCACGCCTGGATTCTAGGCAGAGTATTGTGAACGCATCTGTAATCTAGGCAGGCCGCTGTGGCGGAGGGTAAGTTAGCAGCAAGACAGCACATGGCACTTTCGAGTAAAGACATTTTGTGTATCTCCATCCTACATGTAACAATATTACGAGGAATTATTCTTAACACTCAGTAAATCATAACACACCCAGGTAAACTATATAAAATGTCATCTGGATTGAAATACAATTTACTTTGCAAACCAGCCTACGTTTTGGCCATTTTTATTGTTCAAAATTGTTAGTAAATTTGCCATTTACAGTAAATTCGATTACTCGGATGCACTTTTACAAGTATTCAATGTCGAACATGTGTGCTTTTGCGTGCGATACGTTTCAAAATAATATTAATTTATAACGTGCCCATGAAATAGTGTTACAACTTTTGGGAAGTGATTCTATGTGATAAGTGTGGTAGGAAATGTACGTAGGAGATTTGGCGTGCAGCGAGTATAAGGGAAGTTACGTTTTCACAAAAATGCGAAAAATAAGTTTTCTTATGGAAAATATCAATTCTATTGTAATTCAAAGAAAATATAATGTGAACAATATCATCAAAAGAAGACGACTAATCATTCAATAGGTGATAACAGTACAGTGCACGATACTGGGAATGGGGGTAGGAGCAGTGAGCGTGAATTTAGGGGAGCATAAATTATGTAATTGCTCATTTGCATAATTAAATTGATTGCCAATTGCTGTGTGCTAAATGAATTGTAATGGTAGCATGAATAACCCTCATCGCTTCAAACAATTCAACAAAACATTATAAAAAGACAAAACAGAAAACCTTTTAAAATATGTTTTGGTATGGGGGTGTATGAGCAGAGATTCCCTACCGCTTGTGCTTGTACAGTATAGAATTATTCATCTTTACGTATTGGCGCGTGGTTACAAATTATGTATTTTCACGTTCCTATTTTCGATTCCCGGTTATGGCACATTTCAGACTATTTTTAAAGGAAATTGAATGTGTCACCACTCCTCATTTTACACTGCACTCGCACTGAACTTAATGTATCCTTGCACTCTGCATATAATTTTACCGAATTCGGTATATTCAGATTCCGTTTCAAGGACACGATTGAATGCATTTTGACCACGGTGGAAGATTATTTTCAAAACGTTAGACATTTATATATTTTGTTGCTGTGCCTTACCTCAGAAAACATTCAACTCATCAAAGCCAAAATCTGTACCTTGACATCTCATACTTGGGGCATTTAATTCATAAACTGACTATGCCACCTAAATAAATATATCTTTCACATCGTATCTCTGGAACTACGTCAATAACAGATTTTAGTTTTCTAATTGGCGGACTTGTAAATATTGCCGGTTAGTATTATTCTATTTTAATTTATTTGGCAGTTTTTAAATGACCCTAAACAGTGCAAGGCCTTAATAAAGAAAGAAAATTTATTTAGAAAATAGGAGCGAAATCAGCCAGGACTCGTAGAAAGGAACTATCCCAGCATTCGCATAGAGAGATTTCGGAAAATCCTGGACGTCATATATACATAAATTGTAGACGTATTATGTTTGCTATTTTACAAGATAATGGTGTCTGGCGCAAGTATTACTTCGGTGCGCCATTTAAATTTATATGAGTTCAAAACAGGGGTTGCCTGATTGGTGTAAACATTTTTCTTGTGAATTCGTTCGACGACCATGTTTGATAACGTTTGTGAACAGAATGAGGCCATGTTTGATAACGTTTGTGAACAGAATGAGGCCATATTTGATAACCTTTGTGAACAGAATGAGGCCATGTTTGATGACGTTTGTAAACAGAATGAGGCCATGTTTGATGACGTTTGTGAACAGAATGAGGCCATGTTCGAATCGAACGTTTCGTGCAATTTGATAGATATCAGTTTGGACGCAGTTGACAATGGCTTGCTTAGCAACATTAACAACACATTTTTTTTTTTGTTTGGAAAATATGTGGTGTCGGGTACACCGTAGTAATAATTTCGTTCTGTTATTGACTCAGAAAGTTCTCAAGGTCATGTCTTACAAACTGTGACCCGATAGAAAAAGTGATTCAAATGTACACGAGCATGGAGTCTACGTCTTGAAACTTTCCCGTCTGTAGCTATGGAGGGCCAGGCAGCCATCTTCAAGGACACCACTGGCTTCACATCAGTGGCGTCTTGTATACACGAGTTTCATACACTAATTCACCAAAAATTTAAAAATGATAATTAATATACTTTATTGGCAATTTTTCTGTGCGAAGAATTATTCCTCTCAACTCCTCCATACACTTTGAAGAAAATACATTTGGTTTTTGCAGCAGTCTTCTACTGAAGGATTGAGTGCCGCTGGAACACAAAGCTATAGCCATTTACGATAACTTCCGATCCTGGAGCCATGCTGAAGTTCTACCTCCTGGATATTCCTCCGCCCCATGCAAGGCTTAGAAAATTACACCAGAAGGCCAACGCGCCACATTCCTCCGCGTTCAGTGTAATAATAATTTACATTAGAACTATATCTTCACAGATTTTACCAACACGTCTATTGTATTTTCTCTGTCTTTATAAATATTACTTATAAATTGAATATTGTAATTTATAGATAACATATAAATAGGGACAGGGAAATTTCGCATTAAAAAATACCTGTAGGTTAGACTCCACTGTACTATACATTTTCTAACCTCAGTTTTCTGTTCATTGGCTGCTTTCCCAGGGTGCAATCAGTTCTACTTCGTACTAGGTAGCACAGGATTCGGTACTTGCTCCTAAGTAGGTAGCACAGGATTCGGTACTTGCTCCCAAGTAGGTAGGTTATTGGCTCATAGTTCACCTGGGAGTGTCTAATAACCTGTTGCCCAATTGCAATCATCACATAAATGTACCTGTATTCGAAGTATGGCTTGTCCTAAAATGAATTCGTATTTTCCTGTCCATTCATATAAACGAGATATCAATTTAAACTAGAATAAAGGACTTTTATGCTACTACAAGTACAAAGCGCTCGTCATGACATATTTAGGAAGTAACGAAATACGTCAGACACTGGGGTTTTTTTTTTTTTTCAAAATTTTAATCCAGAAAGTGCAAAGAAACCGAGAATTGACTATAACAGGGTTGGAAAGCCAGAACATGGCAACTTGGACTTTTTTTTTTTAACGGGAACGAGCCTTGAAAACTACAGCACATGTAGTTGAGGTGCTGTGTCAGCTTAGGCGACGCATAACGAGCCACCAGTGCTCCCCACACAGTCGTCGGGATAATTGTGGTGAGAAGAGGAGTAGGAGGAGGTGTGAAGGAGTGCAGCGGTTAAGGAAATGGGAGCACACCGAGAAGCCCCACCGGTAACCGGCTGCATCAGCCATGTTGCTCATGTTCGAGTGGGGTCGCGGTTGTGCAGTGGTCAGACTGTTTGTCTCCCACTTAGGCGAAGCGGTTTCGATTCCCGGCAGGGTCACTACCAGATTTTCGCACGAGGGAGTCGTGACGGACGATGCCGCTGGTCGGAAGGTTTTTCAGTGGATCTCCCGTTTCCCCCGCCCTTGCATTCCGGCACTGCTTCATACTCATCTCACTTCCCATTCGTCGGTTCTCAAGTCCTCGATATTCAAAGCCGCACAAATCTCTCCATTCCACATGTGAGAGTCCAGGTGTAGCTCCACTGGAGATCGTACCTCCATGCTCCCACTGCTGTAAGCTGGTGTAGCTCCACTGGAGATCGTACCTCCATGCTCCCACTGCTGGAAGCTGGTGTAGCTCCACTGGAGATCTTACCTCCATGCTCCCACTACTGGAAGCAGGTGTAGCTCCACTGGAGATCGTACCTCCATGCTCCCACTGCTGGAAGCTGGTGTAGCTCCACTGGAGATCGTACCTCCATGCTCCCACTGCTGGAAGCTGGTGTAGCTCCACTGGAGATCGTACCTCCATGCTCCCACTGCTGGAAGCTGGTGTAGCTCCACTGGAGATCGTACCTCCATGCTCCCACTGCTGGAAGCTGGTGTAGCTCCACTGGAGATCGTACCTCCATGCTCCCACTGCTGGAAGCTGGTGAGCCAACGCTCAGAATAAGTTATTGTTTGTAGATTTAAATAAGTAACTCTTAAATAAAAAATGCTGATAACTCTCCGGGTTGCTACAATTGTTCGGTCATCTGAAACCGAGCCACCCCTTGGGGCTCCACACCAGTGGACAATAAAAACAGCCCAGTGCTTTCCAACAAAAGGCAAACCCCAGCTGCTGGTCCCAACATAAGCACCAAGGTGCCCCAGAGGAGGACGTGAAACAAAGTATCTCCACTCCCACGTGCAATCCTACAGTTATAAATAAATAATCATGACCAAAATAATTATTAAACATCTAACTCCACTCTCTTACCTTGTTCTCCATTCAGGTACACCGTTGTGGGTTTCTCTTTAATACCCATCAAAATACAACAGCACACTAGAGCTCTCGTCAGTAAATAAGTTAAAACATAAATGTCCACTTACAAAAAAGGTAGGAGGTAATAGTTAATTGCATTTTTTTTAAGAAATAAAAATAAATTGTTATCTCGTTTGGGTTTTTATTTCACCCTCTTTTTTTTCTTACCACACACACACAATGAGAAGAGATAAAATATATATTATATTTAAACAAAACAATAATTGGTATTATAAGTATTACAGTTGCTTCAAACTAGTTACAGTTAACAGACCCCTATTTTTTCTGTGTTTTTTTTACAACTTAGGGTGCACCCGAAATTTACCATTTTAGCTACAGCTTCCTCGCTTTCTGCTTTATTTTATTTTAGGACCAACAAACTTAAAACTTGTAAATAGAAAATTCTTATGGTTGTCCGCACGACTTTATGCCAAGACATGCAGCAAGGTAAGTATTACATTTTTAAAATATGTTTTCAAGAATATTTGAGTCCAGTGTAAACATCGTGCAGCAAATTGAAGGCAGCTAGTGTCGTGGTGTCATGCAGTAATAAAACAAAAATCACATGCGAAAAGAAAATAAATTTCTTACCAAAAGGATGAAAAGGCGGTGGCCGAGTAGTCGACACAGCTTTGTTGCTTCAATCATAGTGTGGGCCGCGGACCCATCACTTGAAAAGCACGAGGCCGAGATCACATCACCAAAATGGCTAGGTCGTGTAGCCGGGGAACCGCATTAGGCGGTGAAGTATGGCACTTATGCCATGAAAAAGCTGAAAGTCAGGTAGTAAATTTTCAAAACCGACTACATCGTGTGGAAGTAATAATCGTAGAAGACAGGGTCAGCACATTCCTGCACGTACGACAGTGACTGTACGATGTTCCAAACTCGCGACATGACCAGTCCATAATTATCGAAAAGCCATATCGCAGAGTTAAATATAATAGATAATTACACACTGTATTTAAACATAAATAACGTAACGACAAAACAAATAAAAGGTTCGACATTAAGTAAATTACAATAAAGGTAGCAAACAAGCGTAAAACATTACAGGCAGCAAAATCAGAAGTTTGATACAAATATTTTACGTTATTACGATACTAGTGCTGCCACCTATCATAGCTGCAGGTAGACACGATCATAGAGACACAAAATAAAGTTGTTAATTGAAGAACGACATGTTACAATACTGACAAGTTTTATTTATTTATTTTGCACTGTTCATGGCAAATGAACATGAAGTATATTAGCCAGTTTGGTTCTGAATTAACACAAAGTGTAGAGTAACATTAAGAAAAGTATATAAAATACTGTGTACACACTGAATACAACGGTAAAATTAAAGCCCATTCCCCATTGGAAGCAACTTTCTCGGAACCCTTCTAAATACCTACTTGCAGGCCCGTTTCGTATCCTTCCGCCAAATGTAAACAAACATTGCCATGCAGCGTCTGTCAAAATAAACGTTTACATGCCATTGCGTGTGCACATGTGTTCATATACTTTCGCTACACCTAGAAATAAATATTGAAATGTGACTCCATTTTTTATACCTGTCGAATGTGTTGTTTACTGTTTACAGCTTTCAAAATAATACTGTCTTAGGTCTATTTTAAAACCATTTCGTACGAATATTCACAGCTTAGGCCTATAACATTTTAGGTCAGCTTTATGATGTTTTAAAAATGCCTGAATTGACTATATTTGTTATGGTCTCGTTGCATTAACTTATTTATTGTCCACGACATAGCACATTACACATAATGTACGTTAATATTTTTCCGTGACTGTGTTAAACACTGTTACAACTGCGGGTAATTAACTGTAGTTTTCAACTTTTTGTTATTGATGTGTGTTAGGTTATTTCTTTAAAATGATGGCTTCAGTTCGAATAATGAAGGAATAGCCAGGCCAACAGGAAAGCAACATTAAAATCAAACACGCAACTCGTGTCGTTCATTTTTTGTTATATACACTTAAAATATAGCGGTGAACATGCACACGAATAAGCCTACTGTAACTTTTATTCCGCTCATATGTATATGTATTGCTACTTACTGTGTATTAGGTTTATTGAAATTTATTGGAGTTGGGCTTGGTTATTTTGTTGGGGTTGGTGGTAAATCAAGTGGCAAAGGCAAAGGTACAACATTGTCATAAATAAACAGACGTGGGTGTAAATAAATAACTTCGTTATAAAAAAACTGTTCACATTTACAGCATATAAATAGTTCACATCAAATATTTGAAATCACACACAACCACAGATCCAGCATAATGATCACCACGCAGCCACTCCACACTATTTCACGCACAGCGGTTAACGAAACACACCATAACAGTATATTTATTACTGCCGCGGAAACACATATTTATCACACAATCTCGTAACTTGCGTAGGTAGGTTTAAAAAACACGTCTACAAACGTGATGTGGTAATTTGAAGTATTTTACGTAGTAAGTATAATTTACGCTTCGTTTGGTAAAACAGCAACAACCAATGACGACATGGCCCGCCACGTCTGCCAACTTCACTTTGTTTCTGCCCCTTCATATATAAATATATTAAAATAAGTATTAAAATATTAAAATCTATTTTCAGTTGTAAATTACATATTCAAAAATCATTATTTTGCTGTAAGAAGTATGAAATATGCTACAATTGAAAACATTTACAATTATGTCTCTTACTAGAGAAGTGAAACTTCCCGAGTGTGAAAGAGAGAGAGAGAGAGGGGGAGAGAGAGAGAGAGCGAGAGAGAGAGCGAGAGAGAGAGCGAGCGACAAGCCTCGCTCAGCAGACAGTTGCTTCAAAGTTGCTCTCGCTCGATAAAACAACAACAACTTGCCATTACGGCCTACTCACAAAATTTTCCGCTGTTATTTTAAACTGTAAAAATGAGATATGTTGCTATCGAGGCTACCTAAATATTTAAATACTTCAATAGGCACCGTTTAATTTACAACTAGCATACTAAAAAACTAGGTTAAAATACTATTTTAACTGTTAACTATTTCTTACCGGCCGTTGCCAACACATCAGTGCTCTCGCTGTTGTTAATTCGTATTTAAAAAGAAATAAATATTACAAATTATAGAATATATTAAGATCAAGTTTCATTTATTCAATAATACAGTACTCTAAAGTTTACCACAGTGTTATATATTTGTGGAATACAGGTTATTGAAAAAAACAGGTTGACATGTTATGCCTAGAGTGCTTTTTAAAGGTTGATTTTCATAAGTTGCTTCCAATCGGGAATGGACTATAGTGATTTGAACAAATTGCTGAAATGAACATAACGACAGTATTCGTTATATGATACACGTGCTGCCCTCTGAAGTGAGAAGCAGCAGATAAATAAATACATACTATAGTATATTATGACTACTACTTGGCAAACAACTCATAAATTAAAACAATATTTTTTATCGTTTGCGACAAAGGTTATAAATGCCAATAACCTTAACACACAATAATATTTTTGGTTTGCACAATTAAATAAAAAAAATTACATTATTTCTACATTAACGCAAATGTGGTGTTCCGACTGGAAACAAGGAAAGATCATAAAGAAATAAGAATATAAAACGGACTTTGTAAAAACGTGTATTGCTAGAAAAGCAATAGGAAAAAAAAATTAGATTAGGAGAGATCATGCCGTAGCATGGCTTAAAACTTTCGTATACTTATATCTACGCCAATTTCGTCATTTCTCATTACCACATCTTGCCATATTTCCTTTGCTCACGCCGGCTTAGAATTAAATATGTTTCTATTGTACTTGAAATCATAACCACGTATAAATGAACAGGTGTACTTACGAGGTTTCGTTCTCAAAAAGATTTATATTTAAATGTAGCCAATCCTTTTAATAATACGAATGCTTTGTGCTTAAGTACTCTTCGTTTTGCGGGCGGTAATGCTCAACGAACTGTGTTCTAGGCACTTTCAAAGCAAGAATTTTTAAAAATAATTCTCTACGTTAAGCTTAGTTTTAGTTCAGAATTTTCAGTGCTCTCAGATGACTTACAGTGGGGACTTTGAAATAATCAACTTCGCCATTATTTTACGAGGGTATTTTGCTCGGGTTTCACAAGAGTGCTAGACGGGTATTTCTTCTTCTCATAGGATTAGAATCCTTGTATGGTATGACCTGTATTTTTGTTAACGTGCTAGTGAAGGGAGGAAGGGAATATTTCGCGTACTTTGTGATTTTAACCAGAGCGCGCGCGCACCTGAATATTTGGAACTCTGCATGCTTTCTTTCCCCTAGGAAGGGGGGGGGGGGAGGGCACGTTGGCACACAGAAACTTTTCCCTGGGCTGCGGCCACAGGGGTGGCTCTTCCGTCTTTGATGTCTCTGCTGCTAGCGCCAACCCCCCCCCCCCCAACACCGTTCTGATGGTGCCAGCGGTGCATGCAACTTTAATTTCCTACCACCCCATCCCCACTCGATGAAACCACCCCTATCGCTTCCGCGCCACGCGGGGTGAAATGGCCCTTGCAGTTCGAGGGCGACCCGAACTTGCTTCCCTTTGAGTTCCACGCACCTCCGCATTGAAACGGCGTTAATATTGCAGGTTACAGCTCCCCCCCCCCTACCTCATTCCTTCTGTGCCCACGGGGTTGAGCCGCGTCGGAATAATAAGTTTTAATTATTAGGGTGTTACTTACCGTATGTTCTACCTCCCTATTAGCCCGTGCGAACCCCCTAGGAGAGAAGCCAGTAATTAAAAGATTTGTAATGTGCAAAGCCCTAGCTCTCATTTTCTTATTGCATCTTGTTCTCTCTTATTTTCAGGAATTATTTTGCCTGTCTTGTTTTTTTTTTTTTTTTTTCCGGTAGAGATAACACAAAATGCTTGAGAGAAATGTTCCTTTTAGTTTGTGTAGTTCCTCCTCTTCCGAATCAAGATACTTTATTTCGCTATTAGTTATCTCAAAAGTGCTTTTGAGAGAATCATTACAGTCTCTCTGTAAACTATACTACTATTTATAATTTAATAATATTATTTGTTATGTAATAAATTTCCACTTTAGTTCACAGGTAGATTAGACAAACGTACAGCTTAACCTATATTACATTTTATTTCATATCTGTTCAAAGATGTTATTATTAAATTACAATTAGAATTATACCGAATATAAAGTTTTTAAAACATAATATAGCCTACTTGTATTAGAATAATTGAGTGGCAAGCATAAATAAAAATACAGCCGGCCTTAGTAAAACACACAATGACATTGCATAACAGTAATATATGCTATGCGCGGTTATTTCAACACTTTTGATGACAACCTTTGAAAAATGCCACTGTCCTAGCCACATGTATTTTAACAACACTGAGTGACATACGGCTTGCCATGTTCGTAACGACGGAGAGAAAGTATTTCCACGTCTTAATACTGAATTAGAAACATTAAGTAAAAAATTTGTTAATACTGAAATAATATAGATTTTTTTTGTCTTTTTTTAACGCAAAAAAGTGTATAAACTAGCAAATTTTTGCAAAATGTTTTCTTTTTTTTTTTATTAATTTTAGTGTCCACTTGGATTAAGTATGAATAAAGTGATTAGGCCCACGGCAATGTTAATGTTACATATAGCGGAAGAATACGCAGTGCTCGTATAAGTAGATCTTAAGTACGGCTTTCAGAAGTATTCAATTTATGCGAACAACCTGTGATATACACATACATGACAGTGGTAGCACTATGTAACAGAATGACTCGTGGTGACACTACTGCAGAACGACGTTGCACGTCCTAAACCAGTCTCAGTTGTGAACAGAGGTAGTGTCATTCGGATTGACTTTTATTTACATGCTCATGGCAAGGCGATGCGAGTTATCAGAATTTGAGAAGGGCATGATTGTGGGTGCCAGAAGGATGAGAGATTCAATTTCAGAAGTTGTGGAGTCCTTCAGTATTCGTCAATCCACGGTGTCACATGTGTACAGGGAATATCAAACTCAAGGAATTACGATCTGCCGTGGACAACACAGTGGCTGTCCACAGTTACTTGATGATCATGACCGGTGGAGGTTGGGTAGAATTGTCCGTACTAAGAGAGCAGGATCACTTGCTCAAATCACAGCCACATTCAATTCAGGAGGTGTCGTACGTGTATCTACCAGATTGGTGTAATGTACATTAGCTTCCATGAGATATGGAAGTAGAAGATCCACCAGAGTGCCCCTGCTAACATCACAACACCGGGCACAACGCCTCACTTGGGCTCGTGAGGTTGCTAATTGGACCCTGTAGGACTGGAAACTTGGGGCCTGGTCCGATGAGTCACGATACAGGTTGTTTCGGGCTGATGTCAGGGTTGGGGTATGGCGCAAACCCAATGAGGCCATGGATCCCAGTTGTCAACAGAAAACTCAATGGTATCTGCTACAAAACACTCCTTTTTGACGATTTGGAGCCATTCATATACTTCAGTTTTTCTGTCAACAGGATAATGCGCCGTCTCATCGGGCTGTGTATGTCCAGGACTGTCTCGAAGTGCATTATGGAGTGTTCCAGTGAATGGAGTGGCCAGCACGTTCCCTCGACATTAACCCAATCGAGCATTTATGGGACGTGGTGGCGAGAGCCATTTGCACCCAAGATCCTGCACCTGGAAGTACCAGGGAACTTTGGGCAGCTATTCAGACAGCATGGCTTAACATATCTCCAGAAGTATTCCTTCCACTCGCGGAGTCGATGCCATGTCAAGTTACGGCACTTCTACAGACTAGAGGAGCCTCTACGCATTATCAGACGGGTATCCTATGACTTTGTCATGTCAGTGTAGTTTAAGTGAGCACTTTTGCAAGCCGTGCATAAGATGTACTTTTCTCCTCATTTTACAGTCTTCCTTCATCTATGAACTTAACTTTGCCATGGTCCTTATCACTGTGTTCACGCGTCAGTTAAGTGAATACATGAAATTCTTAGCGACTTAAATACGCATGGTAATATTACAATTTTTACACTAATGAATATAGAGCAAGTAAAAGCAAGATTGTTTTGAATTTAATTATACTTTACACTCACAGCCAATCAGGTCCCAAAACTACTTTACCTTAATCGCCGCCATTTTAACTGGCAGCAGGCGTGTCAGTGCATGTGTACTCTTTAAAAAGGCTTTCTTTGAGGCAAGACATAATTACTCTCGCAAAGAAACATCTTTTAAAATATAAACCACTGCAAAGTAGGCTTGCCACAAACATAACTTTTGCTTGAGCTATAATAATGTTGAACTGTCGTTACAATAGTTCAACAAACGTACTTGTAATATCAGTTACACTGTAACCGAAGTTTGTGCTCTAAAACAACTGTGATTAGTTAATAAAAGAGAAGTAACAAGTGTCGTAAAAATTACATTATTTAAAAAATTGCTACGATAGCTCCGAGACTCGAACCCGCAACCATTGCATTATAAGTCTATAATTCATCACCAAACGGCCAAATTGCCTTATTACGTTCTGACCACGTTTCATAGTGTAGCAGACGGCCAAGAGGTTCCCTGCGCTCGGCTGGAAACCACCCCAACCGCAACAGTAGCCAGGGCGAAGTCACGAGCAGCGCGATTATATGTAAACAGATAATAGAAACATACAGCGCCGCGAGTATTTAGCGTCCGCGGAGGGCTGAATCAGGGCCTGTCGCTGACCTACTGCCAGATAGCTGCCACCTGAGGACTGAAGCAGGGCCTGTCGATGACCTACTGCCAGACAGCTGCCACCTGAGGACTGAAGCACGGCTTGTCGCTGACCTACTGCCAGACAGCTGCCACCTGAGGACTGAAGCAGGGCTTGTCGCTGACCTACTGCCAGACAGCTGTCACCTGAGGACTGAAGCACGGCTTGTCACTGACCTACTGCCAGACAGCTGCCACCTGAGGACTGAAGCACGGCTTGTCACTGACCTACTGCCAGACAGCTGTCACCTGAGGACTGAAGCAGGGCTTGTCGCTGACCTACTGCCAGACAGCTGCCACCTGAGGACTGAAGCACGGCTTGTCACTGACCTACTGCCAGACAGCTGTCACCTGAGGACTGAAGCACGGCTTGTCACTGACCTACTACCAGACAGCTGCCACCTGAGGACTGAAGCAGGGCTTGTCGCTGACCTACTGCCAGACAGCTGCCACCTGAGGACTGAAGCAGGGCTTGTCGCTGACCTACTGCCAGACAGCTGTCACCTGAGGACTGAAGCACGGCTTGTCACTGACCTACTGCCAGACAGCTGCCACCTGAGGACTGAAGCACGGCTTGTCGCTGACCTACTGCCAGACAGCTGCCACCTGAGGACTGAAGCAGGGCCTGTCGCTGACCTACTGCCAGACAGCTGCCACCTGAGGACTGAAGCAGGACTTGTCGCTGACCTACTGCCAGACAGCTGCCACCTGAGGACTGAAGCAGGGCTTGTCGCTGACCTACTGCTAGACAGCTGTCACCTGAGGACTGAAGCACGGCTTGTCACTGACCTACTGCCAGACAGCTGCCACCTGAGGACTGAAGCAGGGCTTGTCGCTGACCTACTGCCAGACAGCTGCTACCTGAGGACGGACGCGAGGGCGTTCCGGGACAGCCGATATCGAGAGCATAAAAGCAGCCTTCGGCATCAATCACGAGATGATATAGTTCCTTAGGATTCTGCAGAGACACTTTAGATACTGATTATCGAGGCTGATAGTAATTGTAATCGTTCATACGAAATTAACTCCCCTGCTTATAGTAAAGCCTTTTGTAAGAGTTGTGAAGATTATGCTGACAGTTCTATATGAAGAGATTAGACAGAATGACAAGGGTATTCTTCAGCTACACCTTCCTGTTAATAAGTTCCTAATACCATCTGTATCACTCTCTTGTACGTTTAGGCTTAGGCCCATACGGTATAAGACAATTCAGACTAAAGTTAGGATAATTCTGTATTCAGTATTATAATTAGGGGCTTTAACTAGTAAATGTTACACTGGTGGAGGCTAGGGTTTTTCCTCCCTCTTTGCAGGCAAGCTCCAATAAAACACATTAGTAACTTTTCTTAGTTTATTAATTGCATTGGTCATATCTTAAAGATATATTTTAAACGGTAGATAATTAATTAATCTGTTGCGAGGAATCAGAGACAGCTACCTCCCTCCAATTATTTGGATACCCCTCCCTCCCACGCGAGGATAAGTTAATTGAGTGCACTTAAAGAAACGAGGTTTCATTAAAATATTGTACTACAGCCAGTAGAAAGCCCATTAACAGAAGTTCACGAGCGTGCAGGTGACAACGAGTTACGTAAGCGTTAGCCGCAACGTAGCAACGTCCTTGCTAAGCTAAGCAGTTTCGAGTGCGACGACTACACACGGGCGTAAGATGCTACACTCTTCTCTAAGCATATCCCATTACAGATGTTAATTTCATTAAATTAATCGGGCACATTCCATAGATATTCGTTTCCCGCTTGAGCGTGGAAAATTTTCGATTACATCGAAGGCGTAATTAAGAGGCAAAGAACAACACCTTGAGCCGCCAACAATATGGCAACTGCCACGAAGTGCAATGAAACGGAATTCTTACGAAAATGAGAGAAGGGGAAACAGAAAACCTCACGAAGTCGCACGAGCAGTGCAAACGTGACCCGTGACGACCAGGAATTGCCATGGTAAAGTTTATTTACATTACAACATTCCAAAAGGCCACCACAGAGTGGAAAATCACTCAACATAGCAATTTAGAGTATGTATAAGATGTCACAATGTTATGTAATTTTAGAATATAACGTATAAGTAAGTTTTAAGCAAGGCAAAATCAATCACGTACAACATAGTAACATTAAGTAAGTTAAATAAAATAAATGTTGCTATTAACCATACTGGAACAGTATTGGGACGACGACTATAAGTAAGAATCATACAAAATTAAAAGTTGATAGTATATATAAGTATTCATATAGAGAATTCAATTTCAGAATGAAAGTAACCCACATATGTATGTATATGAGATATACTTAGTTTTTGTAATGAAGTATCAAAGTTAGCTATTTTAATGTTGTAAACTTAATAACGTAATAATTTCAGTCTGTTCATTAAGAACATTTTGCCGAAGCGTGCATAAATTAGTCTTTTCACAAAGAATAGTATGAGAATATAGACGTTAAAGTCACATTTTTAATTATCTTCAGCAGCTGCAATTAAGGCAATAACAAATTCGTAGCCTAAATAATAAGTTTTAAAGCATGCCGCAGAATGGAATTAATACATGCATATATTAGAATTACTGCATTAAATCATTAGCTATGTTTTTCACAGGCCCTAAAGTAGGAATTCTTTAAGAACATTTGATCTACTAGTAATAATAAACACAATGTTAGGTAGAACGAATTCTAACGTTAACTACGTTTTGTACAGTGTACACACCGTCAAAACACGAAGCAGTAAATTGCGTAGCGCAAAGCCGACATGGGCTTCAAAGATGTGCCATGCGCGGCGACCTCATTTTTTGTGTCACGCCATCACATTTCACAGTGCCCCTCCTCCCCCCAACCCTCTCAAACTCGGGCTAGAACCAGATATGAGCCAGTCTGGCGGCGGGCGATAACTATCAACAGCGTGTTTCAGGAGCGCGACCTTGTTTTAAAAAACGCGCCCCAATGTGTGAGTCCTATACACACAATGATATTGCATACAACATGTGAAATTATTCCGAGCCCACAAGAATTGATAATTATAGAACACTAATACGGTTAATTACTACGCAGCAGGAGTCAAATGCATTCAATACGTCACTAGTTTATATAAGAATTTTACGTGAAATATAAAATATTGTCCTTAAGGTATAAAATAAAATTTAATACGGATATATGATTTATAGAAATATAACTTTGGTAGAGTAAAACAAAAAGGAAAAGTGTTTCAATTTCACAACACAATTTACGAGTACGAATTTAAACGTTATCACGTTAATTATTATTCTAATGATTAAAGTTACTATCGAACTTCACTACCACGAAGAACAAAAGAGACAGCAATTACTACTAATATTATATTAATTTACTTATACAAGCCAAAGAGAATTAAATTAATGTAGTTTCATAAGTGTACACCATATTTACTATGTATTAAATGTAATTAATTAATTAATGGCTAAAAAAGTTCTAAGGCATATGTCTGAGTGCTAACACCAAGCGAAAGTGTTACAGGAGGACAAAGGGACGAAAAGTCTACCCAGTACGGCACTACACTACGACGCCTGTACCATCAGCTCCGGAGGCATGTATTGCGTCGAAGAGTTTGAACAAGGCGACGAGCAGGTGTAGAATGGGGCCCCTGTAGAGAGTGTAGCGAGTGCCGATAGTCAGCTGTCAAGGCCAGCAGTATAAAGCACAGACGTTTCAGAATTGATTACGTTACAAAAATTCCCAAGCGTGTTTACTGACATTAAAAATACCAAAATGCTGATAAGGAATGGAAGCAGATTTTGTCCGAAATTAAGAACGTAACTTCGCCGTATGTTATCCATAAAGGTTTTCTAGGTAAATGGACGAGAAGAAGAAAATTCAGTTTTTGTACCTGAAAATTTGAGGGCGATGGTGTTTAAATATTACCACGAATTTTATTACGGAGGAGTCGTAGGGCGCGATAAAACCATCTGTTGCGTGATAGAAATTTTTACGTGGCCGGGAGTTCGTGCCGACCTTGGAAACTGGGTAAAGGGTTGTGACGCGTGCCAACACGCTAAACCGAAAAATAAAAAACCAGAAGGCCAGTATGCGGGTACAATAGCCACGTATCCTTGGGAACGTGTGTATTTAGACGCCATGGGTTCGTTGCCCCGGAGTACATCGGGTTAGGTCTATGTCCTAGTAATAATAGATAGTTTTAGCAAATTTTGTCTATTTTTACCGTTACGCACCATAAAGGCAGTTGAAATCTGTAAAGTTGTGATCAACGATTATATAGTGTTTTTGGCGCACCCTTATATGTAGCAACAGATATCAAGGGAGACAAAAATGCTCACTTTAGCGGGAACAGCTTATAGTAAACATTTTGCAAACAACGTTGTGAGTTCTCAAAGACATCTCATTTAGCTATTCACAAACAAGAGATATCTGTAAAATCTCTCAAATAAGATTTCCCGTTGGGTGGGAAGACTCTCAAGGCATTGGGTACTGATGCTCGACTTGTCCCGATAAGAACGACGGGCCATTCTCACAGCACAAGCTTCACGCAAGCACGGAGCACATGAGTCAGTGTTGAAGTCTCGCCACACTTTTATTGTGAACACACACGTTATGATAGTACCAATTTTGGAAAAAAATGGAAAACAGCACGACCCAGCGGTGAAATAGACACTTTAATAAAATTAATTACTGCTGTTATAACACTCGTGAGAAATGGAAGAATGAACTCAAATAGTCATTCAAGATAATATCACTTGTGTGTTTACGTATGGAACCTCTCGTATCAAATACGATCCAAAATCGTTAAATATCGCAGGTTCGAAAATGCTCACAATTATAAACTATTGGACGATATCAGAAAAGTACCTAATAAAACTTTCATCTACTCATGACGAAACTTAAACAACGCCGCAATAACTCTTAGTCAGCAATAAATTTCCCTTGATTTTAACTCCACTACGAAAACGCTTAGTAATGACATAAAACCGCATATTACATATTGCACGACCATCGAGTATCACTGAGAGAAAATTCAAATATTTTATTGTATAGGGCCAAAAAATATTTTTAGTTGTCCCACTAAAATATTTTTTGAATAAACAAAACTTGAAAAGCAAGAGAATTTATTTTGTTAATATAATCAATTACATGTTTGAATGAACAAAATGTTTGTTCTGGACCTAAAGAAACTAGACTGTCAACTAAATATTTCGTTGAATAAAATTTTATTTTGGGCACTCATTTGATGGCCTTTGTTCTATAATACACATGGAGAGTTTGTTTGCATTTTTTTTGGGATATTTAGAATGATAATATTGTGTTTTCTACTACATTTAGCGATGCATAATATTGGTTTAAACATCCTAAGAAAACCAGTTCAGTAAAGAAACACAAAGGTAACAATGTACGGTTAGCCTTCTCGCAGCCCACCACGGCGATCCGGGCTCAATCCCCGGCCGGGTCACTCCGGATTTTCGAAGACGAAGCAGGCTAGTTGTCTACTTACACAAATACAACACAACGAATAAACTGGCACAAACACAGTGGTTTTTCCAAAACCGACTGAATGCGAAGTTTTGGAAACTGTGCTATCTGTTCCCGTCTTCAGGCAGCGACACACAGGGTCCGACATCTGCATCGCAATGGCGAATGTCCAAGAATCTCTATGTTGTTACACTCAGTCTCATGCTTCACTGAGCGAGAGTCAATATTTTTTGTTAATTTAAGAACCCGCAAAATAATGGCGTACGCTTCATTATTTGCCAAAGTACGGATAGCTCTTTTAAGTAGCCAACTTAATATCTTGCATATTATGCTGATCACAAAATTACTGCACAAAATCATTGAAAATATCTTGCACTACCAGTTGTGAAGGGCTCCATAATAGATTTCCTCAAATAATTGGTTTGATAAGTAACGATATATAATAGTGAAGATTAATTTATTTTTGGCAGAGCGAAGCCTGTATGCACAAATATTAAGAAAGAAATCGTGTCAATATAATAGGAAAATTTAATTGTCCTATTTTACCAAATGAATGCTATTTGTAATCTTGCGGTTAAACATGAAAGAAAGATGCGGATCTTAATTTCGCCAAAAAATTAAGGAAGATATAAATTTAAGCTTTCTTTCTGAAGGAAAGAAAGGTTATGAGATTATTTTCCTGTCTGTGTGTCTATATGTGTGTTAGGTTGGGTATGAGGGTGTTCGTGTCTCTCTCTGTGTGCGTGTGCGCGTGCGTGTGCGCGTGCGCGCGTGTGTGTGTCCTCTTCAATTATTGAAGGCGTGAACCGAATTTCTTCAAACTCTGTACGAAGTAAGGACACCTGAATTTTATAGTTTTAGACCACACCGGACGCTCAAAATGGCGGCCATTGAAAAATGTACGACGATGTCATATCTCGGAAACTATACAAACTATATTTAAGCAAATTTTGTATACTTACATCACAAGTTGTCAGCATTAAATTCAATATGAATAATGTTGATGGTCCGCCACACGAAAAAATAAAGCTTTTATGATATATCTCGAAAACGACTCAAACAGTTTTCTTCAAATCTGGCTGGTAAGTAAATATATTATCGGCAAAGTAAATGTAAATAAATTAAATTTATTTGCCACTGATTTTCAAAATGGCACAAATACAAATATTTTAGGTTTATTTGATACTAGCAACCCGCCATCGCTTCGCTTACATTATATGGAGTTATTGAAATACATACCTATATATGTGACTGTTCATGACTACCTGCGACTACCCGTGATTACCTGCGACTACTTACGACTACCTGGGACTACTCGTGACTATCCAGCGACTACCGGCGACTATTTGCGACAACTTGCGACTACCTGTGACTACCCGTGGCTACTAGCGACTACTTGCTAAACGTTCGACTACCTGAGACTACCTATGACTAGCTGCGACTACCCGTGATTACCTGCGACTACTTGTGACTACCTGGGATTACTCGTGACTATTCAGCGACTACCGGCTACTATTTGCGACAACTTGCCACTACCTGTGACTACCCGTGGCTACTAGCGACTACTTGCTACAACGTTCGACTACCTATGACTACTTGCGACTACCTGTGACTACTTGTGCCTACTTGCGACTACCTGTGACTACTTGTGCCTACTTGCGAATTTTTTTCTATTAAGATACACAATTTCTTCTGATATTTTTCCAATTTATCTTTAATGGTTTTGGTAGAGCATGCTTAGAAAGCAGCCAAGTAGCTAATTTTTCTCCGACTTGGTTTACAAATTTTGAAATTTCTCAAAGGATTTAATTAAACATAGCCTGTTACCATCTGGAAGTATGTAGCTTTCCAACAGTAAATAGTTATAAGAATCTGTTGTTTAGTTTTGTTAGAGCATGCTTAGAAAGCAGCAAGTATATCATGTTTTTCCGACTTGGTGAATAAATTCTAAAATTTCTCAAGGTAACTTAAGGACCGCAAGAATAGCATATGTCCATCTGGAAAAATGTCGCTTCCTAACAGTGAAAGAATTATTAGAATCGGCCTTGTAGTTCTTGATATTAGTCGTTACATATAAACAAACTCACATTACCTCTTTATAATATTAGTATAGATAACTACCATACCATTTGACCAATTTCAACCAAATTTTGTACGCTGACAGTATCAATGACAAGCACCAAATAAGTAAAAAAAATTTGTCAGCCATTTTGTAAAAAGTGATAGCTGAATTAAATTTTGGTGTAATTTTTCGGGTAAATATTGACAGATTACTACCAAATTTGGCAGTCAAATAGCACTGCCGCAGTTGCTGGGCACAAATATGTTTCAAGTATGTCAGACACTTATTTTCAAAATAGTGACCATATAGATATTTTTGTATAGTTTGCTATATTTTCGAAAACATTTAATGAATTGCCGACCTCCCGTGGCGCAGTCTGTTGGTGGGCCACAGATCTGGGGTGCGGGAGGCTCTGGTTTCGAATCCTGGGTAAGGCGTGGGTGTTAATTTAAGTTAGTTTGTATGTTAGTCCTTTAAGACGTCCCCTGCTAAGCTCTCGATCATAAAACCGAGGGACGTTAAAAATCCATTACAATTTAATGAATTCTAACTTAAATGTGTATACTGGTAGTACAAAAAGAAACATAAAATGTGCCTACACGGAGTCTCTTTTCTCCTCAATTTTGCAATATAGTGCAACACGAATAAACAAAGTTTTTGTATCATATCTCGGGGAACAATTTTCCAATTCCTACCAAGTATGGTAAACTAGTAGTATTGCGATAGGTAATGTTAACTGACATGTTTTAGGTATGTCAGATAATTATTTTCAAATTGGCGGCTTATAGCTATTTTAGTTTTGTATTTTATATCGTCGAAACCATTTAATTAATTACAACGAAACTTTGTATGATGGCTGTATATATTGCAATATTCAAATGTGTACACACAAAATCTCTTTTGTCCTCCACTTTGTAGAATAATATCATCGAGAATTTGAAATTATATGATCTTCGAAAAAACAACCTATTTCTACCGAATTTGGCAAACAATTAGCACTATGGCAGGCTACGTAAAGTGAGACATTTTTACTGTGTTAGACATATATTATATTAAAATGGTGGCCATATAAACATTTTAGCTCCGAATTTTTTATCAATGAAATTGCAAAACAAAAAAAACAACTTAACTACGTATGTTGACAGTATCAGTTGCATCAATCAAAATTGTCTATCTGAAACCTCATTTTACCGCAATTTTGTAAGGTACAATTCCTGTACATCACTAAGTTCCGGCGCTGCCGTAGCACAGTGTCGTGTCCGCAGCTTGCACGTACGTGCGTCGTGGAATCGCAGACGTCACGTAGTGAAGACGTTAAAACTCGCCCCCTCCTGCCTTGCCCCTCCCCCCCACCCCCCGCAACCATCACCTGGACGTGCGTGCCCCGAGAGAGACCTGCAAGGGGTGGGTTCGCCAGAGCGCTGTCCTGGACATAAACCAACCCCCCTGCTTCCTTTTATTGAATTTTTATTCCCAAACTCTCAAGTTCTGCTTTTACACCATTGGTTGTAAAACTCCCATCTTTTTGATCCCCCCCCCCCCTCAACCCTCCTCCCTATACGTACGAAGAGAATTATTTAGTCGCAACTATAAACAGTTTTATTTATTTTTTCTAATAAAAAAGGGAAATAAAATCAAACGTTCTCCATTATCATTTAACAGTGTCTCCGCAAAATACAAAAAGAAACACACACACACACACACACACACACACTTACTGCCGTATGACTGTATATTTCCCTGCCTGTTCAACTGCAGCTGCGGTTCTTGTTCGCCAGTTTTCGAAGTTTACTCCGTGCGTGTTAAAATGCAATCGTGGTAATGGCGAAGTCAATCGTACAAAAACACATTCGCTAAAAGAATGCAAATTATTTGTACTAATGTTACCTTCAGGGGCATTAAAAATAAACTTCGATATAAGTTTCCTATTTGCATGCTTTGTCAAAACAAGTTTATAAAATGAGGAATTATGTTCCTTTTCGGTGTACTATAAAAGAGGCTTTTTTTCTAAATACTCGTAACTTTCTCCACATATACAAGATAATTGCTATTGTGAGTAGACAGTATGGCGCTAAAATAACTGTTCCAGGAACCTAACTTTATCAAAGACACAGTGCAGTGATGGAGTGTTGATAGAGTAAAAAACTGTGTTGTTGTTGCTGCATTGCTGAAACAGATGTGCGAATAAAAATGAGTCTATAATAATTGGAAATTAGTTGAAACTCTATACGAAATTAAATTATTCGGAAAGAAATAATATTTTCCAATATTTCATTTCTGTTTCTTTAACGAATTTGTTTTTTGCTGAAGTTGAAATTGTTTTAACTACCGGAAGTTAGGAAATAAAATTGAATACATTTATACACCGCAGTAAAATATTAAAAAGTTCTTTATCAAGTATTTAGAATAACTATGTACTTACAAAGATTAAGTTAAATGTTTTAATTTAAAATTATTTATGATGTCGCTATTCGCGCATGTGGGCTTTCCTTATACGTGACTACATAATAGTTAAAAAAATTTAAAAAATTGCAACTGCAATTTAATTTGCGCAGAATTACCTCGTAAAACTAAACGCTAAAAGTAGTACAAATTATTTAGTAGTGAAAATTGGAAAGTAATAATGTTAGGGTTTTTTTATTACACAGTTGAATCCATAAAGGCAACATCAGTAGGACCTCAACGAGTATAAATCTCATCACTAATGAACCGAGTAGAAATGAGGTTTGGACTCCAGTGATCACCAATAAGACCTCATAAACCATACCAGCATTACATATTTGCTACCATTGCCAAATTAGATACTTGAAACATGTGCAAATTATTTGCAGAAATGTGAACTTCTGCTGATAAATTGACGTTCGCATAAAGTGAATTTCATTTGTAATTAAAATATTCCTTTGAAAGAGGAACAAAGTATGTAACAGCGGATACATTTTTCTACCTTTTTTTTTTCTTTTCTGTTTTTCACGTGAGATGATTACTTACTTCCGACGGGTCAGCAACATTGGTCATGTTTTGGTCTCATCAACAATGCCTTGCTATTTTTTCCGGTCTTGAGCTATATTCTCCCCACCACGGTGTCTCTCAAGTTCTGACGGATCACTATATTATCCTTCTACCGTTGCCTTGTTCTTGAGCTATATTCTCCCCACCACGGTGTCTCTCAAGTTCTGACGGATCACTATATTATCCTTCTACCGTTGCCTTGTTCTTGAGCTATATTCTCCCAACCACGGTGTCTCTCAAGTTCTGACAGATCACTATATTATCCTTCTACTGTTGCCTTGGTCTTGAGCTATATTCTCCCCACCACGGTGTCTCTCAAGTTCTGACGGATCACTATATTATCCTTCTACCGTTGCCTTGGTCTTGAGCTATATTCTCCCAACCACGGTGTCTCTCAAGTTCTGACGGATCACTATATTATCCTTCTACCGTTGCCTTGTTCTTGAGCTATATTCTCCCAACCACGGTGTCTCTCAAGTTCTGACGGATCACTATATTATCCTTCTACCGTTGCCTTGGTCTTGAGCTATATTCTCCCAACCACGGTGTCTCTCAAGTTCTGACGGATCACTATATTATCCTTCTACCGTTGCCTTGTTCTTGAGCTATATTCTCCCAACCACGGTGTCTCTCAAGTTCTGACGGATCACTATGTTATCCTTCTACCGTTGCCTTGGTCTTGAGCTATATTCTCCCAACCACGGTGTCTCTCAAGTTCTGACGGATCACTATATTATCCTTCATACCGTTGCCTTGTTCTTGAGCTATATTCTCCCAACCACGGTGTCTCTCAAGTTCTGACGGATCACTATGTTATCCTTCTACCGTTGCCTTGGTCTTGAGCTATATTCTCCCAACCACGGTGTCTCTCAAGTTCTGACGGATCACTATATTATCCTTCTACCGTTGCCTTGGTCTTGAGCTATATTCTCCCAACCACGGTGTCTCTCAAGTTCTGACGGATCACTATATTATCCTTCTACCGTTGCCTTGTTCTTGAGCTATATTCTCCCAACCACGGTGTCTCTCAAGTTCTGACGGATCACTATGTTATCCTTCTACCGTTGCCTTGGTCTTGAGCTATATTCTCCCAACCACGGTGTCTCTGAAGTTCTGACGGATCACTATATTATCCTTCTACCGTTGCCTTGGTCTTGAGCTATATTCTCCCAACCACGGTGTCTCTCAAGTTCTGACGGATAAACTATATTATCCTTCTACCGTTGCCTTGGTCTTGAGCTATATTTTCCCAACCACGGTGTCTCTGAAGTTCTGACGGATCACTATGTTATCCTTCTACCGTTGCCTTGGTCTTGAGCTATATTCTCCCAACCACGGTGTCTCTCAAGTTCTGACGGATAAACTATATTATCCTTCTACCGTTGCCTTGGTCTTGAGCTATATTCTCCCAACCACGGTGTCTCTCAAGTTCTGACGGATAAACTATATTATCCTTCTACCGTTGCCTTGGTCTTGAGCTATATTCTCCCAACCACGGTGTCTCAAGTTCTGACGGATCACTATATTATCCTTCTACCGTTGCCTTGGCCTTGAGCTATTTTCTCCCCACCACGGTGTCTCTCAAGTTCTGACGGATCACTATATTATCCTTCTACCGTTGCCTTGGTCTTGAGCTATATTCTCCCAACCACGGTGTCTCTCAAGTTCTGACGGATCACTATATTATCCTTCTACCGTTGCCTTGTTCTTGAGCTATATTCTCCCAACCACGGTGTCTCTCAAGTTCTGACGGATCACTATATTATCCTTCTACCGTTGCCTTGGTCTTGAGCTATATTCTCCCAACCACGGTGTCTCTGAAGTTCTGACGGATAAACTATATTATCCTTCTACCGTTGCCTTGGTCTTGAGCTATATTCTCCCAACCACGGTGTCTCAAGTTCTGACGGATCACTATATTATCCTTCTACCGTTGCCTTGGCCTTGAGCTATTTTCTCCCCACCACGGTGTCTCTCAAGTTCTGACGGATCACTATATTATCCTTCTACCGTTGCCTTGGTCTTGAGCTATATTCTCCCAACCACGGTGTCTCTCAAGTTCTGACGGATCACTATATTATCCTTCTACCGTTGCCTTGGTCTTGAGCTATATTCTCCCAACCACGGTGTCTCTCAAGTTCTGACGGATAAACTATATTATCCTTCTACCGTTGCCTTGGTCTTGAGCTATATTCTCCCAACCACGGTGTCTCTCAAGTTCTGACGGATAAACTATATTATCCTTCTACCGTTGCCTTGGTCTTGAGCTATATTCTCCCAACCACGGTGTCTCAAGTTCTGACGGATCACTATATTATCCTTCTACCGTTGCCTTGGCCTTGAGCTATTTTCTCCCCACCACGGTGTCTCTCAAGTTCTGACGGATCACTATATTATCCTTCTACCGTTGCCTTGGTCTTGAGCTATTTTCTCCCCACCACGGTGTCTCTCAAGTTCTGACGGATCACTATATTATCCTTCTACCGTTGCCTTGGTCTTGAGCTATATTCTCCCAACCACGGTGTCTCTCAAGTTCTGACGGATCACTATATTATCCTTCTACCGTTGCCTTGGTCTTGAGCTATATTCTCCCAACCACGGTGTCTCTCAAGTTCTGACGGATCACTATGTTATCCTTCTACCGTTGCCTTGGTCTTCTTAGAGGTCTTCTCCCAACTTAAATTCCATCATCAATTTTATTTATGGCTAGTGTGATTTGATCGTGCATCATATTTCACCCTTTCTCCAAATTTACATAACTGAGTTAAAAAAAATATATTTACTACATGATGTTCGGGTAGAGAAGTTATACGATATTTAACATTAGTGTTATATAACTACGTTTAAAAAAAAACTAAGGAACTATAATTTGCATCGGTAACACGAAACAGGTGAAAATATACTTCATTAAAATAGTTCGAATGTTCGAAATGTGTGGCCTTCCTACATAGATACCATCGAGCCACGCGCCATGTTCCAGAAGACGGAGATAGAAGATCAGTGCTCGTCAAGCAGAATCATGATAGTTTAATCAAAGCTCAATAATGTACTAAAACCGGCCTGAAATTTTGATGAACTCCGCCAGTGCCTGGCAAAGCAGGCGACAAATTTATTCCGGTGTCGATGCTTAAAACTGGCTTTACATGGCGAGGACAGAGCTAAGTTTGTCATCGATAGCAGTTGCCGGTATCTCATTAGACACATTAGATTAAATTCTTCCCGAAAATACTACTAAATCACTGCCCAAAATAAAATATAATTAAAAGAATGCCTTCTTATGATGGCAACAAGATGATAGTCTATTCGCAGCCAATTTCTCTGAAGCCATGCTAAAGATCTACTTCCAGGATATTCCTCCGCCTCATGAAAACAAAGCGTAACAGAGTCTGCGAAGTTACACCAAAGGGACAACGAACCGAGTTCGTGCGCACTTCGTGTAATAATATTTTGCATAACAAATATTTCTTATTAGGCAGTAACAACACACCTATTTTCTCTCTGTTGTTATTCATATCCAGTATAAATTAATATTGTAATTTATAAATAAATTGTAAGTAAAATTCAATTTAACAAAAAATAAGGTACTTATAAGATACCACAAGTATAAACTTACATGGCATATTTAGGAAAAAAACCAAAGACATCACAGATGGGGTGATTTGTACAAGATTCGATTCAAAAAGCGCGAACGAACCGCGATTTTACTATATTAGATGATTCAGTGAAAAATCGCGGGGCAAAACTAACAATGTACGTCTTGGCTTGTAAGACGGGAGAGAATGTCTGCGTTCAGAATAATTATCATAACCACTAGAGAAAATAAATGTCTGGATTCAGTAGCGATCTTGATATTTCTTCTTACTTAATAGTATGGTGCGCAGTGTGCTTACAGAAACATAACTACAGATTACAGATCTAAATTACATTTCTTCTTAGAACCGTAAGCTATGTTTCATATAGATCTCTCATATATTATCATGATTTTTGTCTTTTTTCTCGTGTTTAAATAACTATTTGCTGTGCTTTCTTACCTTCAGAAATCCTTAAACTAAATTGCAGTTTTAGAAATTTAGATAATCGCTGTTATCTTGTAGTTTATCTTTATAGAGGCGATAGCGCTTTACATGCGCCGCTCGGCGTCGACCGTAGCGATACATCGATTTTTGCCTCACTCACACAAACATGCCCCTAACTAGGCGCCAACCCTTAGTATAGGTCGTTCACGGTAAAGTGAGCACTTTTGAAGCCCTAGATACTTTTTTCTCTCTCAACCAATTGATATCCTTCACCACTTGTTAATGTAAACCCTCCCATGTGAGTAATAAACACAGTATATACATTCACCATACCCGAAACTAAAAGTCCGAGGCCGCAATGAAATGTGTTTATTGGTTATTATGTCTGATCAAACAGCATATAAAAGTACTCACTTTACCGTGAACGGCCTATACTGTATGGAATCGATATATTTTCAAACGCTCAATAATTTGACACAATTTATTAATCTACTTGACGTAGTTTTCACTGCAACAAAGCGAAGTGATGAAATTTGGACGGCCCTTAACATCGAGGTCTTGAGAGCCGATGAGGGTGATTGAGGTGAGTATGGAGCAGCGCTTGAATGAAATGGTGGGGGAAACGGGAGATTTCCGAGAAAACCCGCCGACCAGCGGCATCGTCCGGCACGATTCCCACATGCAAAAATCCGGAGTGACCCGGCCAGGTGTTCGAACCCGGATCGCCTTGGTGGTAGGCGAGCAGGCTAACCGCTCAGCCACCGTGGCCCCACTGCAGCAAAGGTTCAGCTTGCCAGAACTGCTACGTGCCTGTGGTGTAGAACAACTAAACAAGTAGGCTGTGCCATAGATTATATTAGCACTTTTATTGAAGCAGTGCGAAGAAGTCTCTTTTCAACACATTATGATATTTGCAATTTTCTGTACGAGCTCATTATTTAAATAAGTTATATTTTAATTATTATTTATTTATTACAGCGAAGAGAATTAGGTAAGTAGGGCTTAACGCCTCGCCGACTGCGAGGTCATTAAGAGACGGAGAAAATTGCTCAGATAAGCAGCAATGAGAAAGGAATCGCCCATGGCGAACCATGGAAAACCGACATTAGGCTGTACGGAATGGGATTCAAACCCAGGATCTCCCGAATGCGAGTCCTAAGGTTCACTACTAACGCAGCACTTCGTTCGATGGGAAGTGAAATACTCACATATTTGGCTCTGGGGAAAATGTTTATGTATTCCTCAATTGAAACCACTGATGTGAACTACTAATATTACCGGTAATTTCATTTCTGTTAAAAAATAGTTTCATCACATAGGCATCAATAGTAATATCTTTTAATACAAATCCCAGTAGTAAAAACTTTCAAAATTATAATAACTTGAGGTTTGCTTCAGTGCTATATGATTGTGTTGAGAGTTCTAGTTCAGAAACACAATCATGCTACATAATAAAAACAACTAGCAGCTGACTTTGAATTGCCTTGAGGTACTTCCATCCTCATCAGCTATTAACTTGCTTTCTTTGGCTTCGGTGCTGTGTTGCCATGGTAACCATAATGTATACCTGGCTCCAGCAGACGCCTGTCTCTTGAGGTGAACTTCTTCAGACACTTCCGCAGCAGCTTGTTCAAACTTTTCATGCAACTTCTCAACAACATTCTACAAGAATAGATATTTATATAAAAACTAATTATATATTATACAAAGCCTACAACTTGCAAATAAATGCTACAATACATATTGTAAAAAAATTATGAACACGTTTATGAAAACAAATGAATGCGAAGTAACAAAGCCTCAGTTTTAACTGTGTAGAGTAAATAGTTTTAAAGATAAATTACATTGAAAATAAAATAAAGGCTTTAAACCTAAAAGTTAAAAATGAAATTAATTAGCTTATCAGAATTTCGTCTACCATAAACAAGAATATTTACTTTTGTACTTTACATGTAGGCCTACACTTTTCAGAAATAAACATAAAAATCTTCACAGACTTTTCCTTTGAAATCAGACATAGTTTTATATTGTAGTTTTAAGAGGTAGGTATTGTCACCTTCAGGAGTCTGCGTTATTAAAAAAAAATAATAACTGCTATCCAAGTCACGTGTTTCTAACGAAGTCAGGTGGCGCAGCGGTTAACAACAGGACCTACATCGAGAATGTCACAGATTCTCCGTCTCCTTCCGCTCTATAGATCATGATTTCCGTTTTCAGAAATCACTCCAGAGGTCCTATTCTCTAACTTTTCCTGTCTTTATATAAAAACATTTACCGCTTAACTAGATCCACGAGGCAAAATGGTATTCTGTAACACAATATGACTCTATGATGGGGTATTTCGAATGCTGGGTTTTTAAGTTGTCTGTGACGGTTTTTCCCAGTTTCATCTTGGTTATAGTCTTAACTATAGGTACACTCAGAAAGGTAGCCATACCCCCAATCACTGGTAATGGCTACCCAATCCCTCTCTGCCGCGATGCAAGTCTCCTTACATGATTTCCTTCCCTTGTAGGCGTTAGGGTTTCGCCCTGAGACGCAGTAAGATAACGCCATACCCACCGGGCTTCCACTTAACAGTTAATTATAGGGTAGTTAGAAAAAAGATAATCTTTAGAATGCCTTGTGACTGTCTTTATGTAAAGTCTGATCCACAAAGTGTCTTTATGAACGAAATTGTAACGAAAATGGCTGGCATTTTGAAGTTTGTTCTAGAAATGCGTCATACAGAAAAGAGAAGATTTTAAAACACCCTAAACATTAGAAATATTATCTTCTGTTATATTTCCACACAGATGAACGGTGCTTGGCATACATTTAAGGAGTAGAATATTTTATAATTCGCTAGTGATACTCTTGCTTTATCGTAACTACGAAGTGACGGATTCACCACGGGACAGTGCTGCTATCTCGCGATGGTCAATATGAACTAGTACCGAATGAAATCATGAATCCATTGATTATATATATATAAGAAGTATTATCCGATAATGTATTAAGAAATAAATTCCATTTATATTTTCTCATTCACTATAATATCATAAATTGCGACACAGTGCATTAATTAATAACTGAATAAAATTAATTCAACCAGCAGATCGTTGATTTTAGAATACAGACCGCTGCGGTGCCAAACGTAAATATTTGCACAAATGCCTAAATAGAGATATGGCTTACAGATTACCACATAAAGGCCTACGAGTAAACATAATTAGACCGGGAACACACTGCAAGCTCCACGGGACGGGTCTGACCCGTCCACTTATGATGACACATGAAGAGGCATCGGGCAGCACACACGGGCACGGTCCGGTTACTTCATGTCCACATATGATGATACATGGAGATGCATTGGGCAGCACACACTGTCACGTGCCAGGAACTGCACGTCCACATATGATGACATATGGGGAGGGGCATTGGGCAGCACACACGAGCATTATCTGGGTCCGGACCGTCCTCTTATGATAACATATGGAGAGGCATTGGGCAGCACACACGCACACTTGCCGGGTTTGGCCCTTCCACTTATGATGGCACATGGGGAGGCATCGGGCAGCACACACAAGCACCGTCCGGGACCGGCACGTCCACTTATGGTGACACATGGAGAGGTTATTGGGCAGCACACACAAGCACCGTCCGGGACCGGCACGTCCACTTATGGTGACACATGGAGAGGTTATTGGGCAGCATACTCGGGCACGGGCCGGTTCAGGCTCGTCCACTTATGATGATACATGGAGAGGTTATTGGGCAGCACACTCGGGCACGGGCCGGTCCAGGCACGTCCACTTATGGTGATACATGGAGAGGTTATTGGGCAGCACACTCGGGCACGGGCCGGTTCAGGCACGTCCACTTATGGTGACACATGGAGAGGTTATTGGGCAGCACACATGGGCACGGACCGGGACTGGCACGTCCACTTATGGTGACACATGGAGAGGTTATTGGGCAGCACACTCGGGCACGGGCCGGTTCAGGCTCGTCCACTGATGATGATCCATGGAGAGACATTGTGCAGGACACGGTCATGGGCCTGGTTCGGCACGGTGCATGGCTAAATTTGACCCGGGCGGACGCCCGGTGACGGGCCCCGGCCTTTTTCCGGTGCCGTGTTTTCCCGGCCTTATGGCTCTCGTTGTGATAAAGACGATCACACTGAGTGGTTTTAAGCATGCTCGAGTTAGAGAATAGTGCCTCACGACCATGTTTGTGTTGTTATATACTTGTTACAGTCTGTGACCGGTCCTTGCCATAGTTGTCCTCTGCTGCTCTGACCAAAGTCTGTAATGAGGTCGATGTCAATGTGACGGAAAGTCCAACCCACATGGCTTTGTTCGCTGGCACATGTGTAACTCTATTGTTTTATCTTTTGAAACTATGACGAGTTTATTAACGTCGCATAACCTTCGCCTTGGAAATAAAAGTTTGACATATAAAAATATTCGTATCATTTCTTTTATTTTTAAAGGAGGATATTAAATTGAGATACTTTTAATTGCAGTGTATAACTTAAGAAATTAAATTTTATCGAATAGTGTTATGTATAGTATATTTGCAGCACCTTTACACTTTTTTAATTGACCCGTTGGAAAATCACTCGCACGTATGGCGTGTTTGGTTGTTTGCTAAGTATGTTTACACGTATCTCACGGGGTTATAGTAGTATTATCATTAAAGTATGTTATTTTTCGTTAAAAACCGACAGAAAATAGGTGTGTTGGTAATGCCTAGTAAGAAATAGATCTTATGCAAAATACTATCGAACTGAGTGGGCAAAAAAAACGGTGCGCTGTCAATTTGGTGTAATTTTATGGACTCAGAGAAGCTTTGTTTGTATGAGGCGGCAGAATAGTGTGATGCAGCGCTTCAGTAAGATTGGAATTACAATGAAGTGATGATATTTTCCAATGTAATGTTATGTACAACGAATATTCGCTTGTGAGGAACAAGTCACGGGCGTTATGTTTTGTTGTCGGAGAGGGGAATATTCGCTGGAGTTTTTCGCCACGTGTAATCAGAATACTAAGCAGAGCGTGTTCCGGAGCTACATAAACAAAGCCTGCCGAGTTGATAGCTTCCCTTTGGGACCACCACGCCGCGCTGGGTCCTCGAACAGCTTGTAAAAATATTCATGGAGGCGAGTGCTCATCACTTTCCCAGATATATGCGACGCAACCACGCGACGCTAGCTGTTCGTGAGTTGCTGCCGTTCCGAGCGCGCGCCCGCCAAACATTCCCCTGCGTAAATCGTTCGTGGCACGAAGAAATTATGTTTAGGGCGTTGTGCGAGTGTAACTGAACTGTCAAAACAAAATGAAAATTCCTTCCTTGGGGCAAGCGAAATTAATCTTTCCTTAAAATCACTTGAAGACAAAACAATTTCGACAAAGAATTACTTCTTAAGTAAGGTAATTAAAAAAGTAAATAAATTTTTTTAATGAACCTTTGAAAATGTCACTGCCCCTACCTGTGTATAATATGACTGACTTGCACCCTGTAAAGTTGGCAGTGACGACAGGAAATGTAGTTCCGTGTCTTAATGTTAAATTACATGTGTTAGGGAAACATTTGTGAATACTGAAATATTTTCTTTTCCTTTCTGTTTGTTTTTTATTCCCTACAAGTGCAAGAATAAGAAAATGTATTACATATTTACGTTTCTACTATTTCCACGATTCCCGTTGACGGACACATCAACAAAGTGACCAGGCCACGACAGTGTTATTTTTACATATGGCGGAAGAATACACTATGTGCATACAAGTAAATTTTAAGCAGAGCTCTGAAAAATGCCAAATTTACCGTGAATAGCCCATATACTTGGGTAAATCTGGGTAAAGAAAAGATGCACTTAAAAAGTTCTGAACATCAGTGAGTTTTATTTAAACAGTTGAATATTGAAAATATGTAATTAATAAAATAATGAGCCGCCGACTTAACAGGCAAAATGTAATATATAGATAGAGATTTTAAGCAGTTTTCGTCTTAGCATTTGCATATTACCCAAAAGTTTCAAAGTGTATTCATCCAGAATATCGTGCTCCATCAAATCATCGCCATACTTTTTATTCATAAATATTTTTTCGTTCGCGGTTGGAAATAAAGTATTAGCTCTTAAAACGCATTTAGTGGCATAGATGGAACTATCTACGGACACATGGATGTATGTACAACATTTTTATTCAGCAGTAAAGCCTTAAAAATAACTGTGTAATTTCAACCTTAATTTTCACAAGTTAATAAATTTAATATATATTGTATGCATTTTTTAAATTATGTGTTCAACATAACATTTATATTAGCAACTATTTGAACACGTGTAATGATTAATCAAAAAATACCCTGCTGTCAGTTTTGTAGTATAAGACGCTTCTCGAATAACCCTTATATACACAATGCCTCCCGAAATATTCACAAATGAATGAAGGCTTCTGGGAACTCATATAGGTCCTATGATTCACGTATATGTGTATTTTCTATACTTACATCGCATGAAATACTTAATATTGCCACATAAATTAAGACAAATATTTCTATAACTACGCCAGCCATTTGAATCTGTCGAATTTAAGCAGATTATATATATATATATATATATATATATATATATATGTTTACGTGTATTCGTACACGTATGAAAAAAATCAGGTTTAAGTGGTTAATAATTAAAACATGGCATTTAAAAAAATTTGTCAAAATATTTAACGACACATACCCAGGATCACTCTATTAACTTTTATTGCAGCTAATATTTATTTTAAAATAGGCCTATATATAGTCATGAAGTGATATGGATACTAAGTTATTAACAAGATGAACATTAAGTTAGTAAGCTACTTACTAGCAATATTTTTTAACTAAACTTTTTTGTTTTGGAGCAGGTGTTACTGAAACAAAAATACTATTTTTACAATAAGTTAACATGTTTTAGAGTTAACATAAAAGTTTATCTTATGCACATACTTGATACTTCTCTCCTAATTTGAACCAGTGAGATTTGAGCCAAATCAGTGGAAGCAATAAATATTGCGCAACTGATAATCAGTGTCAGATAACTAATTAATATAGTGGCTGAATTTCACTAATTTGTTTGTGAATTCCACCGATATATTTCACTTGTTCCCAGTTCATTTGCTTGATTTGGCAGTCAACAATAGCTTATCAACTGACTTTCAGTGAATGTTATTTCTCTGATTGATATGATTGATTTGGACTTGGAGTGTTGAAAGTATTTAAATTCACATCTTTGTAATGCTTGATGGGTGAATAGATGCTCAGTCTACGTTTGTAATGCTTGATGGGTGAATAGATGCTCAGTCTACGTTTTATCTGCAATCTTTATTTGTACAACTGCTTTTATTGTGCTTCCTTTTCACAAGTAGAAGAGCGATTTTATATATATATATATATATATATCACACACATATATTTCCCATTCTGTGGTGTTTATTTCTCTTCGCTAAATTTTAAACAGTTGTCTGTTTTCGCTGAAATTGATTTGTTTACTTCTTTTTGCTAAAGCAATTAAACTGTATTCCAACAGGAAGTGATTTGCTAACTTTAACTCAGTTACTTATGCAGGCACTGACTTTTAACTTAACTTTGCAACGATTTTATAATCACTAAATTTTAATTATTTACATTTATTTTTCCTTACACTAATTTAAACTCAACTTCGTAAAATTTTGTAATGTGATCTTTAACCTAACTTCGGTTTTGAAAACTAACGTATCCATGTCTTACCAGAGCTAGTTTTTAAGTTTTCAGTTATCATTGCATTATGGTTGTGTAGTTATTATGGGACAAAGTATACGCTACTGATAGTTGAAGTCCAATCAAGGACTGTGTTAACAAGAGGGCTATCGCCTCTCCTTGTAGGGCTGACATAAGTGGTAGCAACGTTTCATTGCCCGCCATTGTCGTCTCCAGATATGCTAATCCCAGCTCTCTCCTTCCCCACAACACCCTGGCTCCTTCTTTGTTGCTTTTACTTCGGGCGTCAAGCTGCGGTTAAGCGGACTGTAAAGAATGGCCCCGAGCCCGTTACAGCGTATCGCTTCAATTAATCTGGTCTTGTCTCCTTAACTGGCGACTATTTCTCAGGAGGCTCTGCGGGGGAGGTATCCCACCTGCCTTCATTGTTATCCACACCAAGGGTAGCTTCTAGCAACCAGGGTCAAGGATTTTATAGCGTTGCCAAGCCCGGCCAGGGGTGGAGACTTCTACTCTTTGAGGAGTATGCACGTACATACACGGGGCCACGTTTATATGGAAATACCTTTGCTCTTGAACACGAAACTCACACTTTTATAGTTTTACCGTTTCGCTGGACTTTACCGGAATCTATGTAATAAATTCCAATTACTCGATATTTCAGTTCGTAAGGTAGAAATTGTTATTTTTAATATTTTCTCCAATGAACACGATGGAGTGTAAAACCTGTTCTACATTGGGACGACACTTTGACTGGCACACAGACAAGACGCGACTTCATTGGCCAACGGCCAGCCAATAATAAGCGTTGAAGTGTACAGAAAGCATGTCCCGTGTAGCCAGGACCAATAGGAAGATGGTAAGTGGAAACACAGTGACCAGCACAACTGGTATGGCTGTAGTGGAGAATATAGGCAGCTCACGTCAACCTTGTATACATAGCCAGTAAATACGTGCCGTCCTCAAAGGGTTAATTACACTCACCCAACTCTCCACTACACTTTTACCATATTCAACCCGATACCCGTGTACGGGCAACTGTCTTTTGACATTGCGTTAGTAGGCCATAAATATATATCAGATTTTAAAACTAAGTGTTTGAATTGAAAATGGTGGAGTGGGGACAGGGAAATTACCCGCCTTCTGTTGTTTTCGCATAACTTATGCATTACTGTATTCACTCCCAGCTGGGGAAAAATTTTTCTAGCAATAATACGAGTCTGTGATTTGTTTGTGAACTATATATAGCAGCGCCGCTGTAACTTAGTACTAGGGAACCCTGCCAATGTCAGGCCACTTCTCCCTGGAGAGGAAACAATTGACAGACGGTGGTACGGCAGGTGGGAGGGAGTGCCAGCTACCAGTGGTTGGTGCTTTACAAGTCGTTCTGTCTCTCTCTTTCACTTGGGTGGGTGGAGCCAAGTACGTTCTTGGGGCCAGCGCGACTATAGTACCTGTTAAGTCGTAAGGTAGGATATAAAGAGTTATCACAGAACCATAGATTCGAAGTGCCATATCAGGTACCAAAGTAACTAAATTTAAATTAATGTTAAAAACAGTAGAAATTACATATATCATTATAGCTATAAACTTAAAAAAACTATCATGCTAGAAATTAAGATAAATCCCCTCCTTAATTAAGATAAATCCCCTGCTTAATTAAGATAAATCTCCTCCTTAATTTTTCTACATTTTCAACTATTCGAACACTGTTGTAGTCATCAATATCATTCTTTTGTTCTGTCAGCAAAAACAACAAGCACAAAATGAAATGTTTTTACTTAAAAAAAAATTATAGTTCGGGCGAATAAAACCACTGAGCATGATGAACTACGCCACAGAGCATGATGAACATATAACCGCTAGCCACAGGCATTGCTAGAGTAACAGCTGCATGTGAAGATTGGAGCACCCTCCAACGCAGTCGGCCATCAATAGACATTCACCAGTATAGCTTTTAACTTATACTTTGTTTTTCGTGTCAGTTGCTACAAAAGAAGATATTTTTAGTTTGACAAGTTCTTATGAATTCCTTATTACAACTTACGCAGTGGAACACATTAAAAATACTTTCTGTTTAGGGACAATGCACTAACAACAACGAAATATATAATGCTGAAGTGTAGTAATGCAAAGAGGAAGGCACTGCCGTCATAGTCAGTGCTGATTTGTGACTTTTCACAGCACTGACTATGAGGACCACCATTTCCCATTTCTACAACTTTTATGAGAATTAATTTTTTGAAACCAAACGGGAGCCGATATTGTAAAACCTCTTACAGTTTTGTTAAAAATTGTTTTTATTGTGTAGTCTAATTTTTTCAACACAAGAAAAACTGTATTCTTTTTCCTAATTAATCAATTAATGAACATTTTGTTTATTTAATAATTAGTTAAAATTATACAAATTTTTGCAACAAAATTGTAAGAGGATTTTACAATATTGGCTCTCGTTTGGGTTCAAAAAATTAATTCTTGCAAAAGCTGTAGAAATGGGAGATCGTGGCCTTGACTTACTCTGCAACGCGTGGTGGGTGAACTTGTATACACTCGGGGTTAAGGCGCTGATAGAAGCGCAACAGCCAATAGAATGTGTACCTCCTCGCGGACATACGTAGACGTTTCGCATCAAGTCTGTTGGAAGTGATGATTCCAGTACATAACTTCGCCTGGTGTCAAAAGTGTTCAATAATTTCCGTATATTCACGGAAATGTTTACGGATATATGCAGTGGACATCTACAGATAGGCGCTTTGTGATGACGTAATACAGACCTGAACTCTGTACGTATAAAATAAGGAAACTTCTCCGTATTTCCAACAGATTCAGGTTTCGGGTACGAAGAATGCCGAACATACACGAAGAGCGCTTCGCCACTGTAAAGAGAAAACTTATCTTCCCGAGAGAGTTAAGATAGTCAAGCCACTTAAACATATTGTTACAAACACCACAAAGTCGCACGAGCCAGTTGCAATATTTAGCAACACTGCACACTCTCCAGCTTGACTAGAGTAGAGTGGGATGGAGAGATTTAGCAACACTGCACACTCTCCAGCTTGACTAGAGAAGAGTGGGATGGAGAGATTTGGGCGGCTCTTAACGTCGTGGTATTGAGAGCCGACGAGGGTGAAGTGAGCTGATTATGGAGCAGCATATGAATGCAAGGGCGGGGGAAACAGGAGATCTCCGAGAAAATCCAGGACCGATCCCGCCTCGAATAGAACCCGGTTCGCCTAGGTGTGAGGCGAGTAGTCTGACCACTAGACCACCGCCGTCAAGCCAGCATGACTAGAAACTGTAGAAGTTCCCTCCTTGCTAACACGTGATAACAGGTTAGGGATGTATTTTACTTTATAGAAAAACTTTCCTTTCGCTATTTACAAATTGTCTACATTTTACCGTGACAGTTGTGTAGTCAGAAGTTCGTTTCGTTTGTATTTATTTGCCGAAGGTATGTTATTTTATTAATTTATGTTTATTTATTTCATTACCTTAAATTAAATACGTATTATCATCACCATTTCACTTGTGTTAACTATTTTAAACTTTGTTTTGGAAATATCTCTCTAGCGCATATTAATCTTTGATGCCTTGCCTATGCATGTGTTGATAGAACAATTTTAATGAATGCAAATTCCATTTTCGTGTAAAACCTATGTCTATGAGTTGGGTATCTATATAATGCGGTACATCATCATGAAGGACAATGTTGAAACTAATAATTTTATTACCGCGTCTTAATAATTTTGATATTATTTTGAGTTCAGTAGATGGGATTTAAGTCGTTTGACAAGGGAAAATGAAGAAGAGTCCCTCGCGTCAGTAATTATTTTGGAATTACTATTTCCAAATTTGAGTGCTACAGCCACACTACAAGGATTTAAAAATGTTTTCTCCAAGATGTTTTATTAATTAAGCAGACTGACTAAAATTTGATTCTTTGCGACAGTGAAATTGTATTAGCCAATAAGAGAAATACGTCATTTTTGTTAATATTGTTACGCACCTTTATAGCCTAGCAGGGCTAAAAGAAGGCAAGGAGAAGGACGCACACCATTAAAAAATCAAGAAAGCATGGACACATTATCTCCAAGAACAACAATTTTGCAACTTGATTTGAAAAATATAAATTTCATTTGAAAATTTTTATTGCTTGCTACCAATCGGTGAACTAGGGAAAGGAGAGAACACACATACACTGGAAAAAAAAAAGAAAAACAACAATATTAATATATTCTGAGAAATCACCCAACCTGAATAAACACTTGTGAAATCCCATTTAAAAAGGTAAAATGACCCCCTGAGTAAAGCAAACACCATTATAACTTTAAAAGTAAAGTACGCCTGATGATTCACTAAAAAGTACAACATGGAATACTAATTTCAAGAATACTATTCGGAAGGAGCAGAAACCCTTATTACACTTCACCATGACCATAAAGGCACGCCATAAAATATCCACTAAACTCCTTGGAATTAAAATTCTTTTGGCATATCGTAGTCCAGGAGACCATTCCTACAGCACGCAAAAAAAAAAAAAAAAAAAAAAAAAAAAAGGAAGAATCCACCTCTTACAAACATTCGTAAAAGATATCATATTGAAAATTCACACAGTCAAAACAGTGAAGGAACACTTCCCTACAAAAATCCATATTCACAAAAATCGCTGTAAAAACACTACTAAAGGGGAAACTCTACCCCCAGCATAACAACAACTACGTTCATTGCAATACGTAACTTGAGTAGTACTCATATTATGTGAAAACATATCTACCATGGTGGAGCCTCGCAGTACGAAGTGGTATAGACATGATCTATCATCGGCCAGCCCGCGCAACTCTATGAGGAACACTGCACACTTGCTCGGGCTGGGGACGAACATTTATACGCGAAAACGTGGCTCGGGAAGGTTAAGGAGGCGGCAGGAATAGCGGAGAGGCGTATGGAAGGTGCCAGAGTGTGCGAGGCTGAACTCGTTGCCAGTAATAGCCACCAGACAGCGCTCGGCCACACCAGGATCGCCGCGCGCCTCCCTTCAGTATAGCTCAGCGCTTGGAAGCGTTCAGACGTGCGCCACCCCAAGAAAAAAAGGGGGGGGAGGGGGGTTCGAAGAAAAACAAAGTACCTTTTTCTGCAGCAAAAATATTGCCTCTTCAAATAGTAACCCCTCTTCAAAAAAAATAACAGTTTATTTATCTGGGCTACCAAATACAGAGGTGGCAAATAACCAAGCAGACTTGCTAATCAAGTTCATTAACGTCATGTAGTTCTGTAGACACACCAACTCCATAGTAGCAGCCTTTAATCGTACTCATCGCACCAGCTGGTGGGACGAAAAATAAATCGTTCAGGCAGGACAGTCTTTGGCAGGACAGGAGTACTCACAAAAAACTGCTTGAGTTTGCTAATTGACACGCGTGTCAGACTTGAGGTAGTGCTTCAATCTTATATTGCCGTGAAAATTTGTATATTGTGCCCAGTAGCCCAAATCAGGTCATGTTCTACCATTGCCGGCCATGAACTCAGCAATTTAAACTAAGATATAAATTGTCAAGGAAATGTTTTTCTTTGCATGTTGATTAATTCATGCATGTGTTGCTTGTGTGATTGTCACAAATTAAATAATTAAGTATCAGAAATAATTACTAGTTATTATGAATATAATTTGGCAAGCTATCAAATACTCATTAATAAATAGTTACATATATAATCCATGGTCAGTATTTACCAGAACATGATTTGTTTCAGTAAAATCCACATGTTATTGTGTGGAATTAATATTTTATTTCATTGCAATGTCCAGAGTTTTGTGTCGTAATTATTGAGCCATATCATTTTACTCATTCATGCCAGTATTCTATTTGATTCTTTTATGAAGAGAGCTACATTACTTACTAATCCTATCGTTTTCAGTAACTATCTTAGCTAATACTTCGCTACCACATAAATGTGTAAGGTGTTGGGTAACAATTTATTTGTGTTTGTGATTGTGCAGAGTGGCTCGACACTGGAAAGTCTTGTAGTAAGTAGGCAATTTTCCTTATAGTAGCTTTTGAGAGGATATTTTCGTTACTGTATCATTGAACAGTGCTTTGGGTTGTTTAATGTACTTGCATGTGAGGTATTAAGTGTCTTTAGTGTATTTTGTACGTGCAGGTGTTCTATGTTTTGTACCGTGTTATAAGGGCAGTAGTTATTTTTATGTTGAGGACATGTTCTCTTCAATGGTGCATAGTGATAATTGCTAGGAGATTGCCGCATGCAATTTGTTTCAGTCAACAGTGCTGGTATGGTTCCTCTCCATAGTAAATCACCAACATCTTAATATATTCTCTCTCTACGAGTTACATCAACTATATATATTGTGCCCGCACTTTCCTGAAAGTGTGTTGTTTATGTTTCCCATTTCCTCCTTCCTATATCTATCTAATATATTGTTTTCTCTCTTCTCTTTTTCTTCGTTTTTTAAAACTAGCTATTGAGAGTAGCGGCTTACGGACTGTTTTATTCTTGTACTAAGACAAATCGTGCTTCAAGACAAACATTTTTTGTTCTGACTTTCACTTATATAGCTTATACTTAAATTATACCGATAAACTTTGGCCGCAGGATAATCGCTATAAGAAGGCGAGGACATATATAGGACCTACAGTATGGTCTAAGTCAATCGCAAGGGCGGTGCTGCCGAAGTTTTTAGGACTAATTTAAATACAATTAGCATACTCGCGTTAATGCCCACATAACGAAAATAAAACATTTTATATCCATAATATATTTATGTAAGTTTAAAATATTTAAAAAAAATCTATCAATAAATTTACAAAGAGTTTCCGTGGATTTACGCAAAGTTTTATGGAAATTACGGGAGGTACGTTATTTAAAACAAAGCTGGGCGTGTATAAATTTACGAAGAATTGTGCGTAGTTTTGTAACAGTACTGTTACTATTATTTTATGGATTTTTTTTTTCGGGCAGTGTAGGTACTGGCAGCGCCGTGACGAATGAAAACGGCCAGTTTTCGGTATTGCACGCCGTCGCCTCGTTAGAGTGCACGTAATATCAGCAGCCCAGAGTTCGGCGACTATATCGTGTGTACAGCCGTGAAATAAACAAAGTGAGAGAGAGATGGTGAAAATGTTACTATTATTTTACGCCTACTTGCCATGAGATTTCCAGCCGCCGCTTGAATTTCACCATCGCCGTCAAGGCATACACCTTAAAGCCTATTAAGTTTCATTAATTATTCTTTTTTTTTTATCTTTCCTAAGATCTTTCTCGTCTTACAAGTCCTGAAGATTGATAAAGGCTGTTCACGATAAAGTGAGCACTTTAGAAATGAACCTTAGAAAAAGTCACTGCCCCTGCACGAATGTATTTTAATAGGCGCACTGAGTGACATTCCCTCAGGAAAGTTGGTAACGATGGATAGAAAGTAGTTCCATATCCTAACGTCGGATAATAAGTGTTTGGTAACAATTTGTGATAATTTAAATTATTTCTTTCCCTTTCTGTTTTTTAATGCATCGAAGTGTAAAAATTAATAGATTTGTAAAATATAAAATTTTCTAATAATTTCACAGTTTCATTTGACCGAAGTATGAATAAAGGGATGAGGTCCATGGCAATGTTAATTTTACATAAGGAGGAAGAATACACAACGTGCATACAAGTAGATCTTAAGCAGGGCTTTCAAAAGTGCTCATTTTACCGTGAACAGCCTATACTTTAGTTCTTCTTCGACAGATATTTCTTCTAGCATGCGTTGTAATTATTCACTCGAATTAGGACTATTCCTGTATTGATTTGTTACATAATTTGGCCTGTGTGTGTTTATTCCGTCTTTAATTTCGATCTTTTTCTGTTTTATAGCAACGAGTAATCTGCTTTATCCCGAAGCAGTTTCATTTCTGCTGATGCTATTTTTTTCAGCTGTGTTGTTAATGTCCAGTGGTTACTTTCATACGACAGCATGGATAATGAGATGATTTGATTTCTATTTTTATGTTTTACTTTTTGGTACTACGCAAAATTCTATTGAAGAGCAACAAAACATTTAAATCGGTTGATTTTTATCTGCAGCTTTACATTTTACTATTTGTAGTCTAATGGTGCTTATATTTAAATCCGGACACTATTTGTATGTAATTATTCACTATTACTTTTGCCTACTTTTGTAATTATTTTGTCATTTTTTTGTTTCCATTTCATGTTTCCGTATTGAACTTATCTGTTTCATATAAACTAAACTGTTTCCCAAAAAAATGTATAATTTTAGCTCTTCTACATAAATTGTTTTCTCTGAATGAAATAATTCACGATGCATAATTATTTATGCTTTGATATTTTTTCTCATTGGAAACAAAGCTTAATAAATTCATTAATCTTTATTTGTCACGTCTAACGTTCTTTAAGGAAGCATTGGTATATTTTTATGTTTATACGCGTTTTTACAACGATGTCTCGTCATATAACCCTGATACGATTGCCATTCCCTAGCAAAACTTGCTATCAGCTGTTCACGGTAAATCGAGCATTTTCGAAAGCCCTGCTTAATATCTTCTTGTATGGACGTTTTATATCCTAATGCCATGTGTAACATAAACCTTGCCATGTGCTAGATCCCTTCATTCATACGTCGGTCAAGTGAAACTGTGAAATAATTCGTAAAGCAAAAGTAATAACTTTTTCAAATAATCCAATTCTCATACTCATTATATGCATTATCATGTTCAGTCCTCGTATCCATGATCAAGGTCATGTTTCACGTGGAAGATATTTATGGTCAACACTGTAGACAACAAAGAATCAGTGGCTCTGTTTTTGAACGTCTACCTTATTTGCGATATCAGATATCTGGTTGTCACGTGTGCATCATTGTTAGCCCCCGTGTTTATTATAATTTACCCCATAACATATTACCCCGATTAAACTCGCTCACGGCCGACATGCTGCATGATACTATAGGTGAAGTGATGGTGTGTGCTGTGCAAGTCCTGAAGCCGGCATCAATGCCGACATCAGTTTTTCCCTTGACAATGCTATTGTCTGCTGTTTTATTATTGGTTGCTTCTTGTGCCGTGTATTCGCTGAAACCCTTCTCATACGTCCCAGTGTGTCAGTTTTTACAAGCAATTTGCAAGTACTTTTCACACCAAACATTTCTTCTTTTGCAACACGGGAAATAAAACATTAATGTTTATGTAAAGGAGTTAAACACCCATGGAGTATTTCAATGTAAATATTTTCTCAAGACAGAAATGAAAGTTGTTAATTTGTTGCCAAATTATAAATTTGATTATTTAAACATACACGTGGTCGCTGGAAAGTGTTAGTCAGCCAAAATCGTCTGCCCACGGCACCACCGCGGCCCCGTGGCCGTTCTGACGCTGTGTCACGCACTTGAAACGCCGCTACGTACATGTCACGTCCAATAACAGACTATGCTGAAATATCGCTTACATATGTTGGGAGAATACGCAGTGTGTATATAAGGAAATATGAAGCAGGGCATTCGAAAATGCTCAGTTTGGCGTGAGCAGAGTAACTGCACACTCCACTGAAGTCCTGCGAGGTTCTGCTTCCTGGATATTCCGCAGTCTCATGCAAACTAAATTTAACCAAGTCTAGAAAATTACACCAAAGGGAGACCACACCGCACTCAGTGTAATAACTTTTTGAATAAGAACTATTTCTTACTATGCAGTACTTACGCGTGTTTTCTCACAGTTTTTATAATATCATTTAATATCAATTATTGCATTTTGGTAATAAAATTTAAATAAAATTCAAACTTAACCAAAAATAAGGTACTTTTATAAATACAAGTATAAAACGCTTATGATACGCACAGCGACCAAACACGTCACATACGCTGCGTTTTTTCAAAAATTTGATATAGCAGGAATTATATATATATATATTTTTTTTAAAAATAAAGGTTGTGTTATGTAGCGCTCGACTCAACGTTAAGTGACTCACGTATGCGACAGCTCACCGGGTCGTTCCCGCGACACGGGTCCGCGCGCATAGACCGCATTGCGCCGCACGAAGACGCGATCCGACGTTGCACCACAACAATGGCCGCGGGGAACAGATTACCCAGGCTGCAACGTGGCCGGCAGGGGGTAAGTTTGCACCCGGTATGCGTTGTCGCGAACAATGGTGTCGATGGCAGTGAGTTTGTGTCGCTATGGGGGTGGGCGAGCTCTCTGGGAAATTAATTTATGTTCAAGCGTTCCAGCGGGTCGAGCGGCGGCCCACTATTTTGTGTGTTGATCCGCAGTGACCCGCCGAGGCTGCCTCATAGTCGGACCCTCGTCCATCCAGCCAGCCAACAAGGACTGGAATTCGCACGGTTACACTTCCATGCAACACACCGCCCCATCCTCACTTCATTGTTTGCCATTGCTTAGTCGTGGTTTTTTCATACTTTCAGAATCAAACTTTTGAAAATTCACTCCATGTATGACGTGTTTAGATATTTCCTAAAAATGCCATGCATCACAAACGTCTTATACCTATGTTAACATAAAATAAATTTCTTTTTCGTTAAATTGAAGTTTTACCTTGATCTTATTTATAAATTATAATTTCACCTTTATAATAAATATGAATAAAAACAGCGAGAGAACATATGTGTTGGTAGCGCCTAGTAAGACATAGTTCTCGTGCAAAATATTATTAGGCTACAAATGAGCGCGCACGAATTCGGTGATCTGTCCTTTGGTGTAATTTTCTAGACGTAGTTAAACTTAGTTTGTGGATCATAAGCGCTCAGCACGAGCTGCTGGCGCTTCAACCAGGCTGCAGTGTGTTTCAAATACTGGTTTTCTGACGAAACTATTAAACTGGCCCCCAGTTTGTTCACCTACGAAAAGACATCATACCCCAGACGAGCTAGGAATGGTATTTCGAAATTACCACGCACGAGCCGAACACGAGTCATACTACGATAGGAGCCTGTATTGAACTTTGCTACAGACTTTTCATAAATAAAGTTATAGTATCACTACTCAAAATGCCATAGGTACACGCAGCACTACGAGAGCACTGACATATGTATGTCACTGTCGTGGTTGTAGAAAAAACAACCTGTGCAATCATCTCAGGCCACTTAAAAATGGGCAAATGCACGCCTTTATCGTAGTTTCGGGTGTTTCCAGTTAGTAAATGTTGAGATACAGCAGTTCGAAAATACCGTTTAAAGGACATGAAACTAATTTTTCCAAAGTGCGTAATGTCTTAGAAGTATCATCCCGTCATCGTATGCAGTGTCCTTTCTTTCCGTGAGTTAACATATTGTGAGAAATTTAATAGTTTCCTTCACTACTTATTTTGTTTGCACTATGTCACTACCGCATTGTATATACAATTAGTAACTCTGCTGTGATGGCTGCGGTTCCCGCGTACAAAACGTTTTATTAAAAATAATAATGCCACTATAAATTGGGGGCCGAAGTGGATCAGATATTATTCATATTATCGCTTGAATTGCAAGTGTCTACAGTGTAAAGTTTTTCCATCTGTGATGACTCAAACTAATGTGAAATTCAGTTGCGTCTGCTATCAAGCAAGTGTTAGCGCTCCTAGCGGCGGGAGATTGAATATATGTGACAAGCTGTACAGTTTCTGTATCGCTGCATATTTTTTAAGTCCGTTTCACTCTACAACATATTTCTGCAGCACGTGACTGGCGACAAGAGTTTTTTTGTTGTGTCTCGTGTTGGGACTTCTCCCATGCGTGCACAAGGTCGCTGTTCTCCCGCGCAATTTGTTGCGGAAACAAGAAAAAAAAACTTGCGATGTCGACAGTTATAATGCAAAAGAAATATCTAGGGAAACGTCACAGCTCTTTAGAAAAAAAAATTGTGGAGGGTTTGTCGGAAATGGAACACGCGTTCCTCTGTGTTATTGCTGTTTCGTGCACTGCAGCCGTCAATCATATTTGTTGCTGCTGAATGAATGAGCGGCAACGTACCAGATATTATTTTTCTTTCCCACACCGTTGTGATTTCAGGGGTGATTATAATCAGCAACAGCAGAACACACAGTGAACAATAAGACGTGTTTCATCTGCGAAATGAAGTAGGACTATCCACATTACTGCAAATAAGAGTTTCCCACCAACAACACAGGCTGCTTTGTTCTAATTGCCCGCCACCACACAAATTTAAGTTAAAGATATTATATATTTCAACGCTGAAGTAAACCCTACCCACACATACGACCTGCCAATTTATGTTGTGAACCAGCACGTTAAACGGCACACGCTCAGTTCTTCTGTAAACATTATCCGTCTGAAGTTAATACTTAATTTTTCAATTGTGAACCCAGCGATGTAGGCCATATACTATTACTTCACACTTTTTAAATCACGCCTTTAAAGAATTACATGAAGTATGGCGTGTTTTATTTCTGAATATATTATATATCACAAGCGGTTTATACTTATATTATATATCACAAGCGGTTTATACTTATATTATATATCACAAGCGGTTTATACTTATATTATATGTCACAAGCGGTTTATACTTATATTAACTAAACAATGTTTTACTTTAGTATTTTTGTTTAAATCTGCCTTTCACTTATATATTATCTAGACATGATGCTATTTAGCTTATAATTATTATCTATGTAAACCGAGAGAAAATATGTGTATTGGTAATGCCCAGTAGGAAATAGTTCTCATGCAAAATAATATTAAACTGACAGCATACGAATGCGGCGCGTTGTCGCTCTGGTGTAATTTGCTGCTATTAGTTAAGATTTCTTAACGTTCATTCTACTTGGGTTGGGAAGCTGATTGATTCTAGTTTGGCAACTTAAATATTCCGATACTAGGTAAGCACTAGTGTCGCATGTGTACCAGTTTTTCTCTATTTTATAAGTAAAAAAAATATTGCGATAGTAATAAATCAAATGTAAAATAACTAAGTCATTGAATAAAATCATTCTCCTTTACTATTCACGTGGCTTCAAATTTTATTCATAGGTGACCTCTTTGGAACACTGCGCACCTAGCGGTGGGAATCTTCCCTACGCTGAACTCTCTCATAAGAAAACTCATTTTGTTCCTAACGTGAGTAGAACTAACCTTATCTTTGTTTGCACGAGGTGGAGGAATATCCTGAATGTACAACTTTGGTAGAGTAACCTCGGATGTGTTGCAGTCAGCGAGTCCGGGTCGGAAGCAGTGTTCGCGTCCAAAGAGCGAGCGACGGATCTCCCTAAGAGGAGCATCTTGCCGGATCTCGGTGGCGAATAGTTCCGATAACTCAAGCTCTTGCCAATTGCGAGGAAAAAAAGCCTTTCCGTGGGGCATGAATGGAGGCGCGCTCGTGTTTCGATTCGTCGTCTCGCGCCAGTCATTTGTTACCCGTCACGCCACATAATGGAAATACGTTATCGGAATCCTTCGCATTTCGCAGCCACCAACCCTGATGGTGACGGAGGAAGTGCGGGGGAGTGTGAGTTGGTGAACATTCTTTCAACTTTCCACACTGTTTGTAGCATTACGGCGTCTTTATTAGGCGTGACTCGCATGTGGCAAGTTCCTCGAAACATTCCAATAAACTGCCAATCAGACGCAATATCATACTGCAAATATTTCAAATACAGTCGGAAAAATTCATGCAAAAAATGTAATTTCAAATTTCATTCAATTCCAAGTACTTCGTAATAATTTATTGCGAAGATAAAGAGTTTAAATATACAAATTTTTAAACTATTAATTTTTTTAATGAAACTTTTATGCGCGAAATTGAAATAATGCAGCTGCAAACATGATGGTTAGTTAAATAGCAGCTTTTACAAAGGTATTTTGTTTTTTTGTTTGATTATGTAAGACAGTTAAACCCCCAACTGGAGAACAAATGTAAAATCTAAAATAAAATATATTATACATAAAATCATGTCCGTATTTGACAAAAGCGTGCGTGTATTACATGACTTCTTACTCTTGGAACGTAATGATAATGTTGAATGATAAAACTATTTAACACTAACACAAGTATCCTTTGTCACATGGTGGCTGAGCGGTTGGACTGCTCGCCTCCCACCACGGCGAACAGGGCTCAATCCCCGGCCGGGTTACTCCTGGATTTTCGCATGTGGGAATTGTGTCAGACGATGCCGTTAGTTGGCGGGTTTTCTCAGGGATCTCTCGTTTCCCCCATCCTTCCATTCCGGCGCTGTTTCATACTCACATCAATAACCCTTATCGGTTTTCAAGACCTCGTAGTTAAGAGCCACCAAAATCTCTCGACCCAACTTGGTCACATAGGACTAGTTCGTTTTTATTTTATCGCCTAGATTGTGAGTCTCCTCTCCAACTGCCTTATTTATGTCAGCTTCAACATCACCGATGCACAGTAATTATTATAGCAATTTTTATTTAAAACATTCCATGGTGGTTTGAAAGGCCAAGTCTTGTGTTTTAAAATTAACTGAAGCCTTTAACAGTCAATAACGCTTAGTGTTTCTGTAAAATGCTACGAGCACTCGATCATAGACCATTTTTTTTTTTACTTTTTTAAATACGCATATATTCTAATTTATTGCCTAACCATCACCAATGGTTTGGTTGAAGCTCAAAGTTTTGTCATAAAATTTTTAATGAATTAAAATAAAATAATTTTAACAAATTTTGGTCGACACCTAAACACAAAATCGTACTGGAATCGGCATTACGATAACGTAGGTCTTCAGACAAATACATTTGATTGAAATTATTGTAAGGTTTTTGAATGCATCTTATAACGTTTTCAGATTTGCAGCTTTGACTTTCATCCAAATAATAATAATTAAAATGATCCTGCGTATATTCTTTATGTTAAAGCAAGGCGAGAATAAAAAATGTAATTACCTCATTATATACAAAACCCTCAAATGTAACATGCCCATGGAACATCTTATAAAAACCTATTACGGACTAGTACAAGAAAATCTAAGTAAAAGTTAACATTGATTTTTTTCGCAGGAACTTTTCTCAATTTTTTAAATAAAGAAATCTATACTTAATGAGCTATTATATGTCTACAGTTAATTTTTGTGAATGTTCCAGATTCAGTTCAAAGCGGGTTTACTTTGCTCATTGTACCAAGGTTGTTTCAAATCGGTAAAATTGTTTTTATATGTGGCAAATAAAGTTATATTTTTAGGACGCTGGATAGCAAATATAACTGATTTACAAAAAAAAAAAAAAGAAAAAAAAAAGACAAACATCTGCTAATCACGTAATTTAATTGCTCGCTAAATTTCACGTAAACCAGTTCAATAGTCCCTGAGATTTATTAGCATAAATTCCAAATGGAGCTTCCGTACATGTAAATAAATGAAAATGATATTAGAAAATGAGTTTGATAATCATATTAATTATTTCCAGTGCGCTAAGATTTTTCTATTTTGTAACACAAATCTGGAAGAATCTTGATTGTCTCCATAATTATCATTAATAATATTCGATAACATCGCAAGTTTGTTGTTTTATTAGCAAAACCAATACTTTTAAAGATTCTGTTAATGATTAAAATATTTTCAAGAGACACACACAGGAAGAGGTCTCGTAATAGTTTTTTTTTCAATACATTAATATTCTAAATTATATAATGATATGTAAAGAACTGGATAATAATTAATATATTTCACCTATCGAAATTTTTAAATTGTTTGCAATAATTAATTTTAATATTTGTGTGAGTTTCATTTTCTACGCTCTGTTTAGAGCAAACTTTCTTTCTGCGACCGTTTTCAACCCAGCGCGGTAAACGAGGAAAATGAATAATGCAGACAGTTATTTTAGTTCCCGTTTGTTTAACAATCTTTTTGGTCCATAATAAAGCTGAGGCTCTTTTATTTTAACAACCTACGTGTATGATACGCTGCTAAAGCAAACACCACTTAAAATTTACTGCAAAAAGAAAACAAAATTTAAAAGTGTGTACTTGTCTTTGGTATTCCATTTCGTTCAATTTCATACCTCAGACAAATGCCTAGTCACAAGTAAACAGCACACAGGAATTTTTGAACCGAAGTAAGAAAATCTGGTAAAGTGAAACACATCTAACTGAAATAATCTCGTTGACAGATCAGTTTATTAAAACGGAAACGTTCGAAAGAAATAAAATAATTTAAGAGAATGCCTAAAAGCGATGATTCATTTATAGAATGAATGGTTCGAGGACAGATAAAAAGTATTTAGGAACCGTATATTATTAAAAGTATTTAAGAACCGTATATTATTAGCCAATACTGTCAACGTGCCCTTGACGTATTAAATCATATCTTAGCAGCAGTGGAATTTTTCTTTCATTGCTGTAAAGGCATAATTAAGGACAATTTGTCAGTGCAATCGCGTAAGTAAGAATATGATGTATGACGACAGTAAATTGGAATGTGTACTAGAATAATCTCGCATTAATGGACACTGCTGTTCAGGCAGCCAGTTCAGTGGACAACAGTAAACTCGTCCTGAACCAGAGAAGAATTATTTCCTCAGATAAAAAAAGTTCGGTGTTTTGACCACTAGAGAAAATCGAAGTATACGAGCATGATTAAATAAATAAATATATATTTGTTAACTGGGGGGGGGGGGAGAAACTTATTAATTTGTAATTTTATTTACAGTAAAATGCATTTCCTCATTATCCAGCTTCACCTTGTGCTGGAGGATATTGTCTGGTTATGAGAAACACACTGTTTCCAGTTCCCCCTGGAGTCTGTAATCAGTAGCAGTCTTGTGGGCACATCTTCCCTGGTTTAATGACACCACGTGCATCTCCTACTTGCGCTACCAAACTGACAGTCAGTATTGGAATTGAGGTACTCGTCTATTGCCACTATCGATCAGAGAACTGTTCAACTGTAACTCTGCAGGTAGGTACCGATCTTTCTGAAGTAATCCGCTGACAATGAATACCATGCGCATTGTGACAATAATCACTGTTTTACAAAATAAAGGCCTCGAGGTCACATCTGGTTGTAGAGTACGTATGTCACTTCTGGACCACTTGGCACAAGAGTGGCCTAAGTCGCATTTGGTGCAAGAGTGGACTAAGTGTCTAATCATGATATGCAAATTAGATTGATTAATTTACTAATTGATTGAATGAATAATTAATTAGACTAATTAACCGATTCTTAAAATTTATTAAATCGATTAATTAAATAATGTTTTGATATCGAAATTACGTTTAATTTTATAGAACTTTTATACCAAAGAATGTTTATTAATTTATTCATGCCATAAGGGCCATATTGGTGGAGCATGTTCGGTGTTGACTCTGTGAGGTTCCAGAACCGACTGAAAGGAATAACTGGTTACAATTGTTTATATAGGAGTTAATGTTGCTGTAAGAGTGGTATAAGTGACATTTTATATATATTTTTGTTTGTGACTGATGCGGAGCAGGTTACACTGCCAGTACAGCTCTATATTCGTATAAACGATAGTTTAACGAAACAAATATGCCAAACAGTGTAAACAAGAGATGTATTCGCTCGTTCGGGGAAGGTGTGCTTTGTTCGCGAAGGCAAACCAATGCCTGGCTTTTGGAAACCAAAAAATTTATCCATCCGCATGCATGGTCAATCAAAATCGGCGTAAGCTCTCACGATGGCCAAGACCACCCGTTTTGCTGTTTCACTCAAAACTCCTCTTTCACTGTGCTGCAGAGAAGACAGTATATTATTCTGCCCCGAGTGGTGTGGAGACAACGCTGGAAAGAAGGGGGATAGTTTCGGAGACCATCATCCGATAACCCACCCCCTTCCCCAGCATGGACGCCTCTGCTAAACATGGCCCAAGAGTTATGGTTCTCCCCGCCCAACAGCAAGGACTCCTCGGACCATCATGTCATGCCATGCGCCCGGCAATATGTTCGGTGTCGCCCCTTTAACAAAAGCAGTGCAGACCATGGCTTTCTTTTCGCCAGCCATGGTCTCCCCGCACTCACAAAGAACCTGCCCCCATCACTCACGCCGAGGCAGGTGAGTCTGGCGCACCTGCATCTCACAGTTACCTGCCCCATGGGAAACCAGCTCTCCCAACTCGCAAAAGTCACCTGCCGGCCTAAGCCTGGCTCTGCAAGGAACATTACACGTTCCCAGCTAAACACATTTACTCCTTCAAAAGTCCAGGAAACATTTACCGAAACAAACCGATTTGAGATAATTCTAAGTAACTGCAAATATTATGTTATTCAATGAACAAAACTAAATATATGAAAAATCGATTTTCCAGTCTTGAAACATTTGTTTGTTATCCAAACAATTTGGTAGCTAACATTTTTAAACGTGTGTTTGTATATATTCTTTAAATATGTTTTCTTTGCGAAACTAACCCCCTCTTCATAAGTAACAAGTTTATCTTATGAAAGGCAACCAAGTAACATTATATCATAAATGTATATATTTGAGCAAATATTACCACATTTCCATCGAAAACTAAACCAATAGGAATTCATATCGGATTTGTAAGTTCCGATATTTCAACAAAAAACTCAGACAGGAAATTTGGAAACTAACCACCTTATATATATTATGGATTTACAAATTGCATCTGTAATAAGGAAATTTTACAATTCCTAACACCCAAATATAGTATAAATGTGTATATTCTGGACAGATGTCTAAATTTTGGACTAATAACGTGATTTCAGCCTGAAATGAGATTTAAAAATGGCAAAAACTGCAATATTTCAACAATTTTCGAAAAGGTCCGATTTCAAACGATTTCAATGCAAAACTGCGGCCATTTTGAATTGATATAGTATATAAGTAGCAATAAATTAATTTTTCTTCCAGCAGTTGTTGAAGTGAGATCGTGCCATCAACAGATTTCACCGAAATGTACTTCATATTTCACTGAGAGGTGTACATCAGCAGCGTTCTCCGATATGTTCAGCAGTCTACAAGCTTCAACAACAGGTAATATGCACGATGGGCATTGCTGCCAAAATTGCGATGAAGAATGTGTTACAAGGTTTAACACCATTTTAGCATATGGCCAAACCCAGATGCTTTTAAGCATAGATGTTAAGACTCTCTTGTTGCTACCTAAAGAATTTTTCCTAATGCTTGCAGGACATGAAATTCAACATGTGTACCCATTCCTCTCTGAAGCTTTAAGAGGCGATGAAGATGTAATCTCGTATTTGCCTTGTGATGAAGATTGTCCATATGGAGCTGCAGAACTGATTTGGCATCCTACATTCTAGGCACGACAGATCATCGATAAAAAACTTGTCCTTATCGAAATGTCAAAGAGCTCTGTTACATTTAACAAGCCTTTGTACACTGGTGTTGCCATTCTTGACCCTTCCAAATTAACCCTCTATGAATTTCATTATAAGTCCATTTTATATGTACAATTTCCTTCGCTACCTTGCACCTTTTTTATTGCGACACAGACAACCTCATCTATGAAATTGCCTGTAGATATTTTAACAAAGTAATTTCCCCAGATTTAAAGACATGGTTTGATACATCCAACTATGCACTCAATAAACTGCACGGATTCTCGTCTGAGAACAAAGGCCATACCGGAGTGATGAAGGGTGAATGTGCCAGCCACGTCATCACACACTTTGTAGGTTTACGTCCCAATATTTACGCATACATTGTTTCGAATGAGCAGTGTATATGTAAGGCGAAGGGTGTAAAACCTAAGGTGCTGCAATCCCTCCGATTCGAGGATTATCGAGATTGCCTCGATAATTACACCAGGGTTCTGGGTACCCAATACCAGTTCCATTTGCGTGGTCACGAGGTTTACACCGAACACGTGACTAAGTAGTGTTGTCAGGTTTAGACGATAAACGCTTCATTGAGCGGGATGGAGTATCGACTCCCCCCCCCCCCCCCCCGGGGGGATGGAGAGCACTACAGGATTCCCCAGTAATTTTTTCTTTCCCCAACACAGTAATTTCACCACCATTTTAAATATAGAGCTGCAATCGCCAGCACCCAACAACACACCCTACTCCACACCACAGCCTGCTCCACACTGCAATCTGCATCACACCTGTCTACAAACCTACTGCATCGATGCCATATACCTCTTCAAAGCTGCTGCTTTGCCATAACTGCATGGTATTTAAAGTCGACGCAATAACCCCTGTTGCCCTTTGTGTCACCCAGGAATTACTCTTTGCAGCATGGGATTACATCATTTCAATTCTTGAAGCTATGTGTGTGTGTGTCTGGAGTCATTGTAGGTGTTGGTGTGTCTGGTATATTTAAATCAGGATGTGACATGTGAAATGCTCCAAACATAGCGCCACAATGGACGACAACACGTATCTTCATTTGTAAAAAGTATATATTTTTAGTTTTAATATCATGGGTGCGAAACACAAGGACGAAAACATGTATAGCCTTTTGTATAAATATCTTTTAATTTTAATGTTTGTAAATATCTTTGTAATATTAATTTGTACGAATGAATGTCCGTAGGAATTTTTGTGTAACGATTTTTAAAGTGTTTCCATATGTAAATATAATATTAAGGAATGTTTTTGTAGATGTTTGTGAAGATGTAAATATTTGTGAATATAGTTTTTAAGGATGATTTTGAAAAATAATAAATACATTTTAATGGTAAAAGGGAATAGCATGACTTGTTATTTGATCTCCTTTGCTCACATTTAAAATATATTTTTAACTTTGAGTAATTTGTGGGTGAGTTGCAATGTTTTTTACACTAACAAATATGGAAATGGAAGTATGAAAATGAATGAATGAACTCTGAAAAGTAATTGTATGAGGGACAAGCTCGACAAAATCTTGTGAATGAACTCTGAATGTATTGTAATGGTAAGACAAGCTGCAATATTGCTAATGGTTAGGACAACTTCAGGTAAACTGACTCTTGCCCCGCAGAGCAAGGATAAGGAGTGAATAGCCAGTAACAAACCAAAACATTGATTTTTACAAGTTTCCAAGGAAATACAAATTTATGGGTTTTACTTTAACATAATAAATAATTACTACAGCTGTGAATCAACATGTTGATGTTTGCTGTGAAGAGATATTATTCTTCAAATATATGCTTAACTAATAATTTTTTCAACAATGCTTTAAAGAAATATAATATTATTTGCAAGACCACGTCTATACTTGCTCCTCGTCCTCATCCACATAGTACCACACTACCATCACACTAGCACTGCAGTTGGCACTGCAATCTGCTCCTCAGTAAGCTCCTCACACAGTTCCTCAGACTCGTCACTTAGCTCCTCACACAGTTCCTCAGACTCGTCACTTAGCTCCTCACACAGTTCCTCAGACTCGTCACTTAGCTCCTCACACAGTTCCTCAGACTCGTCACTTAGCTCCTCACACAGTTCCTCAGACTCGTCACTTAGCTCCTCACACAGTTCCTCAGACTCGTCACTTAGCTCCTCACACAGTTCCTCAGACTCGTCACTTAGCTCCTCACACAGGTCCTCAGACTCATCACTTAGCTCCTCACACAGTTCCTCAGACTCGTCACTTAGCTCCTCACACAGTTCCTCAGACTCGTCACTTAGCTCCTCACACAGTTCCTCAGACTCGTCACTTAGCTCCTCAGGCTCTTCAGTTAGCACCTCATATAGCACCTCATATTTGGGCTAAGTTAGTACATGTGACTATGTGTTGGGAGTTATAATTTTATTGTGTTAGCTGGGCGTTTCTTTTAATTAAATTTGTTCTATTCGGTAATCACATGGATAAGTGTCTGTAGATTCAATGTTATGTGAATAAAATGGAGATCAGTCACTTGCTAAGGAAAACAGTTTCATCGCATCAGTCACAAACACAAAAAATAATAAAATGTCCCTTATACCACTCTTACACCAACATTAACTCCTATATAAACAATTGCAACCAGTTACTCCTTTCAGTAGGTTCCGGAACCTCACAAAGTCAACACCGAACATGCTCCGCCAATATGACCCTCATGACATGAATAAATAAATTAATAAACATTCTTTGATAAAAAAAATTATATAAAATTAAAAAAAGTTTGACTCAAAATATTCCTTAACTAATCGAATAATCGAAGTTATCAATTTATTATATTGGTTAATCAATTAAATTAATTATTCAATTAATTAATCAATCTAATTTGCATATCATGATTTGACACTTAGTCCACTCTTGCACCATGCTACTCTTGCGCAGAGTGGTCCAAAAGTGATGTGCGTGTTCTACTTCCGGTCATAAATAAGCATTACGACACCGAAATTGAAAACAGCATAGACAAGCTTCGTGTGTATTCTGTTTTTCGGAATTTTAAAAGTGACTACATGGTTTTGATACAGGAATGTGTTCAGAAAATATAGAGCATTGTAGTTATAATTGAAAATACCGTTATGCACACGTATACATATCGTTGTGAAAGATACCTACGGCGAATTTTAGCTGAGGTCGACACTTTTCAACGATCACATTACTTCTCGTATTTCAATAACCACATTTACGAATGGGAAAGAAAATATCGACGGTCATTTGTGTCCTGAAAAAATAAAAACATTTACATTGAAGTATTATTCCATTGTTTTAAAAAAGGTATTGGATGCAACAGCTTCCAGTGAGACCCACATGAACACTGTAGTTGTTCCTAAAATGAGCGCCACACTCACTTCTGTATCATTCCGCGATAGTGGAGAGGCCATGGTCAAGCCAGCCCCCCCCCCCCCCCCGGCGGGGTCACTCCCGGGTTTTCGCACGTGGGAATAGTGCTGGACGATGCCTCAGATCAGCGGCTTGTCTTGGGGATCTCCCGTTTCCCCCGCCCTTGCTTTCCGGCGCTGCCCCATCCTCACCTCGCTTTACTCATATTGGACCTCAAGATCCCGATGTCAAGTGGTTTTCAACGGCAGTTTGAAGAGGATTCAAGCGTATTCGATAAAGTTGAGGCGAGGTGAATTAAAGGACCATGGCATGACCCCAGGCAAATAATCCTCTTCCTACAATTATAATTCGGCACCTCTGGACAGCTGTGGTGGCGAATTTTCCTGTTCGAAGAAGACCAATTTGCTAGAATGAGTTTAGCAAGTCCGAAAATATCGTACTGAAAGATAATCTGTTACAGTGAGCGAGTGAAGATATTTGGGCGGCTCTTAACATCGATGTTTTGAGAGCCGATTCGTCGGTTACAGATGTCCATGGATGTAGAAGATGGGGCACAGAGGACCTGCCATTTTTTAATGTGTATAATTTGACCAGTTTTGCGCGGTAGTTAAATTTGGAACCTTCTAGTTGAAGGTACAACATTTTGACTGCCATCCAGTTCCGTCTATCCAATTGCTCAGTCAGGACTGCATTGCGTCATCGCCTCGCTAATTCCACAGGAAGTTGGTGTAAGTCAAAACTGTAAAGTAGTGAGGCATGTTCAATATTGCGTGTGCGAGAGCCAGACATAATGGACGGCATCCTGTACAGGGTTATTTCCAACAATTGCTGAGACCTCATGTTATTTATGTCGATACATAATTGCAACCAAAATATATCTGGTATGTATTCACTTGTCACTGTCAGTAATTTAAAGTGGTTAGTAAAATGGTGACACGCTACTTCTAACTAGACCATTTCAAAGGTAACTTCCGTAAGTAAATGGCCGAATTTATATATTTCCAAGTGACAGGTCTACTGTCCGCCATCCTGTACTGAAGGCTGTTCCCTGTAAAGTGAGTACTTTAGAAATGAACCTTTAAAAAAGTCACTGTTCCTACCTGCATATACTTTAACGGGCACACTGAGTGATATGTGTTTGGTAAATTTGGTAACGATGGTTGGAATATAGTTCCATATATTAACATCAAATAAAAAGTGTTAGGTAACCATTTGAGAATAATTTAAATGATTTCTTTCGCTTTTCGTTTTTTTAATTGAATCGAAGTGTAAAGATTAGCAGATTTGTAAAATATTTATTTTTCTCATAACTCTACAGTTTCAATTTACCGGCGCATGAATAAAGTGATGAGGCCCATGACAATGCTAATTTTACATAAGGCGGAAGAATACGTAACATGCATACAAATAGATCTTAAGCAATCTTTCAAAAGTGCTCATTTTACCATAAACAGTCTATACCTTCATGGGTACACTGGCTATCATACGAACAGTAAAGTTGGCAAAGACAAGAGGAATTAGTTCCATGTCTTAACATTAAATTAAAAGTATTAAGTAAACATTTATGAATACTGAAATAGTTTACTTTCGGATTTTTTAAATTATGTGTAAGTGTGAGAGTAAGAAATTGGTAAAATATTAGGTTTTCTAATATTTTCATAGATGCCCTTGCCCGACGCATGGCCAGGTCTAACGGAATGTTAATTTTACATACAGTTGTAAAATACACAATTTGGATACAAGAACTTCTTAAGCAGGGCATTTAAATGTCCTCAGTTTACCGTGAACAGCATTCAGTGGTATTAACGTACGCCAGCTCGTTTGCCTGAATTCGTTGGGAACGTTATTCGTCTGCCTTGGCTACGCGTTTCCAGTCTCCAAGCGTCAAACAGCCAGAGGCACGCGCGCAACTCTATATCAAGCGGTTAGCAACTACATACCTAGACGTCAGCTTCTTAAGCTCGAATAATGGAATTTGTGTTGCACATTTATCGTGTTATAGTCTTTTCGCGGTTTCTTCACACTTTTTGAAACAAACCTTCGAGAAATAACACCATGTATGACGTGTTTGGAAGTTTCGTAAATATGTCATGTTTTATACTTCTGTTAATATAATTAGTTAGTACTATATTTTTGGTTAAAATTAATTTTAACGTATACTCTTTGTATACATAATAATATTTCATTTATAATAACGTGAATATAAACAGGTAGATAATAGAGGTGTTTGTAATTGTAATACCTAGTAAGAAATAGTTCGTATGTACTATATTATTTCATTGAGTGCGCATGAATTCGGTGCGCTGTCCCTTTGGTGTAAATTTCTAGACGTAGTTAAACTTTGTATACACGAGGCGGAGGAACATGAAGTAGAACTTCAACAGGGCTTCATTACAGTTGGAAGTAACAATAAATAGGCTATAACGTTCGTCGAGTTCCCAGTATTCACGGGACCCGCCTGCCTTGTTTGAGGCCGAGAAGTGCAGGAGCGATAAGGGCGACATTGCCACGTACATCAAGTACGACTTCGCCACTACAATCGAGGCTCTGAGCTGACGTGCAGTGTTCTCACCGTGCTGTACTTTTTTTTTTTTTTTTACACTTTAAGCGGCGACACTATCATTTTATTGACACGAAGTTTACAGCAGGGTTTGGTGCAGGGCCGTGTTCACCCACGATATTTGAAGCGATGGCAGCCTAAAAAAATTGTTTTGGACACATGGAAGTGATTCGGAATAATATTTGCAATAAGTATGATCTGATGAAGAATGTCCTCCACTATAGTCTGAAGAAGTATTTATTTTTGTATTGCAAACAGATTGTGTACACCTGATGTAGTTAGTTTTAAAAACGTGTATCACGAACATATGGAAAGCTAACTCCCGCACCAAGTAAAGAGCGCATTAATTACTGCGTAAATTACTTTAGCGTTACAGCCCGTCGCTCGAAACGATTCTCGACAGCTGCCAATCGTCACGTACATCCAATACCTTTTGACGATCGTAATGACATCGTACATAGGAGATTTCACAGGAACTCTGGTACTTTATGTACACTTTCGAAATGTTCCACGTGAAAATCTAAACTTCTCCATCATTACCGAAATTCTATGATATATTTTACGGTCTCCTGCTACAAGCACTGCTATAAAAGTCGCTTAAATCATGCGAACATGCCAACTTCAATGATTTGTATGTTGCTCTATATATAAAGTAATACTATATACTTCAATAAGACTCATCTATCTCAGTTTTCCTCGCGCATCGGTGTACTTGCTCAAGGACAAAATTTAATACATACTGCATAATACCAACAATAATTAGGACCTCTTGAACATTTCAACTGCCATCTACAGAATATTTGAGCGGGAAACATGTAAACGGAATAAAGGTTATATTCTTGTAGGCGACTGCATTGCATTTATTTGAAGGATTTCTAGCACTAAAACATATTGAGTTACTGCCCAAAGTCCCATAATTCCTCGCAGTATAATGGAGAGAGTGGAATTCAGGTTAGTGCTTTGCCCATACAGTCGTTACAACAATAAACACGTACACCTGTTTCGTCCTTATTGCTGCGACGCTTGTGCACCTGAAAATTTCCAAGAATCTCCAGCTGGATCAAGCGTCTTTAAGACAAAAATACGGTAAGTTACTAATAATTTCCGTTGAACTGTGCGACATTACCGAGGGACGCTATCTCATTATTTCTTCTTGTAGATTACACTGCAAACGAATACCGCATAAAAAAGGACCAAGCTTATGCGTTCAGTAAGAATGGTAAATTATGCGTGCAGAAACTCAGGAATATACATATAAAAGGACCAAGTTTATGCGTTCAGCAAGAATGGTAAATTATGCGTGCAGAAACTCAGGAATATACATATAAAAGGACCAAGCTTATGCGTTCAGCAAGAATGGTAAATTATGCGTGCAGAAACTCAGGAATATACATATAAAAGGACCAAGCTTATGCGTTCAGCAAGAATGGTAAATTATGCGTGCAGAAACTCAGGAATATACATATAAAGGATAAAGCTAGCGAGGATACGTGCATAAAATTTGTTATCACTTATCAATCACTCACCGTGTCCTTAAATCTATCAGTGGTTACATGTGGGGACTACAGTATATATGAATGAAGTACTTAATGGAAAAAAAAGGCGATTGTACAAAAGGAGGCGGAAGGGACAAATTGAGTTTTAAATATAAATTAATTCAACCATTTATCATGTAAATCTTAGGGACCATCAGTTAAATTTTACATAGGTTTTATGCTTATATATTCGATATCACAAAAAATAGTGAAAATAGGTTTTACATTAATTATTAGTTCTCTAAAATAAAAATATCGCTATATTATGCCAGAAGTCAATATTTTTTATAGATACAATAATGGGGAAACACAAAAATTCTCACACACCATACCACATTAAAGAACGCATAACTAACTTTATTGAATAACATTTTTCTCAGAGTAATAGAAGTTGGCGAACTGGTTGATGATACAGGTTTCTAACGAACACATAAACAAAATAACGTGGCTCTTGTGCTACCCTTGCATTGAAGTTCCCACTCATGTCACGAGTCGATAAACGAATTAAAGATTCTCTCCGCGTTGTGGTTGGCGGCGAAGCTGCATGGTGCTTGTGATCATGGGAAACATCGAGTACACATGTCGCGTCGTTTTGCCCGCGGAAAGCCATTGCGAGCTTGCCTCTCCCAACAACACAGCTCTGCAATTATTTCGGGAACAGGTGTCGATGGGTAGCCGCGTCCTGTTGCCTAGTGCTTCCGTGGCTGCATCGGAAACCGATAGCTATGCCCACGGAATTCGCATAGCAGTAATTTGACATTAAACCTTGGGAGCACGTGATTGCTGTGGAGGCAAGCGTGTTGGACATAAACTGTCCCGATTTCTTGACCTTCACCTCAAGAGAAAACTGAGTAGGTCTTAACAAAGGAAATCAATTGAACCACCGTCAGTACTGCTTACATATGTTTGTAATCTGCCAGATATTAAAAGGTAAATAAGTGAAAATTGATCATTAATTCCGTTCGCTTAATATTGCTAATGCAACTTTCTTTTCCTCGTCACATCACAAATATAGTTAAATAGTGAGAACGTCAGTGATGAGGCAATCAAAATTTCATATAAAAATATAAATCTGTCCCTGAATGATGTGCAGTGCAATAAACAGCAGTTATAACTAATATATGGATCATATGAAATATTTTATCTGTTAGAAGAAAACTATGAAATATTTGGCAAGAAGAAATAAAAAAATTACCAAAAAATCCAAAGCATTAAAAAAAGATTTTAACATTTTCAAAAATTCTTAATTACTTTTTTAATTGATTTAAAATCATTTATACACTACATTCAGTAGTTTTGAGGTTCAAAATAAAGATAGCGGAGCTCACTTCTAACAGCCACGATGATGATCAGCAGATGACTTTCTTTAGTTTCATTAGTTATTTAGTCGGCAAGCCTCCCCCCCTCCCATCAAAATGTTTCATTGATTGTCTCCAATGGATCCCACCCTCACTCAAGGTTTGGTATATCAATTTTATTTTTGATGTTTCTTTTTTGATTTTTTTTTTTAGATTCCTTTTCTATGTATTTTTAAAGTTTCGTTTTGAGGTTTCTTCGTGAGGGTTATTTTTGAGGCATGTTTGACACCTAGTTCACTGGCCTGGGCATTTGGTTGGACAGCCTGTATGCTCGTTTGGTATGGTCGAAATTACTAGTTGGTCAATATGCAGCACAGATAATAATAATGAAAGTATAAATGCATAATCAGTGGACGGCTTACAGAATATTAATGCTGTCGCCAAATACATATTTTAAGTAGTTGGTGAATGAAGTGTATTTAAATACGTACAGTTAAGGGAAAGACGACGAAGTGATTACCGATTGAAGATGGGTTGAAAGATTGATTGAATAGATTGATCGAAAGGTTGAAATGATTGACCGAAAGTTTGGGAGAGTGATCAAAAAATGAGGAGATTGATCGAAAGATTGAAAGAATGATGGAATGGTTGATTGATGGCTGAGAAGAACCCGAGTTAGCCCTGTACATTCCAACGTTTAAGAGTCTAACCGCGATGATTTGAAGATGGCGTCATCGACAACGTAGGGAGTCCAACTGGAGTTACGGACGGGACCTACCCAAGACGCGGTCGGGAGACAAGTAAGCCTTCATCTTTTCAGTGGGTGACACAGTGCAATTATCACTAGTACTTGAGTCACACTTTTCTGATAAACTTTGAAACGCAGTTTTAATTTACATTTGTGGGTTAGAAAATTAATTTACTTATACTCGAGCTGCTTCTACTACGGCGAACGGGGTAGGCTCAAGCCTGCATTTTCACAAATGGGGAACAAGGTGCATGTTGCGGTAGGGTGGGTTTTGTCAGACTGCTCCCATTTCTCCCGCCTTTACATTCCTTCACTTCTCCATCCCTATATTACTTCACACTCATAAATGCCATACAAATCTCACACATTCCTCTTCCAATAGGCGAGCTGTCTTATTATATAGTTGTATATTGAAGGACCTATCTGTGTGGGCACTTTTCGTAGAAAACCAGATTGCTGATATGTTTTGCAATTAATTTTAACTAAAAGTATCTTAAACACTGCATGGACGGATATAGGTTTTCCACGGATAATTGAACACCTTTGAAATCAACATTAGAAAAATGTCACTGTCTCTTCTTGCGTGTATTTTAACGAGCGCACTGACTTGCGTGCGTGCAGCAATGTTGGTAATGAAGAAGATTAAGTAGTTCCATGTCTTGACGTTGAAATAAAAGTGCTCGGTAAACATTTGTGAATACCAAAATATACTTTTTTTGCTTTATGTTTTTTTTAACCTTTACAACTTCGTAAAATATTTATTTTGTAAAAGATTTTCACTGTTTATTTTAACCCACGCATGCATAAAGTGCTGAGAACCGTGGCGAAGTAATTTTACACATGGTGTAAGAGTATACAATATACATACAAGTAGATATTAAGCAGGGATTTCGAAATTGCTCAGTTAAGCGTGAACAGCGTATATCTATTTAATATTAATATTTATTTTATATTTTAGCCACACAGAAATAAGTATAACAATATTAATTTATTTTATAGTTATAATGCAAATATATGGTTGAAGTGTTAATGTTAATAAAGCCTAAAAGTAATTTTGTCCCAACGAAAAGTTGTATTACGCTAAAATTAACAGGAAGAACAAAATATGTTGTGTTACTGCACATTAAATTAACGACCAACCAACACAAGTTTACACTAACTTGGCATTGTGAAGTGGTGGATAGTAGTTTACAGCGATAACCTCGTAAATGAACCCACTGTATTTAAATTTGAAACCTTAGTGTGATAACTAAACGCAGTTTAAAATAAAAATAGATTACATGTTATAAATGTGCATATATTTATAGACCATAAAGTATTTCCACATAACTAAAAAGAATTGTAGTTCGTCGTTATATTATGAGTACTCAACAACATTGTTTTAGGTCGCTGGTCTGCGCCACTGACCTTGGCCCGCCCCGAGCGAGCGTACGGAAGTGAAGGACAGTAGTTAGATGATTTATGGACGCGCGCGCGATACTAGTTGCAACCGGAGACGCGGAGGCCGCAAGTTAAAGGAATGTTTACGAAGTGTGCCTGTTATGCGTAACAGAGTGCGTGCCGCTCCCGACATTGGGTATCGGGTGTCTTTGAGACATCTGAAGAATGCTCTGGATTACTTATCTCAGTTTTCTCAGCTAAACTCAGGGTGCGGCGAACCTTCCAGGTCAAGGCCAGCGGCTATAAAAAGTGTGTTGTGCCTCCGGCCCGGCAGTTGTTGAATGGATAAGTTTCAGCGAGAGGAGTGAACAGCGGGAGGAAAATCTGCGACTGCGAATATCAGAGCAGTGAAGAGTACGACTGCAGGTTGCACAATTGGACTGGATGCGAGAGTGAAATACATTAAAAATGGTGGCAAGAGATACACTGAACGCGTGATGATGACGAGTATGAGCTAATTGTTGACGATAACCAAACAGAGACATAACGAAGGACGTTAATTACAGTTTAAAAATACGTTAAATATTGCACTCATTGTGAAATAAAATGAGTAATAGTGGAGACAGATAATTTAATGATGTAAATAAAAGTGGTGTGAAAAAATTAAAAATCCAATCTAGATATTTTCTTTTTGTGATGGCCTCCATCCCTCATGAACTCAGATACGCCGCGCAGGAGTCCATATAAGAATATGTAACACAGTCAGATACATTAAAACAGAGCAGTTGGTAGGAAGTCAGCTTTCGTAAAGTGGAGATTGTCAATCACTCAAGACGAGTCTTCAATTCTCTTCTCCACTTGTCTTTTTTTTTTTTTTTTTTTCGTTAAGTTTTCTTGGGTGGTAATATTTCTTTTTGTAAATGATAAACTATACTTAATTTATTTTACATGGGAATTGTTTTTTTTTACAGCAAAGAAAATACGAGAAATTTCTTCAGAAAAATGTGGACATCAATCAAAAATAAAATCACTTATGCCGCAACATAGACACTGCCTTAATGTTGACAGTACATTAAGTAGGTAACGTTGTTACTAAAGTACGTAATGTTACATTAACATTAATAACTCAACAGTACATTACATTAACAGAAACATTAGTTATAAATGACTCACAGATAACAAAAAATTCCTTTCGTAGTAACAGTAATACTGTTGGCACAACATTTTTTTTGTGAGTTCAGGCTGAAAAGGGGATGATTTTATCGTCGTAACAGTTTCGAAGTGTAGTTAAAATCATTTGGAAAACCTTCAGCACGAGAGCAGACACCTCTGATAGAATTCCACGCCGGTCTGCATAACCTGTTAACAGCATCCGTAAAAAAAATAATTACTCTGATATTTTTAAAAGCGCGAGATTATTTGCTAGTTCGGTCGCTCGCCCTCGGATAACAGCTACAGCCGGGCCCTTCATGATGTCGTTGCCCAGGATTACTTCGCAAAAAATAAAAAACGGCACACGGTTACGTCTTCTATTACTTGGCGGAGATGGGTTTTTACCCGCTCCCGTTATAGTCGACGCATGGTGACACCCCGTTGAAAGCAGTTGGACTCTGGGCTCGCGTGAGTGTGTATGTGTGTTATGTACGTGTTATCACTGGCTTGCTGCAACGTGATTGTGTGTGTCCGGAGAGCAGTAGTGTGAGCGGCTGGTATTAACGTTCTCATCACGATGGAAATTGACGGTCGGATGGGGTGTGTTAGTTGAGAGTAGGTATGAAAAGGAGATCCAGGGACAGAGGAACAGAGTGGCACAGGGAAGTGCGGGGTAAAGCAAACCGGGGGACCTGCTAGGTATCATAACACGGCAAACAGCGCCCGCCATATTCCCCGAGATTGCACCAACTGTACGCCTGGCGCGTTTAGCCATTAACCTCCCCTACAGCACGCACACACACGCACACCGACCGTTTCGCAGCACGCAAATGTTTGGCTGATTAAAACTGGATGGAACGATATTTCTTGCGGTCGACGAGCGATGAGTCCCTGCGGTTTTGACCACGTGGCGGCTATGGCTATACTGCGCGCGCACGCGATTTGGGTGGATTAAAACTTATTCGGAAGGGGAAGGGAGGGAGATGCTAACCCACGCATTGAGCTCAAACTGCCGGGATATTGATAGAAGCGAGACGGGAATGCAATTCGTGGCTAAACGCTCTCGAAACCAGTACACATACCCTTCCTACTTCTCTGCCTCTCGCTATAACAGCCCGTCTAGCCATCTGGACTAGTGTGGAAATATAGTCGTGCATACCCCACCCAACCCCTCTCCACACCCTTCCCCGAACCAATCATCCGGTGTTCAGTTTTGAATCGCTTATAACTCTTGCCTGAATGTCCATGCTCGGCTACATTTAATCCTCCACGTGAATGGGAACTTTTTGGCAAACGGCGCTTACCAGCGCGCTATAAAAAAACACTTCTTGATTTACAGTGTTTTTTAAACTACGGTAGGATGGGTTTACTTTAACCCTTTGGGGCAACTTTTGCCCAAATATTAGTAAGCCTATATAGTGTTTCAACTATTAGAAACAAATGTGTTTTAATTTTATGTGGTTTAGTTAACAGAGGGCAGTAAGAAAACAAAAATTTCGTTTTTAATTGAGACGCCCTTTCCCCGCCAAGGTGCAGTTTCCTAAAAAATACCTCACTCGTCCAGCTACATCAATTAACCATACACCTAGCCACGGGGCAAGAACGATCTCGGCTTCAAAACTTTTGATCACTAATTTCATGACTGATTGCAAATAAAAACATTATGGTTCATTATCTAGAAAACTTAAAGTCGCAGTCTTTCTTTTCCATCACAAAATTGCCAAAGGTCTATATTACGATAACTGAGTCTATTGGAAGTTTATTTATGGGTTACCATATTTATTAAAATATATTTACTTTGATTTACATCATTTTTCATCACTGGAACAAAGTTAAACGAATACCATATGTCAAAAATATCTGATAAAATGCCAAAATTCCAATAAATTCCAGTTCGTTTTTGAGGCGATGCAACGATTTATCACACAACACTATTATTTTCACAATACTGAGAAAAGTTTAAAACACACAAAATGTTCGACCATAATAAACTCGTAACTGGTAAACATAACTAATACCGGGCCTCAACTTTTATTTTTAATACTAACGTTACTAAATGTTCTTACACATAAATTTAACTCTTGGCCTTTGTTCTTAACTACACAAAATGTATTTGACGTCGTCCTTTGAATGAGCCTCGCACGGACTGTGACGTTCTTTACACGAACGGTGAAAAATACTGACGCTGACGCCCACGGAAATTAACGGGCGTAGAACATCTCGTCGTCTCATACCTGCTGAAATTTGGCCCGGCCAAAATACGAAGTCTGAGTAGCAAACCTCCAGCTGGTGGTCGCCGCAGGTGGCGTTGACTAGTACCCATACCAGACCTCCTTGAATGCAGCGATTGAATCGGCCCTCGGACGGCGGCAGCAACACTTGGCAATTCCCGCGATGTCAATTTAAGAAATCGCATTCTCAAGACACATATTGCAAACGTCAATTCTTCGAGCATGTAAAATATTCTGAGTTAACTTCATGCGCCCATCAAGGACGATTAACAGAGATTACTCCTACGCCGACGACCTAGTCAAACGGCCCACGGGCATTAGCACAATTTTAAAGTGAACACAATTTTCACTCGGCAAACAAACACTCAGTTTACTTTGCCGGCACCGCCCGTTAATATTACAACCACAAAGTTTGCGTAAATTCGCAACGGCCGTCCCATGACTACACCTGCGATTTTTCCACTCCATTGCAACCAGCGAAAAAAGTTACTTTCATGAACACGTTCTACTCTGATCCACGTTAGTAAATTGTCTTCAAACATCACTACAATAAACTATCTATCATCTGGCCACGCGCCCGTCATGCCGTCTTGTAAAATTCGTCCCAGTCATATTTGAGAATAATTCGCACTGGGGACACGCGCGCACACCCACAGTCAGGAGTAGGCACCTTCTGCCCTCTAGGGTGGAACATCTGGCCCCCCTCCCCACTCTCATCGCCACCCCTGCCACATGGTCTCGACGACGCACCGTGCATAGAGCACATTCTGACAGCGACTTTTACAACCAAACACGCACAATACAACATGCGTATCGATTATTCATATCCATTTATATATGAAGAGCGCCATATAAAATATAGAAATATTTCCAATAAATAAATATATAATAATAAGAGTAAGAATAGGAATATTCTGGCCTAAAATGTAGCAATAACCACACGTTAAAATATGCATCTTACAAACACTCTAGAGTACTTTGACTATACTACCCAGGTTGCTAACCATGGCTAAAAAAAATTACTAAAATCTCTAAAAAATATTCTGAGACGACCACAATCGTCTTATAATAATTACAAAAGTAAATAGATACTTGCTTCTAATATCTGGACCAAAGTTACCCCGAAGGGCCAAAGTTGCTCCACCTTACTATTTGAACCTCTTCATGTCGCACAACTGAAGTTGAAATTTGAATTGTAAAGGGATTATTAACATCCTCCTTGTTATGCCTGAAGACTTATCAGGCAATAGCTCATAAACTAACTTATGACATAACTTACTAAATGTAGTTGGAAACTGTATAGTATACATTATACTATAGATAATGCAATGAAAATCAGTTATGTGTTAGAAATACATGCATAAGAAGATTTGAATTGGGTTCTCTGTATACTTGAAAAGCATGCACAGCCTATGAAAGTTACTTACAATAGCTATATTTTTTTAACTTCAGATTGCCTATTTAACAACATATGTAAACTAACTAGTTAATATTGCAAATAGGCCACTGGACTACCAAAAATATATAAAAGGATAGGAATTCAAGTACTCATAGTGTAGTATTTGAATTCCTACATATATATACATATATATTTATATAATATAAACTAAATTAACGTGGCTAACCTGACACACAAAAAATATAACCGAGTCATTTTGTTTTAATGTTAAGAAAGCTATACTTTTAAACAAAGTAATTTGTACAGCTTAAGTACCAAGTTTTACTTCAAGTTATTTATATAAGATAGTTAATGTAAAGATCGCAATTTTCATATTCTAAACTCAAATGCGCTAGTTATAAATTACACATGATTCAAAAAAACATAATGTAAGTATGTACGGATCTCATTTTGTCGTGCACGACACTCTTCAGGTTGTCACGACAGTGGGTTTGTAGCTAAATGGTTTACAATAATCTAATTATTCTGAGCATAAACGGTCAGGTGTAATTATTTTATTATAACGGATACATTTTGTAAATATTAACTACCAAGATGTCGATTTTAAAAGGCTTCCACTTAATATCAAAGTTTAATGATTGTGTAATAGATATTTATTAATCGTTATTCGTTTGGTGAGAATCTAATATTTGTTTGTTACTTTAACATATAATATCTCTTTTACAATGACTGCACAGAAATACCATCATTTTAGTGCTGTAAGATTTATTAATAAAACACAACTAGTCTGAAATTTTTAACGTGTTTACTTCAAATGTTAAACTTGCTTTAAGAGCGACATAATGCAACCAAATGTGCTTAGCTCACTTTAGTTGTTCCTCAGATAAGTTGATAGGTATATCAAGTTGTTACGACTCAGGTAAGTTGGTAGGTAAATTTAGTTGTTACGGCTCAGGTAATTTGATAGGTAATTTAAGCTCGTGCGATTCAGGTAAGTTGAAAGCTAAATGAAGTTTTTACGATTCGATTTCGGTAAGTTGTCAGGTAAATCGACGTAAACATTCCACGAATAATTGTATATTATTCGAATTATTAGTAGCGTTAAATTTTATGAAACTACATTTCTTTTTATAGCACCGTTAGCAGGATTTCTCAGACTTTCCATTACTACGAAACATTATTACAAGCCATTGGTGATGGTAAACTACATTGAAGTATTTTGAATCTCAAATATGAATACATAAATAACAGCAGATGATTTAAAAACTGTGTGCTGAGAAATAATATCTATGAGGGCACTATTCAAAGTTCCACGTTCACTGTGGACCACATAGGAAATTGTCTTGCAGCCTGGTTAGCTTATATGTAAAGCTAGTTATAGTTTCCACAGTTGAATGTTATTATGAATAGACATCAATAATATTGTTTACATATTGTACCATATGTATAGTTGGAATTTGTAAGTGATATTTGCTTACTCCTATTAAAGTACAAAATTATTGACTAAGTGCAATTTTATATTTCTGTTCTCAAAATTCGAATTAAATATTTTTCCGCAACGCATAGCCTAATTTACAGATGTGTTATGACTTGCCTTTCCTGCATGTTTCGTGCAACCTTTTGTTACAATACCATCACTTATTCTAGTACGCCTGGCCATTTTCCCTCCACAAACTTTTATCTAAATCTGAATTATGCTTAAATAATAACTAGATTCGTCACATTCGACGAAAGGCTTCATGTTTTCTTATCAACTTTACGTTTGTATTCTCTTTACACATTCGTCTTTCACCATACTTTCAAAGTCTTCTTTGTTCCAGTGCTTTACACATTCGTCTTTCACCATACGTTCAAAGTCTTCTTTGTTCCAGTGCTTTACACATTCGTCTTTCACCATACTTTCAAAGTCTTCTTTGTTCCAGTGCTTTACACATTCGTCTTTCGCCATACTTTCAAAGTCTTCTTTGTTCCAGTGCTTTACACATTCGTCTTTCACCATACTTTCAAAGTCTTATTTGTTCCAGTGCTTTACACATTCGTCTTTCACCATACTTTCAAAGTCTTCTTTGTTCCAGTGCTTTACACATTCGTCTTTCACCATACTTTCAAAGTTTTCTTTGTTCTAGTGCTTTACACATTCGTCTTTCACCATACTTTCAAAGTCTTCTTTGTTCCAGTGCTTTACACATTCGTCTTTCACCATACTTTCAAAGTCTTATTTGTTCCAGTGCTTTACACATTCGTCTTTCACCATACTTTCAAAGTCTTCTTTGTTCCAGTGCTTTACACATTCGTCTTTCACCATACTTTCAAAGTCTTATTTGTTCCAGTGCTTTACACATTCGTCTTTCATCATACTTTCAGTCTTCTTTGTTCCAGTGCTTCACACATTCGTCTTTCATCATACTTTCAGTCTTCTTTGTTCCAGTGCTTTCTGACGTGTCACCTAAACTGTTTATTCCTCTTATTTGATTTCGCTTCTTTTAGATAGGCGAGGGAAAAGAGCTATACTTAACGACATCCAGCAGTTTTTATGGCGTTGACTCGTTATTTCAAGACTCTTGTTTTTGTAGTTTTTGGAGCCAGCATTTGTCGACGCATTCTGTGAAATAGTTAAAGCAACACATAGATCTGTCATAATTTCATTCCATCGACAATATGTTTGCACTAGTTCACTTTCCGGTCTCATAAATCCGTCAAAAATTAATTCCTTATATGCAGTTTATTCGTTCCATTATTTAATATTCATCTCAATTATATAGTGTTAGACCGCAAAATTGTGTGCTTTTCAATAATAAGGGGCATAAGTAGATTTACTTAGATAACTCCGAGATAAATTACGCTAGTTAACATCTTACTATAATACGTCTGTGTGTTTACAAACACATTTTTGAATATGTGTGACTTTTTAGACGTAATTAAGTATTTGTGATAAAGCATTTAGGACTCCCTACGATAACTATGTTGTCACAACGCGAAGATGTTGATAATCTCCACAAATAATGAGTCAAAAAACTCTTAAATGCTACTAATGATGACATATATTACTTATAATTCTATAATTCAAAAGTGTATAATAATTTTGATAAAGGGTTTTTTTTTTTTTTTTAAATGAAAGTTTCGCAATGTATCAACAAACAATATTATTCTCGGAGCAGCTAAAGATGCACAATTTTCACGAGTCCTGAGTCAGTTAATCCAGAATTCACAAACTATTCTTTTTTTTTTATCTTCGCGTATACTTTGTCCTTCATGCATGCTTCATGAAAGCATTTGTAGCTGTTTCAGAATGTTATCTTTTTACGCATTTTGTGTTAAGAAATATTTATACCGACACTAATTTGATTAAAAAGTGCGAGGAAACCTCGAACAGACGAGATGCGAGATATTGTGCAAGTTTTACGTGATTTGGTAAACAAAAGTAAGATTTTGTTTCTGTAGGGAGACGCTGTAGGTTGGGAGATATCTGGAAGGATTACCTTCTAATTGGACGAGGTTTTTATTTGGAAATCGAGGCAGCAAGACGGAATGGCAATTTTACAAAATAGAGTTAATAGTTGGTTGGCAAGACGTAAGGACCCTCGGGGTGACATGCAAGTTAGCTTCGAGTCCGGACAAAGTTGTGTGATAAGGCGGGGCGTGGTTTCTTGCGTAATCCGTATTACTTTCTCCAAGAGTAATCGAGGAATCGTAAATGAGAGCTTGACTGGCATCCGTGTAGTAATATGAATTTAATTTGTGGTTAAACGTACAGACAACTACATGAACAATTCTACTAAAATTAACTCTTGTATGAACAGGTTATTAGCCCATTTTGAGTATTTACAACACGCGTCTAATAGAGTTATTCAGTATTTAGTATATATATATATATATATATATATATATATATATATATATATATATAATTCAGTATTTACAAGCTGAAAAGTAAGCCAAATAATCGAGCCAATTACAAAAAAAAATTAGTTATTTAAAATAGGTAAAACTGCACGAACAATTTTTAAGTAATCAACTGTACGCATATATTTTTGTAACTCAAAAATAATCTGGTGAATGAAGGATATTCTGACATGCTTCATAGTCTTTAATTTATGTTATTTCATATGACATCAAGAACTGAAATGATTGTGAAGCCAACTATAAATGCATAGTAACAAAATTACAATATTATGTAATTTAGAAGTTTAGCAGTGCCGTTTCTTCGTGGTTGTTGGTAGGTAATATATGTGACACAACGTCAGTGTCTATATTCGCTATTTTTAGATAATATGCTCTAAAGATAGCTAAGAAAATCCCTCTTAATACTTGTAACGTAAATAAAATTTAAAATGTTGTAGTATTTAAACCCTAAATATTCAAATAGATTCCTCGTTGGTTAAATACCTTCAACTAGCACTACAGAGCTACTGTACTGAAGCCTAATTTAGTAATATGAAATTTCGGGTTTTCAAATTTCAGCTTAGTGGGCTGTAACGAAACCAATCAAAAAAGATTAGAATCACTAACATCTTAAATTTCATAGTTCTTAATTTCATCAATGCATGATAATTAATAAACTAATTTTAACATTCTAAATATTATTAACATAGTGTTAATAAAGCTTGTTGGTATATTTTTAGTAGTAGGGGTGGGGCGGTCCTAGATCAAAGGGGATGCAGTCTTTTTTGATTGACACAATTAATTTTATATCAAAGGGTTAATTAAATTGACTGCAAGGGCTAATCAAATTGAAATGGTTAAATTTAATGAAAGGGTTAAATTTATTAAAATGATTCAATTTATTGAAATGGTTAATCATTTTTAATTTGTGTTTGGTGCAAGAGTGCACCAAGTGTCAAAGTTATTAGTTTCTTTCTTTCTTTTTGTGGGCTGGGGAGCAGCTCTAGTAGATGTTGTCAGCACAACGACTGGCACTCGACTGAGGTGCGGTGTGTTAGGTACAGGGTATATATGTGGTGAGTTTTGTGCAAAGTGGTCTAAGTGTAAATTTTGTCTCGCATATAGTGTTGGTAGATAGGCGACTTTGAAATATGAGATATACATGTTAATAATGACAAACAGTTAAATAGACGATGACTGTTTCCGAATGCAGTTAAACATAAGACAATTTATACATATGAATAAATAACACGAGAGAAGTAAAAATAACCCAGTCTCATAAAGAAACCAGTGCAATTACGCGAGTCTCTAGTATGAAACTAAACATAAAGAGATGAATTAGTCTACCCCAAGCTGTATGTTAGAAATATAATTTACACGAGAGAAGTATAGCGAATGAACACAACTACCTGTCTATCACAATTATGTGACTGTGCAGTATGGAATTAATTAATGAAGCAAAAAATGGCCCTACAAATTAAACGGCTAACGAACACAATAACAAGATATGACACTACTTGATGTTTCTTGCACATACCTTACACGTCTGTCTGCCTGTGAGACTGGCGAGGTACTTTAGAAATGTATTCCACATCTAAAAATTAATTAATTAATTAACATGTGTAAAAAAATAAAACGTTTAAAAGAAGTCCATTTACTCGAGAGCTTAGTGAAGCACTGTTTGATTATAGAACAAGGTGAAAAACTCGGAAATTTTAAATAAAATTAATGCTTCGAAATAAATTAAACGAACATGTAATGAAATCGTACCTCCCTTAAAACACACCCGTCTGCCTTGGAGGTCAGTCAATGAATGACTGGATTGTATGACATGTGCCAATTTATATACATGGAGCTTGCGGACGAGTTGAAATTATGTCAAAAAACTCTGAATATGATTGACTAAATGATTTACACACTTTTCATACACATCCTGAATTATATCTAGACAAAATGTTTCCCTACCAAACACTGCATGCAGTTTAATTAGCGAAAACACCGCACACAATGATTTAGCACTTCCAGTTAACATGAAAAAATTAAGATTCCCAAACTCAAATTTTGAATTTCAAACAGACACAATAGAAATACGTAAAATGAAATCGTACAAGGAGCTCTCCCAAAACACATCCCTCCACCTCGGAGGACAGTCAACGAATGACTGGATTGTATGATGTTCACCTGCTTATAAGCTGTTATATATACATGGAGCATGGCTGAGTTGAAATTTACAACTGACAGAACCTATTTCCCTACCAAACTACTGTTAACGACTTGTTTACACTATTCATCCTGTAAGGACGCGAATTTATAAAAGTTAATTATTAAAAAATTAATGTACTTGCTACGAATTTTTTCCATCAAGTCTGTGAAATTCATGGCATTTGGTCACAAAAATGCAATTTGAAAATACTAGAAGTTTTGTCTACCAAACACAGAAACATGGCTTCATGATAAATGCACAATCATACAGTAAATTAAATACTTATAAAAAACTCACACTATAGTTTACAAAGACTGTGCACGATATCTGAATTCTGGAATTCAGATTCTGGAATTGCTTAAGGAGAATCGCAGCTATCACATTCCAAAGGCCGGTGAAGTCGAGAGCTACAGTGTCGTGTTTATGCAGCGTGAGGGTTGGTGAAGAACTAAGATGGTGGGACCCCTCGAGAATTGGCCACATCGCTCCTGCCCAAGGTCAGCCACCTCCTCCCCCTACAATGTGCAAGAACTGTCCCTGTGTCCCTGCAATGCAAGAACCTGTTTAGTGGCAAACACTTCTACCGCGTACACCGACCACGAACTGCCCATTCCAACACCGTGCTTCACAAAACCCGCCCTCCTTAAGGTCAGAAATAGCTTTTTTCGAATGACTGCTCCTGTTCACGGAGATTGCTCGCTACACCCTCGCTGTCGATTCAAGACCATGCACCTCTCCTCCTCTTACAACACTCAAGAATGCATTTTTCGGATATCTCATGAACTGACCGCTCCATGCAGGCTCGGCCCTTCACCCCCAAAGTGCTGTCTTGGCTATGAACAGAGATTTGATTCAAGGTCAAAGTGATGCTTTCCTTAGGGAAACTGTCCTGGGCTAGCTGCCTGCCCGTTTCCCCTCTCCCCTCCTCTGTGCAAACTTCTATTTTCGCTATCACATTGAAACTTCCTCCTATTTTTCGAGATGCAAGAGGCTGGCATATTCCCAGCGAAATAAAAAAACTCACAAGTTCCACCAATACGTGGATACTTAATGATAGGCATAAAATGATGCAGATTTTTATTGTTTTTTCACGAGGTGTAAGGCCCCCTTTTTAAACTTAATAATGGCACCACCCCGGCCTATTAGAGTTACAGTTACCATAGCTAGAAAGTATTTTTAATCTCTTTACAGCGGAGGAAGGCGCTTCGAAAACCTTTTATTTTTAAAGCAAAGCACTCCCTGTCCTACATTCATCTGATGTGGGTTAAATCTATGATGATGATATCGTTCCTTATCTCACAAACAGATTTGAGGAGTTTAGTGCATGTGGATCTGGCTGGAGTCTCCAAATATGAACATACATGGATGCACATGTGAGCCAATATAGGCAATTCACCATCGGTGCTGCATAAAATAAACTACCAAAGTTTATTGCTAATAGGAAAGCTTGTGATGATGTACACTGCCCGGAGGAAATGTGCTTCCACTACACCATAATAGCATCTATGTATCCTGCCACACAAAATGTTTGCAGAATTGATTCATATCCAAATCCTTATGAGGTTCTGAATACCGAAGGTCTTTCGACACCTGTAATAATACAGGATATTTGTAAGTTTGAGGAGAACAAATCTATTTATATCAATGTCTACTGTGTGGTGGACAAAGATAATAATGTAATTAAGAAACTTGCGAAAAAGGTGGGGTTGTAGTACTCATGCATATTTCTCCTGTACATCATGACAAACATGTAAATGTTAGGGCGATTCGCACGAGTGGAAATGCCGCTCATTTGCAATTTGTTTGTAATAGAAATTTGTCAAAGCTGGTTGATAGACAGTTTAGTAAGAAACAACACAAAAGTCATGTTTGCGAGCATTGTCTTCAGTACTTTGTTAGTGAGGAGAAACTCGCAAATCACACTATTTTTGGCAGCAACAAAAAGCTGTTCGCAGTACTTTCCCCACTGGGAACTACAAGTACTTGGAATTTAAAGATTACAGCAAACAGCAAAGTTTAGGATTCGTAGCCTATTGCGACATTGAAAGTTGTGTGAAACCTATGTCCACTTGCTTGCCTAATGATTAAACAAGTAACAAAACTACCATCAACAAACATGTTCCATATGCTTGTAGAATTTTGTTGGTATGTTCATACAATCCAAGTTTATATAAATACTTTGAGTTGTGGGTGCTGACTGTATGTACCAATTATTTGATAAATTAGTTGAACTTAGAAAGTGGGTTGCAGGAATCTACAGCATGATTGTTCCGATGAAGCCAAAAACCCCTGCTCATGAAGCTAGGTTGGCGGCTCAGAAAAGTTGTCACATTTGTTAGGAAAAGCTCGGCACAGATGATATTGCAGTCGAACATGACCATCTGACGGGCGAAATCAGATGTTGTGCACATAATAAGTGCAATTTAAATTTCAGACTGCCCAAAAGACTAATTGTCACTGTTTTTCATAACCTGCAGAATTATGATGCCCAGTTTCTTATAAAGCCATTGATTGAACGTCATGTTCCATAACCCGATGGAACCATGGTATTTGAAAACCTGGGTAAAATTCAAGTGATTGGGATTGCCCTTGAAAAATACAAATTTTTTACCAATCAAATTCCCAACCAGATTGATTTCAATTGAAAGGCACAATATTGTAAGTTACAATATATTGATTCATTCCAATTCATGAGCGCCTTTCTTGAAACTTTGGCAGGTAGTTTACTACCTGCACGATTGAGTATCACCTGTTCGATGTTTCCAGACAAAACCCAATTCGAAGTAGCAAAATGGAAGGGAGTTTTCCTTATAACTTTGTTAAGAGCCAGACAGTCTGATGTGTAAGTCACTTAGAACAAAGGACGCATTTCATTATGTGATGAGAGGCGAAGTCATTAGCGATGATGATTATACTCATGCCAAGTCCCATGGGATGTGTTTAAACTGCATAAACATACTGCAGTATGCCATTCACTACTTATGCGTGGACACTTGTTTGCTCACTGATGTATTTGAGAATTTTTGGACTGTATGTTTGGCTCATTACGGTCTTGACACCACAATGTACTTCTCAGCTGCATCTCTTCCATGGGATGCTTTATTGTCAATGACACGTGCGTGGCAAGAACTGTTGACTGATCCTGACATGTATCTTTTTGCAGAATGCAGGGTTAGAGGTGGCATTACCCAGGTTTCGAAAAGAAGTGCGGAAGCCAACAATATTTACATGGGTCAGGGTTACAACCCCAGTATGGTATCGAAATATATATTTTATTTCGACATCGACGGGCTGTACAGTCATTTGATGCGATCTAAGCTTACGATTGGCAATTTTGAGTGGGTTGAGGCTGATGTTTTTTAAACGTGGGATTTTTCAAACACTGTGAATGACGGTAACACTTATTTTTTCGTGGAAGTGGATCTGTCTTTTCTGGAGGAGTGTCATGATAAACTATTTTATCTGTCTTTGGGCCCAGAAAATATCATACCCTGAATGGCTCGCATGAGAAACTTCTTTTAACACTTGTACCACAGAAGAAATATGTTATACATGGGGAAACACTGAATCAGTACTTGATGTATGGAGCCACTCTTGCCTCTGTTTATCGTGTTTTGCGCTTTGAGCAGAAGGCATGGATGGCTCCGTACATCGAGTTTAAAATTGAGAAACGTGCCCACTATGGAAACGAATTTAAAAAATCCTTTTTCAAGTTAATGAATAATTCAGTTCATGGAAAAACCTTGCAGAATGTCTGCTGGGAAAGGGAGATCTGAGTTGTTTAGAGGTATGACACAAGCTACAAGGCTGCAGAGCTGATAGGAAAGGCAAACATTCCAGGCAAAACAGTTTATCGATGAAAACTTGATCCTTATCGAGATGTCAAAGAGTTCTGTTGAGTTCAACAAACCTTTGTACACTGGTGTTACCATTCTTGGTCTATCAAAATTAACTCTCTACGAATTCCAACATCAGTAAGTGCATACAAAATTTCTTCCACCAGCCTTACACCTCATTTGTTGTGACACCGATTCCTTGGTATATTCTGTTGCTTGTGATGACATCTATAAAGTAATTACCCCAGTTTGATACATCCAAATATGCGCTCGATAATGTGCAAGGATTCCCTCATGAGAAAAAAAATTTCATACCAGGGTGATGATAGATGAATATGCTGTGTACAGCATCACACACTTTGTGGGTTTACGTCCCAAGCTTTATGCATACATTGTTGGGAATGTAAAATGTATACATAAAGCGAAGGGTGTAAAACCTAATGTGTTACAGTCACTCAGGTAGGAGGATTATCGAGAATACTTTTATTTTCCTCCCTACAATAGTTTTAGCACCTCAATAAATGCAGCACAACCGCGACACCACAATTATCACCACCACGCCGTCGATGACGTCCATCTGCCACCACCACCACACACACCTCATGTTCCACGGCCAACTTCACAGATAACTATTGCTGCCGACGTCTACAACATGTATTCCATCACCATTCAATGCTGCTGCTCCCTGTTTGCCTATCTGTAGCAAGAATACACATATCTTTAATACATAATAATAAGAATAAGAAAGAATTCACACTCTGACAAATCATTTACAGGAAACAACGTGCATGTGAGTGGGAATTACCCAGATTTGACACTGTAAATGAATGCTCCTCATTTAGCGTCTATTAACCCACCACCCGAATGTGTCGTTACTGTAAATAGATAGGAAAAAAATGTCAAACACAATGATGTATTATAATTTCAAAATATGTTGTTAATATTTTTTTTGTTCGGACAATTTTGTAACAGTAGTAGTAGTAATATTAGTTATAGTAGTAGTGGTAGGTTTCAGATGTAAATAATCATGATGAAATGTTTTGAAGTTGAAATTGTAAAATCTCATTGATAAAATTTCTTGTATTTTTTTAAACGTCTTGTTGTTGATAAACTAAGTTTCGTAATTTAATTTGTAACATGAATATTTGTTTTAAAACATGTCAAAAATGCATGTATATGTTTGTTTAATTTATAAAATGTCTTTTAGTGTATGTAAATGTTTGTTGTAAACAAGTTGTAAATTTTTTCAGCGCTTAAGGATGATTTTTGAAAAGTAAAAAAAAAAAATTAATACAATTTTATATGTTAAAAATGAATACTGTGACAAATAATTTATTAGTTAGAAAATTTCCCCCATGCCACTACTTTGTGAATAATGAGTCATAAGTACTTGTATATCAAATGTTTTAAATATTCTTGGTAAGTTGTTTCTTGAAAATACTTTGCAGTTAGATTATCTGTTTGCCAGCTATAGTGAAAATAATTTTCAAGTTTGTTGATGTCAACTTGATGAGGGAGAAAAATTAACATTTCAATTAAAACACACTCTGAATAGCTGAGGAGAACTTACATAAAATGCTGGAGAGAAACAAACATTACTGAATTTTGAAATGGGAGAAACAGACTTGGATAATCCCGAGAAAACTTTGCTGGTCTGCTGTTCAAGAGCTCTGGGGAATTTATCATAACTGAAAGTTATACACAAAAACCATTTCAGGGCCAGGTAGAAAGAGCCTTTAGCAATACACTGCAATGTTTCCTCTCTGCCTTACAACTGAGATAGTCCAGCCAACCTTTAAAATATATATTATTTTTTCCTAACAGCAAGATTCCAACTGTTGCAGCTGAAGAATCAACACAACGATGTCTGGTGGTGAATACCACTGTCATACATTACACAAAATCAGAAAACAAAATTGGAAAACTTCTTTTAAAAATATTAAATTAAACTCCACCAATAAAAGTAAAACTTTTGTTAAAGAAATTTATCATTTCTGTTCACGTACTTGTAGGACAACTAGTGTAATCAAGTCTTTAATAGTAGCTTGGTATGGAAATAGGTTCTGCCAGTCGTAAATTTTAATTCAGCCATGCTCCACACACACACACATGCGCGCACACACACATATATATATATATATATATATATATATATATATATATATATATATATATATATATATATATATATAAGGTTATAAGCTGGTACACGTCATACAATACAATCATTCATTGACTGACTTCTGAGGTGAACGAATGTGTTTTAAGGGAGGTGCGATTTCTTTACGTGTTCGTGTAATTTATTTCGAAACATTCGTTTTGATTAAAATTTCCGAGTTTTTCACCTCTATCTATAATGAAACAGTGCTTCACTAAGCTCCCGAGCGAATGGGCGTATATTAAACCTTTTCTTTTTTAACGCATGTTAATCAATTAATTTCTTTTTACATGTGCATTACATTTCTAAAATTCCCCACAAGACTTACAGGCAGAAGTGCATGTTAGTTATGTGCGAGAGGCGTCAAGTAGTGTCACATAGCTTGTTATTGTCTTCGTTAGCCGTCTAATTTATAAGGACATTTTTTTCTTCGTTAATTAATTCCATACTGAACACTCACACAATTGTGACAGTCATGTAGTTGTGTGTGTTCGTTATACTTCTCTTGTGTAAATTATATTTCTAACATACAGCTCGGGTAGATAAATTAATTTCTTTATGTTTAGTTTCATACTGGAGACTCACGTATTTGCACTTGTTTCTTTATGTGACCAGGTAGTTTAACTTCTCTCTCGTGTTATTTATTCGTACGTAGAAATTCTCTAATGTTTCATTGCATTCGGAAACAGTCGTCGTATATTTAATCGTTCCATCTTTCAAAGTCGCCTATCTACCATCGCCATCTATGAGATACAAAATTTACACTCAGACCACTCTTGAACAAAACTCACCACACACACACATCAATATATATATATATATATATATATATATATATATATATATATAATATATATATATATATATATATATATATATATATATATATATATATATATACACACACACACACACACACCCTGTCCCAAACATGCTGCCCCTCATCGAGTGCCAGTCATCGTAGTGACAACATCTACCAGAGATGCTCCCCAACCCAAAAGAGAAAGAATTAAACTAATAAATTTGACACTTGGTACACTCTTGCACCAAACACACAATAAACATCAACCCTTTCAATAAATTTAACCTTTTCAATTTGATTAAACCTTTCAATTTTTTATTAACTCTTTCAATCAATTTAATTGACACTTTTATTTCAAATTAATTATGCCAATCAAAAAAAGCGCCATCCCCTTTGATTTAGGACCGGTCCACATATACTACTATTTGAGCTATTGTTGCTGTTTGTAGTGTACATGAGATCAGGTAGGTTTTAATAAATGTTTGCGCAATAGTGTCTTATTTAAATACGTCTAATACTGTATGCAAACGCGACATAATTTTCTTCTACTCAGTAATATTTTCACTTTATATAAAACATTCTTTCAATTTTTAAAACAGCAGGATACATTTATTCTGTCACAAGTATCAATGAAACTTCCCTATAAGAACGCAGTACGTCACAAAATGATTTTCAACCACTGTCGGCTGCAAATTTTATCCGATCCCCTTTTATTATTGACTTCCCTCACCCTCCCTAAGGAAAAATACTCAATTCTATGTTAAACAAGACTTCCGATATGAAAGAAGTGGTTTGGTAAGCCACAAGGAAGAATAAAATAGGAAATCCCTACAGCTGTCGCCAATCAAATACGCGAGCCTAATTCAAGAATGTTTCGGGGTGATATGTAGGTGGGAGCTAGTGGCGAAGGCCACGGAATATAAATTTTTAGTAAAAAACTGGAAATTTGATTGAAACTCGACGAAGCGTGTGAGAAGGGGGAAATGCGATTTGCCCCTATTTCTTTCTACGAACGGCGTCCCCCAACCATCTGTGCCACCCTCCCTTCCTCTTGTCATACAACCCCCACTGAAGGACCGACGATGATGAGGCGCATCGAGGCCACGATGAAAAGAGACGACGTGGAGAAATGGGGGAGAAGCATCGATTTCCTTTGCCGCAAATGCACTCAATCACGCATTGACTCGCCTAGCCGTCGACTCCTCCCTCCGAAGGGACGACTCGATAGATTGCAATATTCTGTTTCTCTCCTTCCATATTGAAGTGCGTAGCTCATTTCGAATAGAATAGGTTTTTTTTTCTCTTATTCAGAAATAGTTTAGCTAAATTGCTATTTAAGAATTCTTGTTAATCGATGTTATCTTGCAGTTTATTTTTCATAAATAGTACACTTATAACGGATTTTCACGAACAAATGACGATAAACACCAGAATGGGGCAGATAATTACAAATGGAGCATATTACACCGAGGAACCACTAGTCTAACGTCCGTAGTTAACTCTCTAATGACAGTGGCAATATGCTGGAGCGGGTAGGCAATCACATTAACTAGGCTACAAGCATTGCAATGAATTGGCACTTTATTTACACATTTGGGCTGAAGGCATGGGGACAGTGTCTGTTCCATGTCTGAGTGCAAAGTGTATGTTTGAACTGTCCGCCACCATCGGCCACAAAGGCGGTGCCGCGCTGAAGCATGTTACGACGCACATGTGCAAAGGTTTCCGGCGTGATGAGCTCATCCCTCGTGTAAAGTGGCGAGGAATACACCCCAGATCCAGAAGTCAGGTGATGTGATGTCAGGTGAGCGTGATGGCCATACTATGAGGACGGGAAGTGCATGTCGAGGTGCTGGCGAACCGCAATGGCGAAATGAGGCGGGACACCGTCCTGTTGAAACCACATCGCCCCACGAGCATCTAAAGGAACTTCCTCCAAGTATTCTGGTAACACGTCCTGCAGGAACTGTAGATACGTAGCACCTCCGAGACTGCGACCGTACGGTACTGAGCTGTGTTATCAGGCGCACATACATGCGCACAGGCTGGTTACAATGCCACATACTCACGGTTGCATACCCGCCCCTGCACATTGTCACTGCCATTAGCAGGTTAACTATGGACGTTAGATTACTGGTTCATTGACGAAATATGCTCCATTTGCACTTATCTACCCCATTCTGGTGTTTATCATCATTTGTTCGTGAACATCCGTTATGTATGTGATTATATGTCCTGTGAATGTGGTTTTGTTTACGTGTGTATGTGTATGCATATACGGATATACATATAAATATGCATCAAAAGAGAAACTGTATAAGTTTACTCTTTAGCTTATTCTTATTTAATGTATATTGCTTTTGTTTATTTCATATAATTACACTCTAATTTTACAGTTTGTTTTGTTTTTAGTGTTAGGTTTTTTTTAAGTAAAGTGGTTAAATGTAAGAGAAGGTGGCAATACCTTAACTTCGCCACAGAAAAAATAAAAAAGTTTATTATTATCATTGACATGTGATGACGCAGGGGGTGGGGAATGACGCTTCCCCCTGGCTGTAAAACACTTACAATGATTACCACTGGTCAGAAGCACCCTACGTTCGTCGCAACAATCTTCGTGTGGGAAAACAGGGTCGAGCAGGTTAATGTGGATTGGCTAGATATTCACGAAATGTATTCAAGACGCCAGCAGCTCCACTTTGCGCCATAATTATGGTGTAGTGTTTGCTCTAAGTTTGGCTTTGTTGATGTCGAATTCAAAATAAAAATATTACATTACGGCCTTCGGGTATTAGGGAAACCGTAATATCACAGGAACCATGCTCATATCACGATATCAAAGCTAGAAATCGGTCAACATAAATAAAATAGTTCCTTTTCCATGGACAGAAGTCGCTTGATTTCTCGTGCAATTTATAATGATAATCCAAAAGACAACACCTCAATCACGTACAGAATAATAAATAATGTCTCTACCAAGGTGGTAGTTGTCATCAGTATACCCACCCCACCAAATAAAAACAATGATGAAGGCGATTTATAATTTCTCTGTACGAAGAACTAGAACATATCTGAATGTAACGACCACAATAGTGTTTCTGATATTGACGACACTGGTTACAATATACTCTCCTCTATCATAACCCGCTTAAAAGATTTGATGTTCTCAAAGTTTAAGCTTCGAACGTCTTTCAGCACAATCATTTAGACGACTTACACAATCACGATCACAACATGGACTCGAAAATTATTATACAGAATGGGACTGAATTCGACCTGATAAACTTCGTGAGGAGGTTCCTCATGCAAAATCAAATGGCAAATATACAGGGCACTTTCTACCTAAACTAAACATTAAGGGCAAAATAAGTCCCCGAAAATTGAAATTTGGTAAAGAAATTTTGCGAAATATCGGAAACCAGGTGAGATGAAAGTACAATTCTTGGAACATTGTTTTATGTTATCGGGATCTTCAACCTAAGAGCAAATTCACAATAATAACACTCCCCGTTACAAAAATAACCTGGATGGTGGCCATCTTATTGACGGTAACTTCATTACCGTGGGGAATTATGAACATTTGATGCTAGTTTATTGATCATTATGACCAATGGAACTAAAATGGTCCCTTTGTTGCAACTGCCTTTAACCCACCGTTTTCGTTTAAAACGCACGCAAAGATTACGCTAGATTCCGCTGCAGCGATACACCGCCTCGTACACGGGTAATACGCCATTCATGCGTGTATGATAATCTGCTGATCTCACAACACAAAAAATGGTGGAGGACAATTATTACCGTGCCTACGATACGGCATCCGACAATGTATTTCAGGCAACAGTCGGTGTGAGAATCCCTACATGAGGTATTGGTATTGCCTGCGTGGCTGGAATCATATTGTTGCCACTGATGTGTACTGTCATGACTAGTATTGTTTATGCGCCTGAGCATGTATCACTGCAGTCGAAGCTTTATGTATGTGCGTTTTGTACGAAAGCGGTGGTCCTAGGCAGTTGCGACTAGAAGCCCTGTGTATTACCTAGGTCATAGTGTTCAATAAACAAGCACCAAATGTGGATCAGTCTTCACTTTACGTATAAACATCTCCCGTTATTTATTAATCAGGGATCCAGCGAAGTGGGGCAACAGTAACATGTTGGAATAGCATTCGGGAGGACGCGGGTTCGAATCCTGATCAGGCCATCCAAAATTATGTTTACCATGGTTTCCCGAAGTCACTCCAAGCAAACACTGGGATGGTTCCTTAATAAAGGCCATTGCCGAATTCTTCTTCAGTTCTCTTCAAGTGCCTTGTTGTATATTCCTGTGTCTAACTAAACGCGTAAAGGTAGCCATACTGTATTATTAGCACGTAAATATATGTTACTTTTCACAAACGAAATGTCGACAGTTGAAAGTAACGTTCCCATAATGGAACACTGCCAGGCCATTCGTTTGCGAGAAAACATATAACTAGGTGTCAGATACAGCATGTAGTATAAAAAATGTGTGTACAGGCTGTGAGAGTGGTCTACATGTCTGGCACTAGTATCACACTAGGCAGCTCTGTAAGTTTACGGTTTGATGTGTTAAATTCCACACCTGGCACGACTGTTATAGCGGCTCCAAAGGCGCTATAGCGAATGCGGCCGGTTAAACTCCGAGATTAATTGTATCAAATATCTTAGCACTGTATTATTTACATTCCTGTTAGTGAAGGTATTTGTTGTGTCTACAAAATGGGACGCTTTACGTGGCCGGAATTGACAGATATGCTACTCGTCTACGATGCGGCAGAGGGAAATCTACGAAAGCGCAAAGAATGTACAGAGATCGATTTCTGCACAGACAGCAGCCACACCACGCCACATTTCATCTGTGGAGCGACGTTTGAGAGAAAGTGGAAGCTTGGAGGTGACACGACTGAATGCAGGGCGCAGATGGACAGCCAGGTTTGAAGAGGATATGGTGAGGCATGTTGATAATAACCCACGTGTGAGTACGCGTACGATTGCAAGAGTACTCGACAGAAGCCACCGCACCATTGGTAGAGTGCTTCATGAGCAATTACCGCATCCGTTCCATGTACATCGTGTGCATGCCGTGGGTCCTGCGGATTATCCTCGAAGTGTGGAGTTTGCAGCATGGTTTCTGGAACAATGCAAAACACACCCTGACTTTGACAGATACAGTATCTTCACTGACGAGGCTTTCTTTCAACGTGATGGCACACAGCATTTTCGAAATATCCGCGAGTGGGCGGATGTAAATCCTCACACGCCATTCGTCCACCGGGATCAACAGCGATTCAGTGTCAACGTCTGGGTGGGCTTAATACATAACATGTAAGTTTACCCCCTACCTGTTCCCACATCGTCTCACCGGTTATGTGTACATTACATTTCTGCGGAAGCTCTGTCGATATTACTCGAAGAGGTTCCGTTACAAACACGAGCGGCCATGTAGTTCCAGCACGACGGCGCCCCAACCCACAGTTCGCGATGTGCACATGATCACCTGAATTTCGTATTCCCTGGACGATGGATGGACTGTGGGGGTCATGTTCCCTGGCCTCCACGATCCCCAGATGCGAATCCATTGGACTATTCCTTCTGGGGTTACATCTGCAGCTTGGTGTATGAAACTGCGGTGGAATCCGGCCGAAGAGGACCTCGTCGTTCGCATCGTTGCAGCTGCAAGGATTATTCAGGACAATGAGGATGTTTTCAAACGTGTCCGACAATCATTGGAGCAGCGATATGAACTATGCGTTGGACATGGGGGCCCTACCATCGAGCCTTTCCTATAGAAGTGTTTGTGATATATGTTTCTATAATAAAACATATTTAATGCCACAACTTTTGTTGTCAAATGCAATGCGTTAACTGATACTACTTAAATGTGACGTGTTTTAATGGCATTGCTTTACGCTGCTGCGTCAAATGTTGCAACATTCTAAAGCCCGCACAGTACACAGAAGCAGCGATAGAGTTCCAGGTGCGTAGGCAGTATCAATAACTTTACGTCCTGTATGGAATCTCACGCCGACTGTCGCCACAATAGAACAGTCACAATCAGCACCACATGCACCACACTCAGCACCATACACCATAATCACCGCCCCACACACAACAATCACCACCCCCATACAACACAATCAGCACCACACGCACCACAACCAGTTCCATGTACACACCAGTCCACACCAATCCATTCGAATCCATACCAATACACTCCAATCCACACACAAATCCGCACACAAATCCACAGGTTGGGATAACATTACATATTCCTCCATATTTTGGATTTTTTTTGGGATTTTTCTCTATTTTGTAATAATTGCAGTGGTGTGGACTGAGGAGAGGGGACGAGGTGAGTGTGGTGGCATTAACGTGATGTTAACGTCATGTGTTCTTCGATATCTAGAATCAATTTTTCGATTATTTTGCGATCGTTCTCGATTTTTTATGACTGGGTGGATTTTGGTAAGGGGGTGGGTGGTTGGTTAGGGTTGTAGGGTGAGTGTGAAGTTAACGTTATATAATCCCCCAATTTTCAGGTTTCTTAAAAAATATTTTTCTTGATTTTATAATGATTGCCTGGGGTAGGGATGGAGAAGTTGGGAAGTGAGGGTGGTGGGATGAGCAACGGATAGGGTAGTGTGATGTTATATGTTCTTGAATTTTTTTCTCGAATTTTTCGATTTTTTTGCGATTTTTATAATAATTTACAAGGAGTCGGGTTGGGAAGGAGGTGAGGTGAGGTGAGGTATGAAGAAATGTCGGGCGAGTGGGAGGGGTAGAGTTAGGGGTTTTGGATGTGGTAGGTACAAGATAGTTGTCAGGGGATTGGGGGGAGGGTGGGCATGTACGCTGATGCTACCCGGTCCGCTGGATCTAACTCGGATCCTTGAATCCTCTCTACTCATCAGGGGATTAAGTGGCTCACTCCGCTAAGAGCCTCGAATCCTCTCGCTCGCTTGAGTATTTTTCGGCTCTTGCTTCGAGGAGCTTTGGATACGCTCTCTTCATTTTTATATTGGCTCCTACTCATGAATCATGCACCAGCAGGAACATTCTTACACTACTTTTAAAACTTGCGATCTAGCGGTATGGAGTAGAACTACTTCGAATTCAATTTCTTTGTGTGTTCAAGACGGCAGCTTAGCTCCCGCGGGGGTTTATATTTGCTTCTTACACATAACTATGGATATATTCTATGTCTGATGTTCATTATTATTAACTTTTTTGAGATAATTTTTATATAACTCCGTTTAGCTGCAAAGTTACAGAACGGAGTAACGCGAAAATTAAAATAACACATAAGTAGTATGTAAACTAACATTACGCAGTTGTAAAAGAACTGATACTGATAGTAACATTACTTGGTAAAACAGTGAAAAATGTCAATAAATTTTGTAGTTTCCATTCCAGTGAATGTTTGGTTTTACTTTTATACAAATGGAAAGACACATACACTGTGGTGAGCCACATACATTCATGAAAAATTGTACAATTTTGTTTAGTGTACACCAACACTGGAACTAAGGCACCGGCCTGCCTGGCTCGTGAACTGTGTTGCAGTGTGTTGGAAATACTCACTTTCCCACGAAACTGTTAAACGTGCGTCCAATGGCTGATCTACGAGAACACACAGACTTTAGACGACGGACGGCTTAAAACGGTTTCTTCGTAGCGCTGTATCTCACAACATGCGCGTCAGATACATACAAAAACTACTTTACTCAAGGACCCGGCATTGAACCTTAATGGCAGACATCCCATCAATATAATATGTGAGGCCAGTTCTGAGTGTTGCGCGTAGCGACGATGGCGCACTTGATGCGCGTGGAAGTATCGCCCTTATCGCTCCCGTGCTTCTTGGCCTCGGACGCGGGAAGAATCCTCACAAGAGAGCGCGCAGTGGAACATCACGAATCTCGTCGTCTCTCCATTTGTAATATCGCATGCTTGTTCCCGCGGCCTTGAGCTCATCAACAGATACTTCCATTAATCCTCGCGCGGCGAGGTTTTTCCTCCGACCCACCATACGTCACGCCTATCTCGGAGCAAATGGGGCAGTGATAGATGATTTTCGTCTAAGTTGGAAATCCGCGGAAGACTCGCGTAGCGCTTCACTGACAGTCATTGGCTCCTGCCAGTGAGATGGAAATCTCAGTGTGCTCCCACTGCTGTATCTAGCATTCAATGAACATTTCCTGAATCAGTTCTGTAACATCATATGTACGAGTGGTGAGACTTGGGCGGCTCTTAACATCGAGATCTTGAGAGCTGATGAAGGGGTAGCTAGGTGAGTACGGAGCAGCGCGGAATACAAGGGAGGGGGAAACGGGAGATCCCCGAGAAAATCCACCGACCAGCGACATCAACCGTGCCGGTTGATGCACATGCGAAAATACAGGTGAACATCGCCGGTAATCGAACCCGGTTCGCATTGGTAGAAGGCGGATAGTCTGTCCATTACACCACCACGGCCTCTCCTCTGAATCAGATATGTTTATTGAGCACTATTGAAATCAACCTTTGAATATGTCGCCGTCGCTTCTTGCATGTATTTTAACGGGCACGCTAATTTTAGCGTGTTCTAGTTGGTAGCGAGGCAGGGATGTAGTTACATGTTTAAACGTCGAATTAAAAGTGTTACGTATATAGTTGTGAACAATGAAGTGATCTATTATACTTTCTTTTTTTTGTTTTAATTCATATGCATGGCAGAATTAACGAATTTGTAAAAATATTTACTTTACTAATGATTTCACAGCTTCACTAGACCTACGCATGAAGAAAGCGATAAGGCCCACAGCAATTTTAATTTCACAGAACATTATTTAAGAATATGCAATGGCCATACAAGTGTAAATGAAGCAGGGCTTTGCTAAGTGCTCAGTCTACCGGGAACAGTATGAGTTAGCTGATACGACTCCTCTTCCTGAACTCCAGATGTTAGCCTACTCCCCAGACAAACCGCAGCAAGTTAAACGTTATCCAATGGGAAATTTTCAGTATGGGGACCAAAACAAGCGCATTTAGGAGACTACACAAATGCCTGGCTAAGACATCTCTCTGGAAAACTTATCTTATGTTGGTGAGATTTCCAAGCAAATAAATAAGGAATAAAGCGCCTTAGCAGGAAATAATAACTGTTATAATTAACCTTTTTTAAAAAAAAATAAAAGTAGTTTTAAATAAATGTTCAAAAAATTCGCAGGAACAAAATTTACAAACTAGAATATTTTTGTTGTAACACAGTTTGACCGGTTTTAATGCTAGGATAACACCAAAACTAAAAGTCTGTCACAAGTATATTTAAATAGCTTTGTTCATTTCGTGTACAATGAATATGCGAAGATTCCCTTAGAACATAACTCTTTCTGTGATAATTACCAAAGTTATGCGCGATGTGCATTCCACCTGTTGTGTAGCTGGATGTAGCAAGTGGTATTTACGGTTATTTCCAACTTATCTGAAGCCCTGATAACCTTATACTTTCGGGATAATCCTCTATCTCATGCAAGAAAATCTCGACGAAGTCTAGACAACTATACCAAAGGGATGAAGCACTGCAGTGTATGTATTTAGTTTAATAATATTTGCTTGAGAACTACTTCTTATTGCGCATTATCAACACACTGGTTTCCTCTCTACTTATATTAATATTTATAGTAATATAATAAAAAGTTAATGTGAGTTCGTTTGTTTATTTGTTTATATGTACCGGCTAATCTCGGAAACTACAAGGCCGATTCTTATAATTATTTCATTGTTAGGAAGCTACATTCTTCCAGATAGACATACGCTATGTGTGAGTTTTAAAAAAGTCGCAGGTAGTCACGGGTAGTTGCAGGTAGTCACGGGTAGTCGTATATAGTCACGGGTAGTCGCAGGTAGTCACGGGTAGTCGTATATAGTCACGGGTAGTCGTATATAGTCACGGGTAGTCGCAGGTAGTCACGGGTAGTCGAATATATTGGTATGTATTTCAATAACGCCATAAAACCTGACCGAAGCGATGGTGGGTTGCTAGTTCATTATTAAGGAAAAATAATGAGGTATAGGTGTTATGTAAGTAAAATTTCACTTGTACCACAGATAGGTTGCTTTTATTTCAACAGAAATATAACGCTTGTGACACATTACACACAGTCCTTAGGAAGACGGCAAACACGTTAAATAAGGGGTGATTTTCCTAAAGTTTAATTCAAAAAGTGTGAAGAGACAACGAATAGACTGTAACCTGTATCACCACCAACAAACAAGTAAACCAATAAATTCCTTACTTAAAAACAATTTATTTCATTTTCTCTGTAAGAGTTATTGCAAAGTTAAAGTATAGCACACAACCAATGTGGCTCAAACCTATTACCTATGAAGAACGGGACTAACACGTGTGTCTCAAAATAACATATTTTTAACTCGAAATATTAATTTTCTAATTTGGCGAGAAAGTTTTCCAAAACAACCAAAATAAATTCAAAATTCACTCTAAATGTTCTGCTTATTCCTGAAATATATTTTAATACACATTTCAATCTGAATAGCTTTAAGTTGCTTGTTTTAGAAAATATATATAACCTGACTCCTTCATTCAATATAATGTTCCTTTTAGCAAACAAGGCCAGACAAGGCATTAAATTAATAACTGGATGATCATCATGAGCCTAAATTGCAACATTAAATAATAGGACACTGGAAAGTTCGAACTAACAAAGTGCTGTGGGATAAACGAACGAGCGGGCTGTCCAGCATCCCACAACATCGACTGTAGGTTTATTATGTATTATTGTAAACAGATTTGCACAAAAATACCATTACCCAAGGTAGTTTTCATTATTCTTCCTGTAGTTCTGTAGTGTTCCTTTGGTTATTGATTACTTGAAGAGGCATAGCAACGTCTCCCCAGAAGCGAAGATGTATTTAGATATTAGTAATGCATTACAACAATTGATCAGATTATGATGGGGTGACCGTCACATTAAGACGAGAAATTGCAAAGGAACGTCTGTTATTCAGTGAGAGAACGCTTGGACGGCGTCACGTCTACCCGTCTAGCAGAGAGGAAACACCTGGCTGCTGCAGGTGGATACAAGGAGCAAGTTATGTTGCTGCCCTGGATTGGATATGGTTTCGCACCACTGCGAAAAATATTGTGTAAAGGCAGTACTGGCGTCGAAAAGAGAGCGTAGTCTACTAGGTGGCGCTGGAGTGCCGGTCTCTTGGTCGGGGAGGGGGGGGGATGGCCAGGAGTAGGTACTTTGGGTACATGAATTTGCATTCGCGAGCTAGCATCGGGGAGATCGTCCCAAGCTGGAGTGCTGATAGTAACTCGAGAGTGTTGTGTTTCCGCCCGAGAGAAAGAACACCGAGAGAGTATCTGCGCTTCAAGAAGTTAAGGATGACTGCTAGTGGGGCTTTGAATATATTTGACACACCGAGAGTTTTGAGATGAGGAACTTAGCATATGTCGGGGTGTAATGTTCGGACTTAGCCGAAGAAAGTGAAGAGCAGGGACTTAGAATTTTGCCGTGGTTGATAATTTGGACTCAGACTCTGGAAGAGGAGAAAAGAACTTTGACATATTTCTACTCGCGTGGGACTCTGAATGTTTTTCTATCTTCTCATTTTCGGGTTTGGACTTAGTATCCAGGGATTTTCGCATGGGAACTTTGCCTGAATATGCGTCATGGAAAGAACTTTGAAAACAAATACACGGCATAAGTTGGACTTAGTCTCTTACCTCACAGTTACGGCTGAGGATAAATTATGATAGGCTGTGTGGGCCGACGGAGTGAACTTAGTCGGCGTGGGGTGATAGCTTAGTTGTTCTTTCTAGCAGTACGGGAGCATTTGTTTTCCAAATCTTGGTGACTGAATGAAATACTATAATCCCCATGTACTGGTGGTATTTTTGGCGTGATTTGGACTTAGGAAATGCGGAGCAAGAAGAGTTCTGTAAGAGAGAACTCGGAGATGGCGCGTGAATCCGAACACCTCCTCCCCTGCCTCCTTCAAGATCTGGTTCAACGCCGTTTTGCTCAGTTGTTGGATCCACACTGCTGTCATGGTGTATATAAGTATCCAGACAAAAGTAAAATGTAAACCAGACCCGCTGATACAAAAATCTCCTCCTTCCCTTTCTTAACTTTCTGTCTCTCTCTCTCATCCAAGTACCACTAGTCTCTCATCCAAGTACCACTAGTCTCTCATCCAAGTACCACTAGTCTCTCACAACAACTCATGTATATGCAAGAAACAGTAATTACAAAAGAAAAACCAGCAACCAGCATAGTGTGCAGGGTCTCTTTGCTACTCCCTGTAGCACTTTCCAGGGCGACACAAACGGACCAAAACCTAAAGCCCGAAGCAGAGTAACAGTAATATTTTGTTGGATCTTAGTAAAATTCTGAAAGAAACATGAGTTAATTTGAAGATCAACTGTATTTTGAAACTTCATATACAAAACTTGGTTCCCATAAAAATCATTATATAAAATCACCCATGAAAATTCTTTAAACATGTAAAATTAAAAAAACCTGGTTACACTTGGTTATTATATATATATTAAACATACAGCCATTATAGCAAGCAAAACTTTTAACACTGAGTATAACATTGGTTGATAACATGAAAATATAAAAGCATTCAGACCCATAAACATTCTTTAAATATATGGAAAGATATATTGGCAAAAATACTCTAACACTTAAAACCTTACTCTGGATTGCATAAAAGATGACTGTTTGTAAGGCCGTAAAATCTTTTAACAGTCTTGAAATTGTATTTAATAAGGCTGATAATAATTCAACAGTTTAATTTAACCAACCTTTGTGCCAATCAAAAACTTTATCATTACTTTGGCTTATGTAAAAGTGTAAGTATCGTAAAGTCATTAAATATTTGACTTTCATGAATTTACATTAACAACAGTTTAAATTCAAACAGCCTTTTCAGCAAACAAAAACTATCCGGAGTTATGAATAGCAAATTCTTAAGTTTCTACTTCTACTAAGGGACTCGCAAAGCGCCCTTTCTTTCATCCTGATCAGAAGGGTCCTAACAAATTAAGTAGTGTACTTATCTCATGGCAAGGCCCAGGAGCAGCTTCCCCCCGAGCTAGCAGCAGACCTTGCTATTTATACAGAAAAGTCAACAACTCCCCTTCACAGTCCTTGGGGCTCAAACGAATCGTGTTTAAACACAGCCAATTACAATTATTTAATATTAATTATTGTCCACTTCTGATATAATTCACTTCACGTGGCGCTATCGTAATATTGTGCTACGGCGTCCCGCCGGAACCAAAGGCTGCTCCCACAGTCCTTGAGAAGTTTGCGCTGTGGCCGGCCGGCATGGCCAAATAGTCCACGACCTACCTCACGCCGTCAGCTGATCAATGCCAGAGGGCTGCGTTGCGTCAGGCACTTTCACGACGTAGTGTTTTAGCTGGTTTGCAAACAATGTAGGGCGTCCTTATAAACATATGTTAAGTTGTATTTCGCAGGGCTTTGCGAAAATGTTAGCAGTGTAGAAACTGCGTAGATTTTCGATGTGTTGGACGGGAACATGGCGAGTTGTAGTATTGGGCAGGTCATGTTGGGCAGACAGAAAAGGACGAAGTTTGAGATGACCCGTCTCACACTCACATTGCCTGTCTTCCCTCGGCTGCGGTGTTCTCCTTTGTCCTATATCGCATTCCGTTCTCCTTGTCCCATTAATCCAAGCGCTAGTTGCTATAAGGAAGCGGTCCAGCCAGGATGTGTCACGGCGCGTGTTGCTTGCTTACAGCTGTGAGTACAAGTCCCCTGCCCCATGCTACCGGTCCAATTAACTTAATCATATTTCTACATCATTTCTTGAAATTTCTGTGTTACTTTCCATTGCGTATGCTATATCACTGAATTCCTCTTTACACATACTTTCATATGCCGTTGAAATAAATGTAGACCTATGTTTCCAGGGGAAAAGTCATATGTGGATTAATAATCTCCGTCCATTCATGTGTTACGAATAGTCACTTTGCAGCAAATTACTTGGCCTCGAATGAAATTTCATTTATGGAAAACAGTATTTCGTGATCTGCAACCGTCCCGGAAATTTTGGAGGTGTACACATTACTGTATGTAAAGCCACTTGCCAGTATAATGTTTATGATTTCCATAATAACATTTTAAATGGATGAATTTTCTATGTAGTGCTGCAAAGTTCTGACCTAAGTACTAATCAAATAGAATCGTAGGAAATAAACATTTTTGAAAACATGTTGGAAATCTTTTAAGTTACCGAAATTCATACCTACGTTTTAAAAGGAAGACGTTTTGGTTTCGTTCTTTAATTATGGAAGAATGTTTGAATATATCTTTAAAAGTGTTTCATAATTTTTGTAAATACAGTAGGATGTAACTGCGGAGTAGATGATTGCGGGCCAAAGAAATGTTGCAGTATTAATGTATCGATTCAGCACAAAAGTTTATATTACATCAGAATTAGGTTTCCTTTTAAACAGAACAATCACGCACAAGAGGAACACTGACGGAAAGGTCTTATGTCATTTTTTTTCACGCATAATTTTTACTTAAAAATTTCGTTTACCTAAATATCATTGTATAGATCAAGTATTTTAGAAGGTAGATAAATCACATAAGCTGAGTATAATGTAATCAGAAACCGCCATTAGAACGAAGTCCTGTATGCAAGAATCAGATAAAAATAAAAATGTAAGTTTTGAGAAGAATGAGAAAAGCTTGTTATAGTACTTAAAACACGAAGTCATGAGATATTTGTATCTAGGATGCAAATTGTACCCAGTGTTTTATGCTATCAAATGTTATCGAGTCAACATCGCATTGAATAATATATGAGTGTTTTATATACCTGTTAGTTGTACTCGAAATATTTTAAAACATAGATTCAAGAATATTTAACATTAATGGTTAGTTATAATAATGAGTGTCACCATAAAATTATTTTTCATAAAAGATTTATGTTATAGCGTATAGATAAATGTATTCTTTCATATTAAATAAAATCACTTATCGACTCTGAAAACGGATCCAATCGAGATAAGACACTTTATTGTCTGACATAACTGTTTCCTGCACCCAACTAATTTTGTATTATATTCAAGGAAATTGATCACAAAAATGGATAATTGTAATGTCAAGTACGATAGGATTATATATATATATATATATAATAATAAGGTTATTATGGAAAAATTCATTCGAAAGCAAATAAATTTTCGATGCCATCAGATGGTCAACTTAAGTAAATGTGGAAAATCGAACTGTTATCAAAGAGACGACATGCGGGTCTTCAAAAATAACTAAACATCTCATTATTCCAAAAAGTGTCCATTATCTGGTTATTGCACACAGGTTTTCAATTTATCCATAGCGAATTTACCAACACAATGGTTTGGCAGCTGCGAGTTTATGAAGAACCTCGGGAATGAGTGGTTCTTTCGGGTACACGAGCATAGCAGACTAACTCCGCTCCAGGCATTAGTGCTGTAATATCCAATCATTGCCAGTTAATTACGCCGTCTGATGGAGTCCGTGAGCTTACGACCGGAGTGCGAAATTGGCTGCGGCTTTCTGAACAGAAGTGACCCTTATCGACACGCTCTTCAGACAACTCACGCTCGCGTGCATTTTGTGGTTACGCACTGCTAACGTCTAAAATTGCCGCGGGGGCCACAGTGGTGCAGCGTATAGAGAACTGGTCTCCGTCAGAGGCGAACCGGGTTCGATACCCCGGGGAGCCACCCTCAGATTTTCGCATGTGGGAATCTTGCCGGGCGATGCCGTTGGGTTTTCTCGGGGATCTCCCGTTTCCCCCGCCCTTGTATTTCAGCGCTGCTCAATTCGCACTTCGCTTCATCCCCATCGACTCTCAAGACCTAGATATTAAGAGCTGCCCATCTCTCTTCACTCACCCCATGACTTTAGCAGCCGACCTCCCGTGGCGCAGTCGGTTGGAGCGCCACAGATCTGGGTTAAGGGAGGCTCTGCGTTCGAATCCCGGGCAAGGCATGGGTGTTAATTTAAGTTAGGTTATAAGTTCGTACGTAAGCCATCCCGTGCCACGCCTTCAAGCATAAAACCAGGGGACGTTAAGAAAAAACCTTTACAATACAATACTTTAGAACACAGCTATTGGTTTTAAGGATAAGCCTGAAATTGAAATTTTTATAGTATTTTACCAGCATATCCAGTTTAAATAGTAATATACGCGGTACATTATTTCTCTAGCAGACGATGTAGTAAAATGATGTTTAATATGCACGTAGCGTCTGCTTAAAGTAAAATATGTTCGATCTATATCGTCAGCGTTACCGATGGAAGTGTATCATACATCAGCTCAGGAGCGATACGCTGCTCCGCCAGTACTTCAACCGCTAAAACGTGGCATATTTTCCACGTGGCGTGTCAAACATACACACAAGCGACGATATTTGTTGGGTAAAATGCGCGAGGCTCGTGATGATGTACGAAACGGTTGTAGGAAGATACGCGAACATGAGCGAGTCTCACACATTCCGGTGACAAATACATAAATATCAAACATATATTTTTTACTCCTGCCATTACTTTTGACGTACCGTTATGGATGCAGATATCTTGTGTTAAACAAACGGCGTTCGTTCGAAACACATGCGCTCCAAATATAAGTGATGTTGCACAACCATTTCGTTCCCCTTTGTGTGTATGTGGAGTCCAGCTGACAGGCCTTAAGTATATGGTGCAGGCATTAGTAAAGTTTCCAGCCAGGAACATTTTACATTCGCTTCTGCTTCCTATACCGACGTCTCTGCCTCGAGTGAAATGAAACATGAAACACACTCGCGGTACGTTATACATATCCAGTAGCGGAGATAAAAATATTTTTTTTTTCGAGAAAGGTAATGTAGGCCTATAGAGCTGTAGGCCTAACCACTTTTATATTTTAAATAAGCTAAGTATTAGACTTATAGCTTGAACTAGCAAGAATTAATTCCGTTTATTTTAATTTCGGAGATTCGGGAATTTCCCAGGTAATTTGTAATACGTTAGTCTACAAAACTTTAAGCACAATTCTTACTCCAACAACACAAAACTATTCCCACCCTTATACCTAATTTCTTACCTAGAAGACCACACTTCCTGCAGCTGAAGGACTCTGAATGAGGTTGTATATGGTCCTTCTGAAGAACTGCCGAGTGTGCAGGACATGAAGTGTCTGTTGTGCATCACTGGTGTTCCAACTATGGGGCATATACTCGTCAACCTGGTTCCTGATCACAGCGGCATACAGATTCCCACCTTGACCGCCGCATCAGACCGCTGGTCGGCGGGTTTTCTCGTTTCCCGAGCCCTTTCATTCCGACTCTGCTCCATACTTACTTCGCTTCAACCTCATCGGCTTTCAAAACGTCGCGATTAAGAGCCTCCCAAATCTCTTCATTTACTCACGAGCCTTTAGGAGGAGTCCTACTTCATATCGCCCACTGCCTTCCTGAATCTGCCGTTTTTCCATACCTATAAAAAATTACGTAATGTTCATTCACTTTGACTTCCACCTTTTCTGAAGCCATGTTAAAGGAAAACTTGCTGTTCTCCTGTGCACTCAGTTTAATGCTATTTTGCAGAACGAGAACTATTTATTACTAGGCATCACTAACACACCTATCTTATCGCTGATATTCATGTTAATTACGAATGAAATATTACAATTTATCGATAAAATAAATAACATTTCAATTTAACAGAAATTTTAATGGAAAATAAATTGCTCGTGATTCATGGCATACTTAGGAAACAATCAAACAAAACGCAAAAGGCGATTTTTCAAAAGTTTGGTTTAAAAACTGTAGAGATATCCTGAACAGCATCTAGGGAACGTGTTTTGGTCTTTAACTTATTCTGACATATGTAGATATGTAATTCTTGGGTCGACAGCAAGCTAAATTTTTGTTTCGAACTGTAGTACTATAAGTTTGACGTCCTGTCACATGGCTAACGGGGTTATATTTCATGTTATTGACAGCAGTTATTTGATTGAATGACTCCGGATTATAGTCACAATAACAAATATTGTCTCCTATACACGTGAGCGACTTCCTTATAGGCCCACTGTGTTCTACTGTGTACGTTGTATGTCATCATATGTTATATGTTAGAATGTTATTTATTGAACAGAACGTTTGTGTAGACATGCACATAGACAAAAAATATAATACAATGATAGACATCGCACAACACAACAGTCTGGATATTGGCTCTTCTGTTGTTGCTGATGTGTATAAAATTAACAGAGAAATTTAGTATAGCTGCAAGAAAATAAAACAAAATATATGGGATGAGGAAACAAAACGAAACCTCAAAATGTATAATAATAAGAATAACATTACCATAATTTACAATAATAACGAAGGCTAAGAAAATTATAATTACAACCATCTACATCGAGATGACTATTATAAAGAGAGACAGACAGTAATTAATTATAAAAGACCAAGTTTTTACGAAGTAACAGTAGCTAAATGTCAGCTGGGACAAAAATAGAAGTTGACTTGCTTCTCACGCCTTCTTGTGACAGCGACAAAGGACAAGAATAACGTAAAGTGCAAGACATATTACCACTAGGTGAGTGACATATGGATGGTAAAACAAACAAAGAACAGAGGATGGGTCATTATATTCACTCGGCTCACTGTGCGACGTCCAATATACAACGTGTTTCTAAAACATGGTGACGAACTTCGGAAGACAATTCCTTACAATGATATAAGACGGAAATATATGTACAACTTATCCACTAAAGCGACTGTTAAAGGAGCTATGCGCCTGCAAAATTTGAATTTTAAAATGCTGTTACGTCCCTTTTGGGACGTAACAAGAATGAGAAAATGCAGGATGAGGTACACATGCCTATGGTGGAGTTTGTAAACACAAAACACACAAAATTATATACATATCATTATATTCAACATCAATCGGTTTTAAAAGAAAATTTGATATAATTTATCAATACCAATATTGATTGATGCTTATGGATGAACCTTAGAGGGTTGTTTGGGGGTAGGGGTGGGGGGAGAGAGAGGAGATATACTGCAACACGCAAAAAGACAACACGGTATTAACTGACCCAACAATGTGACACAAAAGTGAAAGCAGCTCTAAGATGAAATTAAGATGATGAAAGATCTCCTTTGCATAACATTAGAAACATAAACACTTTAAAAGATTAGACATACTCTAACCATGATGCCAAAAGAGCAAATAGTAGCACAACTTTAAGACGAACATATAATATACGACCTCAGAAAACATATTAAAAAATACTATTATTGCCTCTAAAATTGACAGATAGTACTATACTGAGGTAGCTAAACAAAACAGATATCTCAAAAATTGCATCAACATCCTCTTAAAGCTTTATACCAATAAAAATGCTTATAGGAAATGCATTCAACAGACCAAATCTGATCCATTGCTTAAGAAAAAGCCACCTCTTACAAAAAACCGATAAGGATATCAGCTTATAATGCCTGTAATGGGAAAGGCGAAGAATCACTTCCCCCAATATCAAATGAGACGTCGAATATATACTAACTATATAAAAAGCTGTACTAAAATAAAACTAACTCAAAACGCAGGGAAGGCATAAATATTACCAGAATATAGCATCCCACTTACGTAACTCTAATCCACTGATTACCCAAGCTACATGCACACAACACTGTCGTAACATTATTTAACTTTCTTGATAATTTCTAAATTCCCGCACGTAGCGCCATGAAGCCTAACTGCTTATTCCATTGTTGACGTCATCCCCCGCGGGAAGACTCGTAGAGGAAGACTGCGCGATATTTCAGGCTGGCAAGCGGTTATTTATACACCCCAAAATGCTGCTCAAAATAAAACTGAGAAGGCAGGAAACTGAAGGAATGTTTCGGAACATGCCAGAGGCTTTGATAGTAACATCTCCCGTCGCTAGGTGTCGCCTGAGCGCCTCGCGAGTGATTCTCGGCTCCCGGCAGTAGAAACTCGTGCTAAGTAGATGGAATATGTATGCGTGTCCGCTGGAAAAGGACGGGTCAACTGGAGCTATATTTTTCACATATTTTTCACACCAGTGTAGTGTTAAATCTTCACTAACATTAGGCCACGTTCTTGTACTAAAAAGTTTCTAATATTCTTTAAGCACTGTTTCTAAAATACAGGCTACTATTTTCACGCTACTTAGTTATACATTTCACGTGAACCAAACGTAATTTTTTAAACATACGTAGTTTCGTCGATATGTGACTGCAAGCAAGCAGGTAGCGATCACATTCCAGTTGACAACTTCGCCTATACTGAAGTGAAAATTTAGGAGAAGCAGTAAAATCGTTTATTTACAGTTGTGGTGTTCAACGCTCGCTTGGCCCAATTCATTTGGCGTAATTGCGTCGTTTATTCGTGTTTATCAGACCACACGACGAGTGTTATAAAACAAATATAAAACAGTTCATTGATCTATCACATATTTATTTAGGATCGTTCACGTATATTTTGACATTTGATAACACCATTAACGGGTAGGGGAATTAAACTCTTCAGGTAGGCAGGACAGTTTTTGCAGGAAACAGGAATAAACACATAATTTTCTTGAAGTAGAGATTAGGAGAGACGCGTGTCAGATTTGAAGCAAGGCTTCAACGAGTTTAGTTGAAATTATCACAATCTACTTGCAACTAAAAAACAAATCGATAACTTGTGTTTTGTGTAAAGGACATGTAACACCTCTAAAAACGCGATCGCTAATTTGCTACAAATATTTTTGCAGACCTAGAGTGCCAACCTCCATTACCAAAAGGAAGGAGTATGAAATTAGCGACCGCGTTTTTACAAGTGTTAGATTTCCTTTACACAAAACACAATTCATCGGTTTGTTCCTTAATCACAAGTAGTTTGAGATATTCTCAACTTAACGCGTTGAAGCCTTGCTTCAAATCTCACGCGCGTGTCTCCTCATCTCTACTGCAAGAAAATCATGCATTTATTCCTGTTTCCTGAAAAAACTGTCCTGCCTACCTGAAGAGCTTAATTAGCATACCCGCTAATGGTGTTATCAAATGTGAAAATATACGTGAAGGATCCCAAATAACTACGTGAAAGATCAACGAACCGTTTTATATTTGTTTTATAACAATCGCCGTGTGACCTGATATGACCGACGATATAAGTAGTTCTAAAATAAAACCTGAGAATCAGCACGTCTCAATTAACAACAACAATATCATCTTGTCGGAACACTCTTAGGTGAACCGTTTGTGAGAAAATCCAGGTTGAACATCTAGAACACATGTGTGTTGCATATCAGGTAGGCAAACCACAAACCAGAGCACAACAATTTATATGAGAAATTTTCAGGGGCGCTCAGCTCCCTTAATAATCACTTAAAGTGGTAGTTGCATTTTACTGTTACATTTTCGCCAGGAATACGTTGCCAAAGTGTTATCCGGTGTTTTAGAAATATGTTGTATAAAACACCATGCTTGAAAGGATTAGAAATGCGTTGTATAAAACACCATGCTTGAGAGGATTAGAAATGCGTTGTATAAAACACCATGCTTGAAAGGATTAGAAATGCGTTGTATAAAACACCGTGCTTGAACGGATTTTAAATACATTGTATAAAACACCGTGCTTGAAAGGATTAGAATTACGTTGTATAAAACACCGTGCTTGAAAGGATTAGAATTACGTTGTATAAAACACCGTGCTTGAAAGGATTAGAAATACACTGTATAAAACACCGTGCTTGAAAGGATTAGAAATACGTTGTATAAAACACCGTGCTTGAAAGGATTAGAATTACGTTGTATAAAACACCGTGCTTGAAAGGATTAGAATTACGTTGTATAAAACACCGTGCTTGAAAGGATTAGAATTACGTTGTATAAAACACCGTGCTTGAAAGGATTAGAAATACACTGTATAAAACACCGTGCTTGAAAGGATTAGAAATGCGTTGTATAAAACACCGTGCTTGAAAGGATTAGAAATACGTTGTATAAAACACCGTGCTTGAAAGGATTAGAAATACGTTGTATAAAACACCGTGCTTGAAAGGATTAGAAATACGTTGTATAAAACACCGTGCTTGAAAGGATTAGAAATACGTTGTATAAAACACCGTGCTTGAAAGGATTAGAAATACGTTGTATAAAACACCGTGCTTGAAAGGATTAGAAATACGTTGTATAAAACACCGTGCTTGAAAGGATTAGAAATACGTTGTATAAAACACCGTGCTTGAAAGTATTAGAAATACGTTGTATAAAACACCGTGCTTGAAAGGATTAGAAATGCGTTGTATAAAACACCGTGCTTGAAAGGATTAGAAATACGTTGTATAAAACACCGTGCTTGAAAGGATTAGAAATACACTGTATAAAACACCGTGCTTGAAAGGATTAGAAATACGTTGTATAAAACACCGTGCTTGAAAGGATTAGAAATACGTTGTATAAAACACCGTGCTTGAAAGGATTAGAAATGCGTTGTATAAAACACCGTGCTTGAAAGGATTAGAAATACGTTGTATAAAACACCGTGCTTGAAAGGATTAGAAATACATTATATAAAACACCGTGCTTGAAAGGATTAGAAATACACTGTATAAAACACCGTGCTTGAAAGGATTAGAAATACGTTGTATAAAACACCGTGCTTGAAAGGATTAGAAATACGTTGTATAAAACACCGTGCTTGAAAGGATTAGAAATACGTTGTATAAAACACCGTGCTTGAAAGGATTAGAAATACGCTGTATAAAACACCGTGCTTGAAAGGATTAGAAATACGCTGTATAAAACACCGTGCTTGAAAGGATTAGAAATACGTTGTATAAAACACCGTGCTTGAAAGGATTAGAAATACGTTGTATAAAACACCGTGCTTGAAAGGATTAGAAATACGTTGTATAAAACACCGTGCTTGAAAGGATTAGAAATACGTTGTATAAAACACCGTGCTTGAAAGGATTAGAAATACGTTGTATAAAACACCGTGCTTGAAAGGAATAGAAATACGTTGTATAAAACACCGTGCTTGAAAGGATTAGAAATACGTTGTATAAAACACCGTGCTTGAAAGGATTAGAAATACGTTGTATAAAACACCGTGCTTGAAAGGATTAGAAATACGTTGTATAAAACACCGTGCTTGAAAGGATTAGAAATACGTTGTATAAAAACACCGTGCTTGAAAGGATTAGAAATACACTGTATAAAACACCGTGCTTGAAAGGATTAGAAATGCGTTGTATAAAACACCGTGCTTGAAAGGATTAGAAATGCGTTGTATAAAACACCGTGCTTGAAAGTATTAGAAATTCGTTGTATAAAACACCGTGCTTGAAAGGATTAGAAATGCGTTGTATAAAACACCGTGCTTGAAAGGATTAGAAATACGTTGTATAAAACACCGTGCTTGAAAGTATTTGAAATACGTTGTATAAAACACCGTGCTTGAAAGGATTAGAAATGCGTTGTATAAAACACCGTGCTTGTAAGGATTAGAAATGCGTTGTATAAAACACCGTGCTTGAAAGGATTAGAAATACGTTGTATAAAACACCGTGCTTGAAAGGATTAGAAATGCGTTGTATAAAACACCGTGCTTGAAAGTATTAGAAATACGTTGTATAAAACACCGTGCTTGAAAGGATTAGAAATGCGTTGTATAAAACACCGTGCTTGAAAGGATTAGAAATACGTTGTATAAAACACCGTGCTTGAAAGGATTAGAAATGCGTTGTATAAAACACCGTGCTTGAAAGGATTAGAAATGCGTTGTATAAAACACAGTGCTTGAAAGGATTAGAAATACGTTGTATAAAACACCGTGCTTGAAAGTATTTGAAATACGTTGTATAAAACACCGTGCTTGAAAGGATTAGAAATGCGTTGTATAAAACACCGTGCTTGAAAGTATTAGAAATACGTTGTATAAAACACCGTGCTTGAAAGGATTAGAAATGCGTTGTATAAAACACCGTGCTTGAAAGGATTAGAAATGCGTTGTATAAAACACCGTGCTTGAAAGGATTAGAAATACGTTGTATAAAACACCGTGCTTGAAAGGATTAGAAATACGTTGTATAAAACACCGTGCTTGAAAGTATTTGAAATACGTTGTATAAAACACCGTGCTTGAAAGGATTAGAAATGCGTTGTATAAAACACCGTGCTTGAAAGTATTAGAAATACGTTGTATAAAACACCGTGCTTGAAAGGATTAGAAATGCGTTGTATAAAACACCGTGCTTGAAAGGATTAGAAATACACTGTATAAAACACCGTGCTTGAAAGGATTAGAAATACACTGTATAAAACACCGTGCTTGAAAGGATTAGAAATACGTTGTATAAAACACCGTGCTTGAAAGGATTAGAAATGCGTTGTATAAAACACCGTGCTTGAAAGGATTAGAAATACGTTGTATAAAACACCGTGCTTGAAAGGATTAGAAATGCGTTGTATAAAACACCGTGCTTGAAAGGATTAGAAATGCGTTGTATAAAACATCGTTCTTGAAAGTATGAAAACAAAAGAAACCGGTCGCCAAAAATGTTCATTAAGATACTACAAATTAATGGGGAAAATTGATTTTTTTATTACATGTTATCGTAAACGGCAAATTTATTTTATACTCGCGCCAGCTGCCAGAGTTATTAGAGTAATTATTTATTAAATTTCCTTTCAGAGAATGACAAGCGATTGTTTAGCGACGTTTTCAACGAACAGAGTTGCCAGAATTGGTTATTGACGCTATACTAGCCATGGTTTACTAAATCTTTAAAATTGTGTAAAGGTTAAATGTATGTACACACATTTTCAAAATCTAAATCAACAATCACTGCAAATTAATAAAAGGTGACATTATGAATAAACAAAATATGATAAATTGAAAACTTGTAATAAAATTGGCTCTTGTTACAAAAATAATAGTTATGTTTGTAATCGTATAATTCCCATATTTTATAAGGGTTTTCTTTTGTCCATAATTTTTTTCGTTATATTATTATATCAATTTTATATATGAGAGGTTACGTATCTCAATGAAAATAATGTCCTACGTAATAGTGCATTATTACAGAATTTTTGTTATTCGAGTGGTGTTTGTCGTTATGAAATATACTGAAATAAATACATCTAATTTAATGTAAGAACTCAGGAACGAGCCCACATATTTATCTAGTACTTTTGGACGGTGTCTGATGTAAATGCGAAGTTTGCATTTGACTTGAGGTCGTCGCACTGGGTTTCTCTTTTATACGGAAATATGGTCTCCACTTGGAAGCCACCCTACCTCAGTGCTTGTACGTGGTCAATATAAAGTGAAAATTCAACTTGAGGAGATCGCCTATAGGGATAACAAACGCTATCATTATCGTAAAATGTTACCAAAAAAAGCTCTCGGATTGTATTTCTGACCAAGGCAGCAAAAGAGTGACAAAACAAATAAATACAGTTGATTCAACAAAATATTTCGTTGACAGTCTATTATTTAGGCCCAAAACAGAGGTTTCGTTAATCATAAAGCGTGTATTTAGTTATATGTTCTAAATTAATTTAATTGCTTTTCAAGTTTTGTTTGCTATACACAATAATTTCTTCGGAAACTACATAATTTTTGGTCGTGTAGGTGCAATTTTTTGTAGGCTAAAACAAACATCTCCCTGAGTGTAACAGCTACACGGGAGATCGCGGCGGACATACAAACAAAGCCACGAAGAACTCGCGGGTTCTTTTACTCGTCAGATAGACTTCATACTCGTCTCTATACCTAAGCAGATACTAGCTGCTGATTGGCTAGTCGCAGCCAGAGCATCGGGCCTGCACTTTGTCGCGTGATTGGCTTCAAACCCTCCATGAGAAGTCGAATATGTCGTGAGACAATTCAAAATGTAGCAGTTAAATTAAACTTGTTGGAAGTGCACCTTTTCTCGACTGGTTACTCCAGTCACTGAGCATACATCGGTTATCTATTGGAGCTGTGTAGCAAAGAATATACATCTTAAGGAACATCTTAAGGTGCTATCTACAAAAATAATACACGCCTTGGAGAAAGCCTGTTGAGTATTTTTAAGACGGCGTACACATTAGAAACACCATTTCAGAGAGCTTCAACGTAGCAAAAAGAAAAAAAGCTTTTTTTTTTTTTTTTTTTTTTTTCCAAAGCGCTGAATTTCAATCATACTGGTCAGATACATACAATACTCGAGGGCCATACACAGAACCTTCCTACAGACTTCCTGCCAGTAAAATGTTAGTGTCGCCGCTTAAATTCCCATAGTTACGAGCAGCATCACGAGAAAACTACACGCCAGTTCAGAGCCTCGCGCCTAGTGGCGATGATGCGCTATATGCGCTTATCGAGGCCACGCTTTCCTGGTTTTGCAAGCCCCTTAATACCACGAAATACCCAAAATAATTATAAGTTTAGGTATTATATTTATATAATTTTTAAAATAAAAATATTTTTTTGGTTGAATTAAAACACGTCACATGTTCAGAAATCTAATACAACTTCATCCGAAAGCATAATTTTTTGGAAATATGATTTTACAATAGCACATGATCTAACACTTGTAGCGCTTGCTACCTCCTGCAAGCTAGGACGACACGAGACACGCCATGTGATCAATAAAACCACCAGCCGTATGAAAGTAGCAAACAAAGCTTTGTGAATAGTTTAAACGCACAGTATCTGTAGAAATTATAAAAACGCACACAGTATGGGAAAAGCCTTTGTATTTGAAAACTTTTTCAGATAAACACAGCACAAACCATACAAAAGCACTAATATTCACAAACACTACTTCTGCAAAATATACTGTTTCAAAATTAATTTAACTTTCCACATCCATACATTCCTTGTTCGATAGAACTGAGTACATTTCTGGCTATTCGATAAAGTTACTTTTATAGAGAGAGTACACTTCCAAGCTCGGCAAATCAAGATTAAAAACAGCACTTAAAACATCATGACAGAGCATGAAGATTTAAACCTTTTCATAAGGCTGAAAATTACAACTTTTGGTGTATATTAAATTCAGCAACGTCTTTAAAATCTCTCATGGGACAGTATGCTAATCGACATTTTTCCATTCAGGTGTATTCCAATAAGTTTGTTAAAACCGTGTAAGAGATTATTCTCCTTTTAAGAGATAACGCTAAGTATTCCTTATACTACCAATACTTGAAATATCTTTCGAAGTCACTTCCTTTCAGTACAAAGTAAAACTAGAAAACACTAGATTATTTAATATATGTTCCCATATATTACTTTGGTTATCAACCACACCAAGCCTGAAATAAAATTTTCTTGGCATGACTTTGGTTACAAGGCTGAAGCTAAATCATATTTAAAATTAACAGCCTTTTGTTATATCGTTTTAATACATTGAATAGCCATTTACAATAATTTGTCTAGGCCTAGCAGAATAATTTCTAAAAGCTACATGGACAGCGAAAAAAAGTCAATTTTTTTCTACTATTAACCTGGCCTATATGGGCCCTACAACATGTTGAGAAATACTTAGCTTAATGACGTGTCTGGAACCCCGCAGCCGAGTCTCTATCGAGCAGTCGCCTTCTCAAGTCAAATTATAGTACAAGTTGGGAGGGGAAGCACCCCACTACATTAGGGACAAACAGACAATTTATAGTACAAGTTGGGAGGGGAAGCACCCCACTACATTAGGGACAAACAGAAATTTATAGTACAAGTTGGGAGGGGAAGCACCCCACTACATTAGGGACAAACAGACAGTTTATAGTACAAGTTGGGAGGGGAAGCACCCCACTACATTAGGGACAAACAGACAATTTATAGTACAAGTTGGGAGGGAAGCACCCCACTACATTAGGGACAAACAGACAGATTATAGTACAAGTTGGGAGGGGAAGCACCCCACTACATTAGGGACAAACAGACAGTTTATAGTACAAGTTGGGAGGTGAAGAACCCTCTACATTAGGAACAAACAGACAATTTATAGTACAAGTTGGGAGTGGAAGCACCCCACTACATTAGGGACAAACAGACAGTTTATAGTACAAGTTGGGAGGGGAAGCACCCCACTACATTAGGGACAAACAGACAATTTATAGTACAAGTTGGGAGGGGAAGCACCCCACTACATTAGGGACAAACAGACAATTTATAGTACAAGTTGGGAGGGGAAGAACCCTCTACATTAGGAACAACCAGACAATTTATAGTACAAGTTGGGAGGGGAAACACCCCACTACATTAGGGACAAAACTGGCAATTTATAGTACAAGTTGGGAGTGGAAGCACCCCACTACATTAGGGACAAACAGACAATTTATAGTACAAGTTGGGAGTGGAAGCACCCCACTACATTAGGGTCTAACAGACAATTTATAGTACAAGTTGGGAGGGGAAGCACCCCACTACATTAGGGACAAACAGACAGTTTATAGTACAAGTTATGAGAGGGGAAGCACTCCACTACATTAGGGACAAACAGACAATTTATAGTACAAGTTGGGAGGGGAAGCACCCCACTACATTAGGGACAAACAGACAGATTATAGTACAAGTTGGGAGGGGAAGCACCCCACTACATTAGGGTCTAACAGACAATTTATAGTACAAGTTGGGAGTGGAAGCACCCAACTACATTAGGGACAAAGAGACAATTTATAGTACAAGTTGGGAGGGGAAGCACCCCACTACATTAGGGTCTAACAGACAGATTATAGTACAAGTTGGGAGGGGAAGCACCCCACTACATTAGGGACAAACAGACAATTTATAGTACAAGTTGGGAGGGGAAGCACCCCACTACATTAGGGACAAACAGACAATTTATAGTACAAGTTGGGAGGGGAAGCACCCCACTACATTAGGGTCTAACAGACAATTTATAGTACAAGTTGGGAGTGGAAGCACCCCACTACATTAGGGTCTAACAGACAATTTATAGTACAAGTTGGGAGTGGAAGCACCCCACTACATTAGGGTCAAACAGACAGTTTTTAATTTCGACCAATGGTGAGCCTCGGCACCTTCCAGAAGGAGTTAATTTCCCAGAAGCAAGGTCCTTTGCGCGCCACCTATAACGCGCATTACACGCTGTTACACACCTCTACCGCTTCACTAGCGCTCAGGGTGGCAAGTCAGGAAACCATGTTTTCCGGGCCTCTCAGATTGACAGTTGACGTACAGCATGACGGTCTGCCGCGGCGTGGGCTCTAACGAACAACACGTAAATGTATATCGTGCTTTGAGTTCTTCGCAGATCCAATCAAGGTAAAAGTTATTTAAATTTTTAGTACGTCTCACAGTAGCACACAAATATTTGCGTATTTCCAATTCCAGGAAAAATAAACTTGGCTGGAATATTGCGTCGTGCAGTGTAGGTAAGGCCATCAGGTGGCCAAGCTAACACACAGGATGTCGATTGTAGCGGCGCTCGCAGTCAAGTTGGGGCGTAGTTGGCAACTTTCCGTTGTCATGAGACTTACGGTATTACAATTGCATATACAGACGTTTAGGTATACAATTCTGTAGTAACGATTTATTACATATTCTTAACGTAAACCTCTAATAATTTTCAGTTTAAAATGAGAAGTAAAAAGTTTAGTATGTGAGTGTCAGGTAAGAAGTGGATACGTGATATTTGAAGAGCATGCAGCCGTACGGCGGATCGATGCTACATATTCACAGAGCAAGCAGTATATCGGTATCAGAGGACGACAGCGTTTACACGACATGTGTTCGTGGAAGTCGTTCAAGGCAGAGTCCACGGCCTGCAATTGCGGAGCATAGTTGTCGTATGGATTTCTCATTATCCCCCGGGTGTCTGCATTACACCTCGTCACGATGTTTCTCCGCGTGTAGATAAGCAAAAGTGGGCGGGACTCCCGAACGACATTATCTCCAGCACGAGTCTGCAACCAACAATTTACTCCTGGTTTTCGACCCACCGCGGCCCATTTGACCATTCCCGGCACCGAGTGCATTCTATCGTTCGCTGTTCGCAGTGAACTGACCGCTTTTAAAAGCTATCGACTTGCATGCACATTACACTGTAAAACATTCTGTATTTGTGCAAGGAACTCTCTGGGAACTTAACTGCCAAAGATATTTTAGTAACACTACAAATAAATGAAAGTAAATTTCACAAAACCATAATATTGAATGATAAAACTAATGTTGAATTTTAACAAGGAAATGTTGCATACCCATTTATTTATTAAAAACTTCAAAATATGTTTAAACATATTGTATGATTTCTAAACTAATGTTTCCTATACATGCAATATATCGGCAGTAGAATTACAAGACATTCTTTGGCAACCAGTTTCCAAATAATTTTTTGTAACAAAAAAATAAGTCTTTTACTGTGAGTGTATGCTTATACTGTACGTAAAATTAGCATTATAACGGTCCGATCACTGTATTCATACGCGGTAAAGTGAAACTCTGAAGTTAATATAGAAATAAGTTTGTAACATATTTTTAATTATTACTCTCTTATGTATTACAAAACAGATATAAAATATTCATTTAAGTATTTAAAACTGTTTACCTAACACTTTCCATTCACCGTTAAAACATGGAACTGCCTTGCTTCCGTCGCTACCAACCTTGCAGGCCGGAATCCAGTGTGTGTGGTATTACCCAAAGGTTGCCTTTGAAAGAGCGCAGTGTCAGAAGCGAACGGCCTAGCAGTATTTATATTGTTCCTACAAAGGCGGGTCAACGCCGGCAAAGAGTTGCCGCTACAAGATGAGCCGTCAATTTTAGAGGAATGTTATCCCGTGTCGCAATGACTGGAGTGATACGACACTCGAATGCAGGGCTGCAGCTGTAAATATTTGAAATGCTAGTTATTTATTGGGAGCACGGGGTAAGACGTCTGCTGCAGCTACTGTAAATCCGCGTTTACGTCGTGCAATTTCATTTACCTACAACCCGTATTCTAAGAGCGCCTCTGTTTGCCGTCCTGAAAATTCTGTAGCTGCGCCAAAGTTATGTAGTGTGTACTATGGTATCAATATAAGACCTCTTTCTTCTAGAATTGTATACATACAAATTATACGCTCACTAGTTTTAAGTCAACTAGGAAATACGAGTTCCATTAAGGCATCGACCGACTTAGAAGTGCTTTCCGAATTTAAGTGGGCTGCGGTGGTGAAGTGGTTAGGCCGCTCGCCTCTCACCTAAGTGAACCGGGTTAGATTCCCGGCGGGGTCGCTTCCGTATTTTCGCATGTGGTAATAATGCCGGACGATGCCACTGGTCGGTGGGTTTCCTCGGGGATCTCCCATTTACCCCGCCCGTACGTTGCGGCACTGCTCTATACTCCCCTCGCTTCGCCCTCATCGGCTCTCAAGACCACGATGTTAAGATCCACCCAGACCTCTCACTCCTCCACGCCTTCACATTTCAGGTGCGTAAACAAGGGGACGATAAGGACTACAATGGCACATCCATTAGTTTCTCTTGAAGGAAAAAAAAGTGTGTCGGCAAAGTCATCATTACTTATTTAAAAAGACATTTAGGATGCCAGTATCCGAATACTATTTGTTAAATATCCTTGTTACTTATGTAATGTGTTGGGTATATAATATAGATCATATGACATCTGATTTAGTTGGCAAAGGTAATTAGGAGAGTAGAAACTTGGGCTCCCATATTCAGAATTTTTTAGAATTTCGTTACTATATTTTGAAAACTGTAATCATTTGACTACACATGTTTATTATTTATTTGATCCTTTTAAAAACCTCTTTAAGATAATGAAATAAAATATTATTGTGAAATATGTCCTTAATGGCACTGCCTTTGGCTGGCAGGTGCGACATTTAAATAGAAAACTCCATGTTAAGGAAATTTCGCCTCAGTGCGTTAATTTTAAAGATAGGCGTTTCAAACAAAATGTATAATTAGCGAAGTTTTTAGGAAAAGTTCCCTACAGCAGAGAGGTTTCCATAATATGTATAGCGTGTTTGCAAGGCATTTTTGAAATTCACACATTACAAAAAAGTACATACTGCCTATGTATATTGAAAATATACGCTCGTAGGGATCTTCTCCTAAAAAAAAATCCTGAAGATTACATCTTGTTTGTAACACTTATCTTTAAAATTAACGCGCTGAGGCGAAGAAATTTCCATACCATGGGATTTCCTGTTTAAATGCCGCAGCTGCAGGCAGCCGACAGACACTGCCCTCGACTAACTCCGAGCGGCTAATAAGTGAACGAATCAGTAGCCGCGCTTGCACAGACTTTTGGTTGTTTCCAAAATTTGCCATGTATAACTAGCCTTTTATACTTGTGGTGATGTAAAACTTATTAATTTTTGATTGAATTAAAATTTTACTTATATTTTACCTATAAATAACAACATTGCGTTTATAATTAGTGTGAATAAAACAGTAAGAAAATAGGTGTGCCTAGTAAGAAATAGTTCTTATGCAAAATGTTATTACAGTGAGTGCGCAAGTATGCGGTGGGGCGTCCCTCTGGTTCTATTTTCTAGAGTCGGTTAAGCGTAGATAGCATGAGGAGGAAGAATATCCAGAAAGTAGAACTTCAGCAGGGCTTCAGGTAAGTTTGAAGAAACCGCGGATGGACTACGACGAGAATGTAGCTTCCCTTGTTATGTTCAGTTAAAGGCTCGGTCGCAGGTATTCAAACCTCCCGCGCCCTTAACTCGGTGTCCAGGTAGCATTTATCACCTTGTTTGCGGAGCAGAGCGAGGAAACCGCTTACAGATTATTTATCACGTGCCGTGCAGTCGGGTGCTTCATCACGACCGCCTTGAGCCGACTAGGGTTTGGAGGGTGGCTAGTGGAAAGGGGTTGGCAGAGAGAGGGGGTTGGTTTTCGGCGAACGCTGCGCTCCGGGGCATATTAATGAGGTCCCACCCCCGCATGCCCCTGCCACGTTTTAGCACGAGGCGTGAAGCCTAGCTTGCTCGACGAACAATGCCTTTATCCGGCGACCGTACTTCGACTTTAAGCTGCCGCGGAACAGCGTCCCCAGAGGATTATTGGCTGTCCTATGCTTTAATTGAGCGCTTTTGAAAGCTCTGATTATTGCACTGTAACCAAAGTGTCTTCACACTTTTGGAATCACGCCTTTGAAAAAAAAACTTCCTGTATATGACGTGTCTAATTTTCTCCAAGGCAGACAGAGGGATAAATGTTTACGAAAATTGGCTACACCGTGTCAGAATTTAACGCAAAATGAGAGATTTTGTTGATTTACAATGCAACTCACCTATTCGCGAGACAGCGCTAACTGACTGGTAAAAAAAGGCATTGTTTAGTGTGTCGCCCCTGGAAGTGACAATTCTGAAATTGCAATGGAATTTTTTTTTCTCTTCTTTTCGCGTACATTGCATTCCTGTTCTCTGAATTGAAACGCATCCTGAATCACAGCACCAAACACCATCGTAGAATTATTTAAAAGCTTAGAATAACTGCTAAATTAAATAAAAGGATGTAGCTATCCTATTTATGTTCTTACCAATTTGGACATCGATTACGCTTGCAAATGCCCTGTAAAGAATACTACATCTTTAATTCATAATATTACAAATTATGAGAGCCTGCGATTTTGCGTTATTTTTATAGAACTAGGGTGGACTTCAAACCGATGTATGTCTCTTTTCACGTGCGTGATAACATCTTTGTTCATGTGAACATTTAAGGTTTGAGTTTGGAGAATTATATGCGTCCAAGGCAAGCGAAAAATGGATTTTAGCAAAAGCCATAGTCGTTGAAATATCTGCTTAAAACTCGAGTTCAAATACGCGGAGAACACAATATGGCAGAGTAGAGGCTGTAGATATGAAAAATTGAATTTGTGTGTAGGTGCCTATATAGAAGACGTTCCGAACACGTAGAAAAACATGGCAACGTTCTGGAAGGTTCATTCATGGTTTATTTCAACTTTCTTGAAGCCCCTGCACGTTGAGAATGTTCTCTGGCTCGTGTAAACAAAGCTTCAGGTTGAAGTAAAGCAACTGCCTATGGATCACTGTGCCTTACTATACAACGTGAAGAATTCATCAAAAATAGTACAGAACCACGAAAAATGTCAGAAAAGTGCTATTTATGCTGTATGTGAAAGAAGAATGTATATATTTTTTTACGTTATAAAATATTTTACTAAAATACAGTTTTTAAATGTAAAAAATTATTCTATCCCCATATTTAACCAAATGCTTCGGATAACAGAATTTACAGGAAAATATCCAAGAAAGATTGGAATAATATGTACTGTGATCATGTATAATAAAATCATAGTAATAATGCATTATATCAATTTTATAATTAACTTTATTTACGACAGTTTCAACTATACGTGTTCGTGACAAATGGACGCACATAAAATCAATTATAAAAATTATTTTTCATTGTATTAAAATATTCTTACATGCAATCATAGTAAACATTATGACGATATTCCATGACGAAGATTTTGTTGCAAATTCTGCTTTCTGAAACATCCAGAATGGAAATGAGTTTAAATTCTGTTAAAAATACAGACTACTTTAATCGATTTTTTAAATATTTAAAATGTATATTTTAGTAAGATATTATATAGTGTTGCAATATATATATATATATATATATATATATTCTTCTTTCATATACAGCATAAATTGCACTTTTCTGGCAATTTTCGTGGTGTCTGTACTACTTCATTTATGAGTTCTTCACGTTGTATAGTCGGGTGCACTTTTGGGCGGGCCTAGCATGCGAAGAAAGCAAGTTTTATACGTATATCAAGAAAACGAATTGTGTTCTCACCTTCTGAAACTCTGTAAACTGTTTTTATGGCATGACTCTAGTAGAATCGCGACGAATCACATTTGAATTTGCCGAATGAAACAGTATCAACCATACATTTAATGTGACTACTAGGCTAGCAGGGAAAGACTGGGCTCAAAGCTTTTTGAGGCGACACCCAAAATTAAGTTTGCGAAAATCTGAACCGGTATCTCTAAGCAGAGTTTTTGGTTTCAATAAAGCTGAAGTTGGCATATTTTTCAAGAACCTATCAGATGCGTATGAAAAACACAAATTTCCATCAAACCTTATATTTAATGTCGAAAAGACGGGAATAAAAATTGTACAGAGGCCACCATCTGCTATTGCTCAAAAAGGCCGAAAACAAGCCAGGGCCGCAACTAGTCTAGTGAGAGAGGAAGAAACGTCACAATTCCCTGTGCTATGAGTGCAGCAAGTTTTTTCATTCCTCCCATGTTTGTATATCCAGGTGCGACGTTATCTACTGACTTCCGACGTGGAGGGCCTTCAGGAAATATGTACAAGATGTCCACGTCCGAGCGGATAAATTAAACTGATCGAAAGGGTTAATCAAATTGAAAGGGTTAATAAAATGGGAGAAAATATATTGAAATGGTTAAATTTTATTGAAAGGGTTAATTCCTTTTTTGTGTGTTTGGTGCAAGAGTGTACTAATGGTCAATTTTATAATTTTCATTCTTTCTTTTTGTGGGTAGCTCTTGTACGTCCTCACCCAGTGAGCTCTGGCGCTCGATTGAGGTGTGAATTTTTTTTCTGGCGAGCCCCCAAATCCCGCTACGCCAGCGTGAGCACCTTTACAGTTCTGTGTGCCCTCAGGCATGCATGTTAGTAGCTAAAACGATTGGAGAATGGGATGCATCTCAGAGGGCAAGCCCTTTACGCCTTAGGTCGGGTTTAATGAAAAAAATGGCCGCATGCATAGCGGCTAAACAGGGTTGTCTGGTGCCATGGCTACAATTGTAGCCATGGACACACCCCAAAGAAGAAGGGTCTAGTAAGGAGCATAGAAAACCATGCAAAGCGGAGATGGCCTGGGAAAAACTATGCGACATTCGCAGAAGATAAATGTAATTCCTTTTATTGGATTGGGGCTGGAGATAGTAGGGTTATTGTTAGTTCACTAAGATAGACTTTGTGAGGTTAATGAGGGCGATATGAAATGTGCCGATCTGCTGCTGGAATATATCCAGGGTCGTACCGCAGTGGCATGGCCCTGGAGGCAGGGGACAGAACTGTGCCACCCGCCCGCAGATGTCAGTCATCTCTCTGGAAGCAGAAAAAATTGTTAGTATCCAGGCATAAAAATAGGAGTAATTAGGAAGGGGACTCGGGTGTATATATATAGTTTTGTGCAAGAGTGGACTAAGTGTAAATTTATTTGTGTTAGTAGTGATATTGCGTGCAGATGGTTTTGGTAGAGAGGCGACTTTGAAAAATAGTATTACTCCAAATGATTAACAGCATTGCACGAGAAAATTTCAGTGTGTTTAAACGCGTTCTATGTATGGATTAATTACACGTATCTAATCGCAAATTTCAAACTATCACAACTATGTGAACAACAACGACAAGTGTAATTACGTGACTCTCCAGGCATCTTCAATGTAAAGAGATGAATTAGGCTACCCCGACCTGTATGCTAGCAATATAATTTACATGAGAGAAGTATAACGAACACAATTACGTGAGTGTGCAGTATGAAATTGATGAATCAAAAAAATGTCCCTATAAATTAAACTAACACAATAACAACATATATTTAACACTACTTGATGCCTCTCGCGCATTCATTATACGTCCGTCTGCTTGCGAGACTGGTGAGGGACTTTAGAAACGTAATCCAAATGTTAAAAGCAATTAATTGATTAACACATGTTGAAAAAAAAACGTTTAATATACGTCCATTCGCTCAGTGAAGCACTGTTTGATTGTAGTCAGAGGTAAAAATAAAAATACGGCTAACGAACACAAGTACACGTAAATGACTAAACACGTAATGAAATCGCACCAGAAGCACCCTAAAACACATCCGTCCGCCTTGGAGGTCAGTCAATGAATGAGTGGATCATATGACGTGCGCCTGCTTATAAGCTGTTATATATAAGTGCAGCGCAGCCGAGTTGAAATTTACGACTTACAGAACCTGTTACCTACCAAACTGCTATTACTGACTTGATTACACTATTCATCCTACAAGTACGTGAATTTATAAAAGTGAATTATTTAAAAATAACGGACGTACTACAAATTTTTTTCCGTCAAGTCTGTGAAGTTCATGGCACTTGGTAACAAAAACGCAATTTAAAAATGCTACGCAACGAAGTTTCATCTACCGAACACAGAAACGAGGTTTACAAGATAAACACACTATCGCACGATAAATTAAAGACTTATAAAAATATTTCACACTATAATTCACGAAGACTGTGAACGAGATCTGAAACCCGGAGCGTGTAATATCGTTTAACGAGAATCGTAGCTATTACACTACAAAGATCTGTGAAGTTGACAGTTCCAGGGGCCCCTCGAGAATCTTCCGCATCGCTTCTGCCCAAGGGCAACCAGCCCCCTCCCCTTACAGCGACCAAAAATGCGTTTTTCAGTGGGATGCTCTGTCTAATGTCTCACAGCCCCCTATCGATCCGAAGACGCTGTCTGCAAAACCTGTACAAGACCATGCAGTCTCGACCCCCTCCCTTAACCATCAGCCAAGAACATGTCTTTTTGTCCAACAACTTCGTGTACTCTTCAACTGCCAGGCACCCCTCAAGACAACAAGTTGGACTCTTCCAAAGCATTTATTTATTTATTTATTTATTTGCAAAACTACGCTTTAACCATGAATTGTCGACTCTTCCGAAAATCTGCCATGTGCGATTCTGTGAGAGGAATGGTTATTTCTCCACCCGCCCCTTCCTCTGACTCTCCATACCTAGAGCTGGTCAACAGCCGTCAAACCTTTGTGCCAGGAGATGTTGAAAAACGCTCGCATTTTGGTATCAAGTGTCCTTTATTCCCATCGAATAAATATTTAACAACTTTGGCTGAAAAAAAAGATTGCCCTTAACATTAATAACTAGATTGAAAATAATAGTGGTAGATATGTAAGTGCATTAATGAAACTGTAAAATATTATTTCCGAATAACTTCTCGCTATCACGATAAAATGTTTCTTTTTTTTCAATTCATCTAACTTTTTATAAATTTTTGATGAAAATTTTCCGAAAAGTAATTTTAATTTCTTCAATTGTTAATATTAGGGAATTTACTTCTATGAAGGAAATGAATTTATAACATTTCTAACACCAGAACCCAAGCTTACGTGAATTCCAGCTGTTTAAGAGAAACTAGGTGAAAGTGTTGTTAGGAACACGCAATTAACATCAACCCATGTTTAGTTCTATATCTTGTTCTTCTATCATTTCTCTTTTACATCCTTTAATCCGAGCATTAAGTCATGATTAATATTCCCTTTCTTCTGTAATAGGCAGCAGTTATGGAAAATCTAACAGTCTCCCCACAAATACTTCTTTTTAGAAAAACTAATCTAAATTAAGAAATAAGTTTGGAAATTTTTAAAGAAATGTGTAATTAAAAGGAAATAAATGTAATGGATTATCGCTTAAACACTAATCGAATGAAACGATAATACAATCAACAAGTGGATTAATTGTGCAATAAGTTGTACATTCAAACACCATCCAGAGGTTTATTAGATAAAATAACACATTAAAATATTATAAAAAATCTTTTATTTAGTATTATAATTTTACAAACGTAGTATTAAAATCTTTTAAGATCTTGATTCTTAACCCAGGAGTTGGGTGCTTTTCAGAAATCCCTCCATCGAACCAAGGATATATCTTTCTTCCTTTTAATGATTTTATCAATCAAATATTCATTTGTAGAACTGACATTTGCAGTTCATGTTCTTAAATCCACCTTTTATTGGTTCTACCTCATATGTTTCTATGTAATAAACTCAGGGATGTATTTTTATAATTGAAATAATTTTAAATATTTCATGAGACCAATTAATCGTAATTTTTTTTCTTCAAAGATTCCTTTCTTCTTCGAGATTTGTATAAATTCGCCAACTTTGAACTTTGGCTTCTTTTCGTCGATGACTGTAACATTATTATAAATAGTAGTCATTAAACTATTATCCATAACTTCTTTTGGCACCATCTTGATAGTTCTATGATATCTGGAATTGTAAAATTTAATTATTTTAGTTAAAACATCAACCCATTTGTAAGCCCCCCTCGATGTAAAATGTGTATATATTAACTGCTTAATCGATTTGTTGTGACGTTCCCCAACACTGGCTATAAGCTCCGAATACGTTGCGAAGTGATTAATACCATATTCAGTCATTAGTTTCTGGAATAGATTAGAAAAAAATTTGGTTCCTATATTGGTTTGAAGCTAATTTGGCTTTCTCTCTTTCAAAACGATCTTCATTGCATCGGTAACCTGTTTCCCAGTTTGTTTTCAAAGAAATATCTCAACCATACTTAGAATAAACGTCTATTACGGTCACTTCTAGGATATCTTATCCTTACAGGGGTGTGAAGCTCTTGAGAAATATTACAAAATTTCATTGGTCATATAACCGTATTCCATTAACTCTTCAACAATAGGAACAATTTCGTTTGTATGTGAATTATTCCCAGGCACTCTCGAAGAGTTGAGAAGTTTTAATCTATCAACCAATTCATTAGAATTGTGCTAATATACAGGAGAAAAACAATCGCGAACTTTATCTTTATATATCCCACTTCCGACAATATCGGTTATTAAATGTATTTTCATGTGGTTGACGAATAAGTTCTTTATATTTCTGCAAATTAGTAACAGAATATCCATTTGGAAAATTTGTAAACAATAATTCAAACAATCCTTGACTCGCATCAGTTATGCAATCACCAATTTTAATTTTATTGTCAGGCAGAAACATTATTACCGAATCTCCCAGAAACCAGATGTTGTCATGTCGATATACACCAAAGGTCGTATCGCGCGTAGACAAAGATTGTTTTAAAAATAAATAATTCTGTGTTAAATGAGAAAGGGGTTGATTTTGTGTTTCTTTGTTAAAGGCTCTTCTTCCATTTTAATTTACAAAGCTGTTTCATTAGACTTATCCAACACAGAATGCAATGTATCCATTCTACTTGTAACATGTTTAAATATTTCTTCGTGTAAAACATCCCGTTCCATAGCTTGTCAATATTTCTCTATCACAGCAGATATAACATTATGTAATTCCGAAGTAGATGCAGACATGTTTTGAATATATATATATATATATAATTAAATTCACTCTATTTATGTATGAAGTAAGTCGATGCTTTTCAAAGTTATGCAATAGGTCTAATAGTTTGTGCTTTTTAAATTTTATAGACTTTACTTAAAACAGCATCCAGTTTAGTTTTAGTGTATCGCTTACCACTTCATTAATTACAATTCTTAAATTTTCTTGCATTTCTGTAAGTTGTGTTGTAAAAAATAAATTCTATCATATCATTAAAGTCTTTGCTTAATCCATTTAATTGTTCTTCTATTCTAAATTAATTGCTCTGCAAATCATTGCTAATATTGGTTAAAACATTTGCAATTACACTTGTGTCATTTTAAACATTATAATTCAAATACAATAACTATATTAATTTCTCTTCAATATCTTTTGATTGCGATTTAAATATGTTTAGTGTAATAGTGTTTAAGTCTTCCACGTAAAGTTTATTTACCGCAACACTATCTTTCACAGCCATACCCATATTATGTAATATATGCCCGTTCAAATCACAATTCCCATCGCGATTTTTGGTTAAACAGCTATTGTAATAATTGTTCTATATACCGCTATGTCCAAACTTTGAAATACTCTTTATTCTTCGCCTGGAAGTTAAAAACCATCAAAACCAGACCCATATATGCCTTTATATAGGGGAAGTGTTGGTATAATCACTAAAAAACTGTATTTTTATTTCCAACAGTAAAAACACATTTGTAAACGTCATATAGCCTAAAGTTTGATCATTGTAAATATGTCGCAGACTCATATTATCCATTTTAAACACAATTACCATATTTACATTACTGCACACATTATATTTTGGTATATGTATGCAACTTCGTGATAGATAAAAATAATCAACATTTGAATGTCGACCAAAACTGAAATACTGCTGTATTTCAACCTGCAGCTCACACCTAATGTCGTCAAAAATAAATACGGAATTCAGTAATGCTTCATTCGGAGGCACTATGTCTTCTTTATTTGTAAAAGGGAAATATCGCATTACTTCAATTAAAGACAAAATGCTCGCTAATCATTAATATTTCTCTTGTATTGTTTTAGAAAACACATATATGTTTCCAAATTTAAGTCCATTTGGATGTTCCAACAGTGACATAATAACACAAGTTTTTCTACATGAAGGACAGCTTATTATACAACGTATATTTGATGGTAAAAGAATGCCATGTATCTGTTCAATTACGTTTTCTTTTGTATTATCAGTTATCGGCAGATGTACATTTTGTTTTATAACCTTCAATTCTACACTATTACACAGTATTACGTAACATACTAATGTAAAACTATAAATGTAGGTATATATATATATATATATATATATATATATATATATATATATATATATATATATATATATATATATATATATATATGTGTGTGTGTGTATGTGTGTATATATATATATAGGCTTGCATTAAGTTAAAAACATTGGCTCGTACTAAACGTATCAAAAAAGGACGTGGTGTATTGAATACATTGATTAATAAATTTCCATTAGAATTGCACTTACCGAAATACAATTATTGCGGACCAGTTACTTAACTTGCCAAACATTTGGCACGGAACGATCAAGGAATGAACTCTTTGGATAACGCATGCAAAGAAGACTATATAGTTTACGATCGAACAAACTATTTGGGGAAAAGACATAGCAGATACGAGTATAGCCGATAAAGCTGCAAATATAAGGAAGAATCCATCCACATATACTGGTGAAACACTTGGAGCTTGGTTTGTTGTTAAAATTATGCACGAAAAGCTGAAGAGAGGCATGGGCTTAAAACATAAAACCAAATGAAAAACAAAGAAAGGAGGAATCATTTCATTGCTATTTCCAGCATTAACAGCTCTTGGAACAATCCTAGGAGGGGTTTGGTAATTAGTAGAGCAGTTAAATAAAAAAGTAAAGTAATGTATTTCAAACCATTTAAAGTTGTTCAAGTACGAATAAAGTCGAAACGTGGAAAAAAACAAAAGTCCTAAATAGTCTTCGAAAACGTGTGTTAAAAAAAAAATTAATTTATTTGTAAAGAAACTGGATATTCCCTATTTCCGAGTTGTGTATATGAGACACGATTTACCAAAGAAACCAAATCTTCGTGAATGTATGATTGTTAATTTAGATTCGATACAAAATGAAGGAATGCATTGGGTAGCATTAATTGAGAACGTAAATAATTGATTTTATTACGACAGTTTAGGTGATTTACGTTCTCCAATTGAAATACATAACTATTTAAAAACACGCAATTAAGGTACAAATTACAAAACAGAACAATTATAAAAAATACTATCAATTGCAGACATTTATGTTTACTTTTTAACTATAAATAGGATATATAAGTTAGTGTAATAGTAAAAGATGTTAGTAATATGCCAATTATATTGATATTAAGTGGAAATTCGTCGCAATTGCATGCAGTATATTTCCCAGCTTTGGAGTTAGATGGACAATGGCAAAAAAAGTCTAATAAAATTCGTTACTTACAACAGCATACCAAACATTGATATGCGTAGCAAACCATTTACGGCTAATATTGGTGAAAAACATACAAGATTGTGATACCGGTACGTTCTTATGAGTTGGATGACTTGGAAACATTCATGTACCTGAACATGTACATTTCCGATTATGTGGAAATCCAAATATGTTAAATAGTGCAATGTATAGTAACGTCGATATCGATTTCTCGGATGACAATTCAATTGCAAATATGTTAGGTTACGAACAGAGAGTATATCCAGCGAATCAATTACACAAATCATCAAAACAGGTTAATATATTATCGGTAAATGTATGTCGCATGGATGTTAATATTGTAGGTGGTTCATACATGAATGAAAAAATGACAAATACAATACATGAATTCACGTGTGCTGTGGTTCCAGGATATAAAATAATTGAAAAAACAAATACTTTGGTATATCTTCCAATAATAGTGAATCGTTTTGATGAAATAGTGGTTACAGTTGTTGAGCAAGATGGTAAACTTATTAATTTTAGAAACAAAGAAATTTCCATCTGTTAACCTTTACAAAAAGCTATACAAACAGTTGCTTTCCGTTGCGTATTACAATCATAATGGGTATTGTGTACAATATTAAATTCGGATGTAAAGTAGGCAGTTCTTTTAAGAGCTATGTCTCTAAGGAACATATTTCGAAGAAAGGAAGTATAAAAAGACAAACACAAGCATAAAATGCTTACTTAAAGTAAGTTACTTGTGAAGTTAACACAAAGCAATGAATTGTATTTAAAAGAATTAGGATACACTCTTAATATAAATGCAAGACATACTTAATGTTGAAGAACAGATCAGATATGAAATTGCAAATCACCACTACAGAAATACATGTGTATGAACCATTCCAAGCAGGTCCATAAACATTTCCTTCGGAAATAAGGATTCCAATTCAAAATCATGATATTCACACATCACAATCGAAATTAAGTTTAAGTTTTAGAGGAACAATTAAAAATACAGCCGATGCAAGTAATCCAGCAACTACAAAAATAGTAAGAAATGGAATACTTCATTTAATCGGCAGAATTCCATGTCTGCTCAATGGAGCGGAAGTCGATCAAACACGAGATGTTGGAATTACTTCCACGATAAAGAACTATCTCTCAGGAACTATAAACGATCTTTATACAGGTCTTATGGTTGGGTGGAACAATGCTAGTGATTACTCACTGCAAATAAACCCTGGTGGAACATACGAAGTTGATATACCATTAAGTGTGGTTTTGGGTTTTGCCGAAGACTACAAATATGTCATATTAAATGCTAAACAAGAATTAGTTATTCTATTCTGCAATACGATTTGAATGCCATATATGATATAGCTATAATGAGGAAGGTGTAACATTTGAATTGAACATTATGGAATGGTTAATGCTGCATATTAAAATTAACACTCGAGAACTTGTATCGCATCCACTAGTTTGTAAAGATGAATCAAGAGAACAAAATCACATGCTCATGGACACAGATATCCAAAAGTAAAGAGAATATCAGCTAGTTATTAGGACGTTGGAGCAAACCATTTTGACTTTGTTTTGGAAAGAAATAATTGTGTAATTTGTGTGACATCCTATATTTGTTTATGTATTTTGAATCATCCCATGATTGAATGTTTGATGTTATGTTTTGGGATGTCCAGTAGTTACTTGTGTTTGTTTTGAAACATCATATATTTTGTTATGTCGAAATAATAATAAAATATATTTGTATAAATTTTGTCAATAAATGTATCTTATAAAATGAATAGGTTTTTTACTTTTAATTAATTTATTCACTTTTAAAACTGAAATTGTTTTCCTAAGACAAATATTTTCTCTACAGAGAGAGAAAGAAAAAAGTCTGAAAGGGAGCACTCTAACCACTTTTCTATAACTAGCAATAGTATATACCATATCGTGTAAGACATGCTTGATAATAGTTAGTTTTCAAGTCACTGACCATATGATCATAAAAGCAATAAAGGACGAACCACTGTTTATTAAACAAAGATAAATTTGTTCCTGCACATAAAATACTACATATGCTTAATTCTATAAATGTTTAACCTTAAATGAATCACATGGAATTTTTCCGATCAAACATTATTAGCTAAAAAATATACACTAGCTTCGAAATTTTATACATGTAGTGTTCGCCAATACCTTCAGATGTGAAAAAAAAATCATTATGTTTAGAGATATACTACCTTAGCAGCGTGGCCGCTCATTCTCCAGAGTCATAAACCTTCAAGATTAAATTTCAACATTTTTTTTCCAATAGTACCAACTACAAAACCCCAGATCTCAGAGGTTGCCAGCCTGACTCCAACAAACCCCCGCTGAACGCATTTGAGTTTTATTATTATACCCTAGGGAAAATGTCTCTTCTCACAAAGCAAACTGCGAAGGTCCATCCTGGAGGGGAGGAGACTTCAGGTCAACGATTTTAACCGTCATGGATACCAAGGTCAAAACATATTTCTAGATGTTTGAAAATTCTCGAGCATATTATTATGTTTTGTACTTGATAAAAATTAGTATTAACTTTCCAAGCTCCATTACACAGGAAAATATAAATAAATTTAAACAAATACAGAAGACATATTAAAAATTAATAAATATTTATGAAACAACTTTTACCTCCCCCCACACAGTAACTATTTCCAACAAATTTAAAAAAATCTTATAAATTAGAATTCAAACCATATAGAAAACGTGATTGTACATATTAATGGGGAAAAATATGTCTGTATATATTTAGCATAAATATGATTAATAACATACACAATAAGAAACCGGAACATATGAACTAATATTATACATTAAAGCGTAACATGTTTCTTGTTTAAGATAAGATATATTTTGAATGTAAAAAAATATTTTAGGAAAAATTTTAGGTTTGCAGAATACTGAGCGATGTCATAATATTACGAAACATAATAATTCATTCTATTAAAAAGTAATTACATCTAAAGTTTCGAATACAAAAAGTAATGAATAATAATCTGTTGAGAAGATTATAGTATTCGTAAAGAAGTTTAAAGAGGGATAATAGCAAGCATGAATTGTAATATTATACTTAGTTTTTATCACTATAAATTATATATTGCTTTACTGACTGTGTTTATCATATTAACTGATTATTAAACAGCATTGATTGTTATGAAACATAAGTTCTTTTAGTGACAAAAAAATTGTATTCATTTCTTGGACTTAGCAGAGAGGTTTGTCTCAGAGTTTGGGGTGTTGGCTTGAAGATATTTTAAGTCGGTGGTGTCGCAAGGGAGGAGGGCTGGGTGTTTGAACTTCTGACTTCTGGTTGGAGGGGAAAAATCAGGTTTCTCGCACGTTTACCTGGGAATTTGAAATTTTTTATAAATAGTGCTATAGAGTCTATGCACCCTTCCACTATTTCCAGTTGTTTGTCAGTTTGGTTCGCATTAGCATATCGCGCTCGTATGAAGATTATTTTCTTGGCCTACCTACCCAAGATTTTAACAAAGAACTTACAGATTTTAATTGGTATTATTTTAGTGATAGATGCTTTGGCAAAAAATGTATTCGATTTTCTGGATGATGACGAAGAAAGTGGATCTACTTTGCAGAGTTTTTTTCAGTCGTAACAGGAAATGTTATTATTATTTTTGTAATTTTTTTATATAAGATTGTGTTTTGGTTGAAAAGCTTGGATGGCTTACACATGTAAAGATAAAATATGTTTAGTGATTTTTCAGCCATAACAGGAACGGTTATGATTATTTTTGCAGTTATATGGTGCAAGATGTTTTTGTTAAAAAAAACTTGGTTGGTTTACAGTGCTAAGATCTTGATAAAGATTCGTAATTAATTGTATTATTATTGTGATGTAACATGAGGTAGCTAAATATTTTTTAAGCTTGTCAAGTTTTCAATAGTAACATGTTCAAAGTTTTATGATATTAATATGTTTGATGTAAATATGTAAAGAATTTGTTTTACGAATCTTAACTAAAATATATTTTATAAATTTTTTGTATAAGAATTAAAAAAAAAAAAAATGTTAAAATTGAATGCTGTGACTTGTCTTGAGGCAAGCCTCCGTTCATAGCCGAGGCAGCACTCTGGGTGTGAAGGGGCGGGCCTGCGTGGAGCGGCCAGTTCCCGTGATATCTGAAAAAACGCGTTCTTGAGTGTTGTAAGGGTAGGAAGTGCATAGCCTTAAATCGACAGCGAGGGTGCAGTGGCCTCTGAGGACAGGGGTGGTTGACCTTGGGCAGGAGCGATGCGGACAATTCTCGAGGGGTCCTGCCATCTTAGTTCTTTGCCAACCCTCACACTACATAGACGCGACACTGGAACTCTTGACTTAACCAGCCTTCGTAGTGTCATAACTGCGATTCTCGTTAAGCGATATTATATGCTTCTGGATTCAGATCTCGTTCACAGTCTTAGTAAACTATAATGTAAAATATTTTATTTATATGTCTTTAATCATATCGTGTGGTAGTGTATCTATAACGTAAACCCCGTTTCTGTGTTTCGTAAGCGAAACTTCGTAGCATTTTCAAATCGCGTTTTTGTTACCAAGTGCTCTGAATTTCACAGACTTGGCAGAAAAAAAATTTGTAGTACGCCCGTTATTTTTAAATAATTTTCTTTTATACATTCATGTACTTGCAGAATGAATATCGTAAACAAGTCGTTAATAGTAGCTTGGTAAGGAAATAGGTTCTGTCGGTCATATATTTCAACTCAGACATGCTCCGCATATATATAAAAGCTTATAAGCAGGCACACGCCATACGATCCACTCATTCATTGACTGACCTCCACGGTGGACGGATGTGTTTTAGGGGTCTCCTGGTGCGATTTCATTACGTGTTGTCATTTTAATGTACTTGTGTTCGTTAGCCTTTTATTTTATTTTCACCTCTGTCTACAATCAAACAGTGCTTTACTGAGCGAATTCACGTATATTAGACATTTTCTTTTTATGTGTGTTAATTTCTTTTTACGTATGGATTACATTTCTAAAGTACTTCACCAGTCTCGGAGGCAGATGGACGTTTAAGGTATGTGCGAGAGGTGTCAAGTAGTGATTAATATATGTTGGTATTGTGTTGTTTTAATTAATTAAGACATTTTTTGCTTCGTTAATTCCATACTGCACTTTCACGTAATTGTGTTCGTTCGTTATACTTGTCTCGTGTAAATTATATTGCTAGGATACAGTTCAGGGTAGACTAATTCATCTCTTTACGTTTAAGACGCCTGGAGAGTCACGCAATTGCACTTATTCACATAGTTGTGATCGTTTGAAATTTGCGATTCGATGCGTGTAATTAATTAACACATAGAACTCGTTTAAACACACTGAAATTCTCTCGTGCAATGCTGTTATTCAATTGGTGTAAAACAATTAAACCAATTGTCCGCGAATAACTGAATCAAAATTCTGAATTATATCATCATTGTAATAAACATTATTGTTTTTGAAATAATTAATTATATTACTAGGAATATTACCTCCAAATGAATAAAAATATTAAACATCATTAATTTATTTCAAATAGCAGACCCAATGAGTTCCAGGATTTGTTGAAGTGTCAAAATTAACCACAGAACACTCATTTTTTGAGCATATTTTTTGGTAATTCATCAATCATGTAAACATTTCTGAAATTTTTAATATTTTATATTTTTACATATTTTTCAATATCGATATTGGATAATGGAGCTACATTTTTTTGGCTTTCCTCTTTTTTTCGCAACTACGCCACTACCAGCCTTCTTTTCCATTGCTAAATTGTGTCTCTGTTGTTCTTATAATTATTTTTTATTTTTTTTTAAGTTTGTTCAACAGAATTATATATTGAAGTAGCTACTCCTGCTAGAGTATCAAGGCCAGTTGAAGCAGCAACTATGAGAGGAATAATTCCTCCATAGTGTAAACCATTGTCGGTTTTTTTCTTTTAATATTTTTTTGAGAATTGGCAATGTCAAGATTATCAACAAACCTTTGCCTTCTTTTAATTCTTTAATTTTCGCTCAAGTTGATCTTTTGTTAAAAATTTATCTATACCCTAATCTCTTAATTGAGTGCATCAACATGATCATATAAATGGGAAATCTATTAAGCCAACAGGCAACAATTGTAATTTACTATTAAAATTACCAAATTTCGTACCAATTCATTTTCGTAACTTAGCTGGCAGTGCTCATTTATTTATTAAAGAGCTAGGCTATGATGAAAAAAAAGATAGATTTACTTGCGAATAACGAAGAAAAGTTTATAACTTTTGGGAATAAAAGAGAAAATTTGAAGATGCCATTAACATATACATTCAAATTTATGGCTAGCAGTTCAGATAAATTATCGTCGAATTTAACTAAAGAACAAATGAAACACACACAAAAACATTTTCCAGGGGTAAAATATATTTAGTTAGTAAAAAGATATTTACCAATATGATTATATGGATAATTACAAAAAATTTAATGAAACTCAACTTCACCAAAGGAGTGAGTTTTATAGTAACTTAAACGAAAATAGTATATCAGATATGAATACAAACATGTAAAAAATGTATGGCGCCAATATAATATAAAAAAATCTTGGTTAAGATCATGATTCATATTTTAAAAAGTGATGTACTATTGTTAGCAGAAATATTCGAAAATTTTATAAACACATGTATAAATTCTTATGATCTTGACCCTGCATGTTATTTTACAGCACCAGGTTTATCGTGGGACCCAATGTTAAAAATGACTAAATAATCACCTGAATTATTACATAATATGATATGATTTCAATGATTGAAAAGGAATTCGAGGTGGTATTTCACAATTTTGTAAGCAATATGTTAAAGCTAATAACAAATATTTGGAAGATTTTAACTCACATCAAGAATCAAATTATTTAGGTTATCTCGATGTAAATTTTATATGGTTGGGCAATGTGTTAGCATTTACTATATGGAGGTTTCGAGATGGTGTACTATGGATTAAATGAATTAGAGTATTGGAATGAAAAAATTTTAATTTATAAAAACGATTCTGATTTTGGTTATATATTAGAAGTTGATTTAGAATATCCACAATAAACACATAATTTACACAGAGATCTTCCATTGTGCCCAGAAAATTCCAGGTACCAATGAACCTAAACTATTAACAACTTTACATTAAAAAAAAATACAATATCATAGTTTGAAACAGTACCTAAATAATGGATTGAAGCTTACGAAATACACAGAATATAGACATTTACTCAATCTGATTGCTTAAAGAAGTATATGGATTTCAACACAATGATGAAGACTAATGCAAAAAATTATTTTGAAAAGGACTTTTATAAACTGATGAATAATTCTATCTTTGGTAAAACAATGGAAAATATACAAAACAGATATATATATATATATATATATATATCAGATATATATATATATATATAAACTAGTTTCAAGTGAAAAAATTTGCAAAGAATTAGTTACAAAACCAAATTTTAAGAAAAGTTCTGTATTTAACGAGAATCTTGGCAGCTATTCAAATGGATAAAACTAATGTGAGATTTAATAAGCCAATATGTGGGCATGGCCATTTTGGATATTTCGAAAGAATTTATGTACAATTCCCACTATATAATTATGAAGCCAAACTATGGTGATCAAATTTAATTGTGTTTTCAAGATACCAACTCTTCTTTTTATAACATTAAACAGATGATTTTTTATGAAGATATGAAGTCGATGTTAGATAAATTTGATACAGGTGATTACCCAAAAGACAATATTAATAACACGCCACAAATAAATATAAAAAGTTTAGTCAAAATGAAAGATGAGTGTAATGGCAATTTAATTAAAGAATTTGTTGGCTTAAGAGTAAATATTTATGCATAGAGTTGAGGATAAAGAAAACAAAATCGCTAATGGTGTGAAAATATGTGTTATCTATAATATAATTAATTTTGATGACTATAAGATATTTGTATTTGATGAGAAAATTCAATACAGGACAATGAATTTAATAAGGAGTGATAAATACAAAATATATACAGTAAAAGGTAATAAAACAGCATTGAGTCCTTGTGATAATAAGAGAATTATACTAGAAAAAATAGATACACAGCCATATGGAAATCGAAATTAATAATTTATTTTTTTATTCTCCACTAGCACCAAAATGGTGCTATTTATGTGTTAGACCCGGTATTTTGCCGGGACTACTAATTGCTTCTAACTTTATTAATGAGAGGTTTAATGAGTAAGAAAAAATACTAAAAACCATATAGTGAATTAGGAGTCGGCAAAACACTAATACTTGGTGCTGTACAAAAATTATTCATCCCACCTTTTTCTGAAGTAAGAGTTTTATGTTTTAAACTTCTTTAATTTCCAAAACAACATCTATGTCAGAACCATCAAAATCTATTAAGTTTGCATTTTTGTCCCTAATTTCTAAAACAATGATATTAAATTGCTCATTATTATATTATAAAAAATTAGATATGGTGGCTCATAAATTATATAATCTCTAAAACCAAACATAGTATTTGGTGGAAAACTAGCAATTATATTAGTCTCGAAGTGCTTAGATTCATCATTGTTTTTAACATGACTTATGCCAAATTACAATGAACATTGATTGTTTTGTATGGATTAAATTTATGCAATTTTGTGCCTACAAAACTTTTGTCTTTTTCAATAGTTAATTTTCTTACAAAACCGAGAATATGAGACGAAGGATCATCAAATTTAATATCAAACTTGGTTTTAATTGTTATTATATTTTTCACATTGCCTATTGTTAATTCAATTTTTTTTTATAATTGTTCAATCGAATTTATAGCTTATTTTAAAGATTCAACATCATAGTGGGCTCTGGGAATATTTATAATGGTATTTTTATCAACAGGACATTTTTTTTTCAATTTCTGTTATAGTATTGTTCTCCACATTTCGAGTTAAAATTTTTGCATGAAAACTAATTAATGCTATAGATTCATCTTTGTGAATTATATCATAGTCTAGTTTCTTCTTAAGAATATAACTATTGTTTGTTTACTTGAAAACATTATTATTATCCATTTATTACAAAAACTATTGTAATTAAATAAAACAAGTTGACTGGGTGGTTGGTGTTTTAATTTCTGAGGAAACTTCCAAAAATAAAAAAAAAGTGAGTTATTGGCCGATAATATTCGTGGGATGATAGTATGGTCCAGCAACTGTGGTAAGACAAATTTAATCATTAATTTTATTTATAAGACAGAATGGCTAAATTTTAATAAACTCTATGTTTGCTCTAAAAGTTTGAATCAACCAAAATATATTCAATTAGAAGATTATTTTGAAGTGATATCCAAAAAATGTAATGTAAAAATGACTTAATTTTAAAGTAACAATGTCAAAATGGTTTCACTAGATCAGTGTAAAAATAATTATCTTATAATTTTTGATGATGTAATATTGGATGAGCAAGTTGTAGTCCGCAAATATTTTACTAGAGGCCGGCATAAAAAAATGGTATTTTTTTATCTCGCACAGACATATTCCAGAATCACCAAGCATTTAGTATGAGATAAAGCAAATTTTCTGTATATATTTTGACAAGACAAAACATATTTAAAACATATTTATAATGATTTTGTTGGTGGAAACATGAGTTTTGAGAAATTTAAAGAGGTATGTGCCAAGTGCTGGGACGAAAATTATGTTTTTTTTTTTACATTAGATTCAAGTAGAAAAATGTACAGTGGTAAGTACAGAAAAAAATAAATATTTTATATTTTAACCCTCTGTCTTTTGTAAATTGTAAAAACGAGAATTCTTTATCTGTTATCGCTGCCATCGCCCAGTCTACCGACTACAGGAAAAAAGCAATCTTACAGTGCACTCTGTTTGGACACGAATTTTCCTTCGCGATTGCCATGCACTCTCGTAGCAATAGAACAAAGTTTATCTGCACAGTTGTGTGCGTCCAACCACAGTGAAGTAGGGTATGCGACGATAGCCGCCAATGATGGAATAAATTAAGTCCAGGCGTTAACATATACTCCAGCCATGTATTCCCCTTTCGGGGTGCAAATAGAAAATTCAAAATATGCATCTATATTAAAAGCCAAAGAAACTTCAGAAACATAATTACTTGTATTACTATAATCTGGCAAATTGTTGGCAGGTCCTAAGTAAATAGCAGAATTGGATAAAATTCATGTACATCCACACGCACTCAATATACCGTCCCAATTCTTTGCTATGATGATTTCTCCAATTAGTTTGTCTGAATAATTTCTAGAAGAAGGTAAAATGCGAATCTGAGTTTCCCACAACGTCTAAGGTTCCTTCGAGATACATTTAAATCCTCTATACGAATATCACCCAAATCGTTGTCATGGTTGTTTTTGTATAAACCAATCTTAAACGTACTCCCACTTACGCTAACATCAGGCAAAGCTTTGTCTTCTATTGTGTACAAAATCCATAACACATAATCCCGGATTGAAAAACAATTCCACATGACCAAGAATTTGCATGTCGCCAGTAGTTCCAACTAATTTCCGATACAACCAAATATGATCACCAAGTTCCATCTTCATCTTCTTGCGTGAATACATAGACGCATTTCCATAAACACTAATTACAGCAGGATTGTCTGCCTTGCCCTCATGAACTGGAAAAGTCTTCCAACAGAGTATCCTGTTTGGATCAATCTCACTAATGTCCTTTGGTGCAGACTCCTCCTCGACACGAGACCTTCTGAAGAAACACATTTCCAACAAACCACTGTCAGCTTTAGCAGTTATTCCTTGAAGACCAAAACGGTACAAAAAAGACAACAAAATATAACTCTCTTCTATGTCGAGGATTTTATTTGTCCAAGACCTGTCATTTTTACTGACATCCTTAGTAAAAGACACAATATTATGATAAACCTTCCTCGGGTAATGACCAGAAGAACGAATTCGCCTCCGATTCATGTCAGAATGAAATCTGCAAAAACACAAAACCAATACTGTTAATAATTGTAAAAATTATAATATGCAAAAAGGAATTAACCTATTAATACAACACAGATACATACCTCAAAACAAGCAAAACAGAAAAAAAAAAAAAACGGAAATGCGTCTATGTATTCATGTAAGAAGATGAAGATGTAATTTTACCTCAAATTTTTTTTAGAGTGATGAATTCACGTCATTCGGGAGAAAATTTAATGAAGACGTAACAGTTCTCTTTCTGACGAGCAACTTAAATAAGTTCAGTTAAACTGATCAAACACATCTGTACTGAAAAAGCAAATTTTATGGAAAACATTTGCAATATTAACAGTAAATTAATGTTGTCGCCAAGAGTCGTGAGGGCTCCTAGATCGGGGGTGAGGAAGGCCCATGTCAAGGGGGGGGGGGGGTTAGGGGTTTAGGGAGATAGTGGCCACGCCTCCGCACCATGCTACGCGCCGTACAAAACACATTGTCCCTTGTTCCACGCAGTAGTGAGGGACTGTGAACAATGGCAAGTAGCACGCGACCCAAGACGTATAACCAAGTTATACACACCAAGGAAAGAGAAGTCATCAGGAGTTATATAAGTGTTATATAAGGTTGTGAGGAAGATGCAAGGATTAAATATATGTTTGTTCCTATCAACAAAGCTACATAGAGAGCTGCAAAGTACACGGGAGTAAGTAAGGCGTCTATCGAGAGAATTCGCAAACAAAGCAGAGAGAGAGAGAGAGAGAGAGAGATAGAGAGAGATAGAGAGAGAGATAGAGAGAGATATATAGAGAGAAAGAGAGAGATAGAGAGAGATAGAGAGAGATAGAGATAGATAGAGAGAGATAGAGAGAGATATAGATAGAGAGAGATAGAGAGAGATAGAGATATAGAGATAGATAGAGATAGAGAGAGATAGATAGATAGAGAGAGATAGATAGAGAGAGATAGATAGATAGAGAGAGATAGAGAGAGATAGAGATAGATAGAGAGATAGATAGAGAGATAGAGAGATATAGAGAGATAGAGAGATATAGATAGAGAGAGATATAGAGATATAGATAGAGAGAGATAGAGAGATATAGATAGAGAGAGATATAGAGATATAGATAGAGAGAGATATAGAGATATAGATAGAGAGAGATAGAGAGAGATATAGATAGAGAGATATAGATAGAGATATAGACCTGGCGAGCCTCAAACAACTCCAGGAAAGCGAAGACAAGAACACAATGCTTACCTTGTTCACCGTATATTCTATTAAGGGTTCCCGAGAATGGGCGGACTCTAAGGCGAACTCTTGCTCACTCCTCAATAGCTTCGTCACTTGTACCAACAAGGCGCTCAACTTGCATGCTGTCTCTCTGCCGGCTACTCGCCTATACATGACTTTCAACAGTGAAACTATTTATATTTTAAAGGCACACTAATTAGAAAGAAGTACGATATGTTTCTGAAAGCATTCATTTTAGCATTTCTTATGTCAAAAAATAATTCTTGGAATTTGAATGAAAACATGGTGTTTGGACGCCATTACAAAATATCCAACTGTTTTGGAATAATGCATTTTGTACCAAAGCCATGTATTACACTTCATGCGCCAGCCAGTCGGAGCCCATATTACACCTGCAATGTGATGAATTTGTGTTAATTTTTAGTCACTTTGACAGCTGAAGATAAATACCTCACGTAACAGCATCAAAGGCAAGGTTTACTTTCTTGACTGAATTTACATGCTTTTAGAATATTGCACCAATAGTACATAGTCATCCGTGACTTTTCAGTAATATGCAAGTATTATTTTCAGTCAAACAAACCATTCAACAGATTTAGTTTAAAAAATGTAAATTTGGCGCAGTCCTCACATTTAACTGCAATTCGTAATGTACGTGTTGAAGCTACTCGTTATTGTATTTGAATATTAGAAGTTTCTGTTAAAATTTAGTAAATATGGAAATTTCTATATTAATGTTAATTGCGCAATCGGCAGTCCAATAAATAAATAAATTATATATAATATATATAAGTAGAAGGATTTGGGGAAGTCTGTAACAAGGGGTGTGTGGCGTCGAAGCTCGGAGCACATCCTGCTCTGTCATTCCAATCGGCCGGTGGCCATATTTTTTCCTTTTTCCTTCGAAATTTCTCTTTTTCCTCAAAATCGACTAAATTTCCCTAAATGATGTCCCTTTTTCCTAACAATCTCCATTTTTTCTCAAAAAACTTCCCATTTTCCCCAGAGCAGAAGAGGCGGATTTGCGGCTCCAAGCCAGAAGAGCAAGACTGAGGACTCAGGACCCTTGACCTATTATCTTTGACTCCAAAAATCCAAAACTCGAGAAAAAGTTAATATGTCAGAAGCATATTTCATTACTGATTACTACCACCATATTGGATGCAGGTTACTGTGACCTTGACCCCACAACTTAAATGACCTTGAAAACAAAAGCTCGAGGAAAAAATTATAGAAGTTAACAATCGTATTACATTACTGACAACTTCCGTCATAATGGATGTAGAAGACCTTGACCTTAACCCGTTAACCTTAAACCCAAAACAAAATCAAATATATGCATCACAATACATGCAACTTTGTTGAAGGTTATAGTATTTTATGCATCTCGCTAGTCACACTTGTGCTGTCCTTCTGCGAAAATATCGTAACATTTATTACACCGACACACTTTTTAGGGCGGGTCATGAAGGTAACTACAGTTTTGAGGACATGTACCGAAGTCACAAGAGACCTGCTTATTATAAACCTGATACCAAGGTACTGATAAGAAATGCACTTTGCCTTTACAGGTCTTTGCATACCTAAGTAAACTGTCGCTACGTCTCAATCCAATATGGCAGTAGTTGTCAGTAACGTAATATGCTTGCTGAATTTGATGCATTTTCTCGAGCTTTGTTTTAAAGGTCATTTAAGGTCACGGAGTCAAGCTCAAGGTTACCTGCACCCGACATTGTGGAAGTAGTCGTAACGCAATATGATTGTTGACTTATGAATTTTTTCTCTAGTTTTGTTTTCAAGTTCGTGGGGTAAAGGTCAAGGTCACCTACATACAATATGGCGGTAGTAGTTAGTAAAGTAATATGCTTTCTGACTTTTATGCATTTTTCGAGTTTTTGTTTTCAAGGTCATTCGTTGTCATGGGGTTAAGGTCACCTGCATCCAGTGCGAAGGTAGTAGTGAACGTAATACGCTCGTTGACTTTTATGACATTTTTCTCGAGCTTTGCTTTCAATATCATTCAAGGTCATTGAGTCAAGGTCACCGTCACCTGCATCCAATATGGCGGTAGTAGTCAGTAACATAATATTTTCGTTGGCTTTTATGAATTTTTCGCGACTTTTGAAAATTTTTAAGGAAAATAACGGAAGTTTTAAGGGAAAATAGAAATTAGAAAAAAGGAAATTCGTAGGGGAAAAAGGGAAATTTTTAGGGATAAAAAATGAAATTGTTAAGGAGAAATGGTGGCTGTTGGACTAGATTTTTAATTATTTTTACTAACTTTAAAAAAAATGTATTAATTAAAACATTTTATTTTTTAATTATTTTTTTGGGGTCAAAGGTCAATGGTCAAGGATTCAGAGTCCTCATTCCTGCTCTCCTGGCTCAGAGTCACAGATCCACCTCTCCTGAGTCACGAGTTCGTCTATCCTGCTAAGGGAAATTGAGTAGATTTTGAGGAAACAAGGAAAATTTCGTGGGAAAAAAAGATGGTCGCCATCCAATCAAAATGACACAGCAAGAGGTGCTCCGTACTCCGACGCCCCACATACATTTATAGACGAGAAAGCCATTTTTTGGTAATTTTACATATACAGTTTGTGTTGCTATAAGCACACGTCGAAATTTAACTTAAAGCATATTTTTTTTAAGAAAAGGCCTTTGATATTTTGTTTTATATGCTGTTCATGGTAAAGCCCTCTCATTTGGAATAATGGTTTTAAAAAAAGTGATTTATTTTAGCCTTAGACGTAAACTTCCAAGTGCAGTGGAATATACACACGTTGTTTATTACTTACAAGTCAATATTTATTTAGAAATGTGGTTAAGGGATAAAAGATGCCTGAAAGTAAAAAGTTACCAGGGTCTCAAAAGTGCTCACTTTACCGTGAGCAGCATTTACATATATAAAACAAAGAAATATGGTAATAAATTCGAGTATTTCAAAGAGAATATATTCAGAGATAAGTAAAATTTGTTCATTATTTCATTTACTTATTGTCGAGAAACTTTGGGACGTGCATTACCGGTATATATTTATATGTTTATATTGTGTATAGTAAAACTTAAAAAGTGCCTAAAAAGAAGTTTATATATACATTTTTCTGTCATTTAAGGAAAAAAAAATACGAAAATTGTTTAGACAGCTTTGAAAAGCGTGTGATATGTTGACAAGAAAATCGTACCAGCTGTGGGCAAACTTATGCCAATTCTGCGTGAAAATATTGGGTGTAATTGGAGTCAGTCGTCTGTACGAAGAGTGCTCAAGGACATGGGCTTCTTGTGGAAAAGATAACAAAAGAAGCGGATGTTTCTTGTTGAAAGAGCTGACATCGTCGTGTGGCGTTCAAAGTATTTTACAGCAATGAAACAGCTGATAAGAGAATGCAGAAATATGTTTTGCATAAACGAAACGTGGATTGTCACTAATTTGACATTTAAGAAGTGCTGGCAAAAGAAAGACGACGTTGAAGGGTTGGTAGAAAGTGGTAATGCAGCAAACAGGCTTATTGTTGTGCACATATGATCACAAGAAGGCTTTCTTCCAGGTGGACAGTTAATTTACAAGGCAAATTCGACGACAGGTGATTATCACGGGCAGATGAATGCCCTGAATTTTGAGAAGTGGATTTCGCAGCAAGTTTTACCAAATCTGCCACCAGATTCACATATAGTTATGGACAATGCATCATATCATTCGAAGCAAATAGAAAGGCAACCGTCAAAATATGACGTGAAGAAAGAAAGAAAGAAATCATGGCGTGGCTACAGGGAAAACTGATCTCTTCCGACGAAACTATGAGAAAAGATACTCTCATTGAATTTCTTGAAAACCATCGACCAAGAGGGTATTCCAGCAACATGGCCATACTGTACCAAGAGGGTATTCCAGCAACATGGCCATACTGTACCAAGAGGGTATTCCAGCAACATGGCCATACTGTACCAAGAGGGTATTCCAGCAACATGGTCATACTGTACCAAGAGGGTATTCCAGCAACAGGGCCATACTGTACCAAGAGGGTATTCCAGCAACAGGGCCATACTGTACCAAGAGGGTATTCCAGCAACATGGTCATACTGTACCAAGAGGGTATTCCAGCAACATGGCCATACTGTACCAAAAGGGTATTCCAGCAACATGGCCATACTGTACCAAGAGGGTATTCCAGCAACATGGCCATACTGTACCAAGAGGGTATTCCAGCAACAGGGCCATACTGTACCAAGAGGGTATTCCAGCAACATGGCCATACTGTACCAAGAGGGTATTCCAGCAACATGGCCATATTGTACCAAGAGGGTATTCCAGCAACATGGCCATACTGTACCAAGAGGGTATTCCAGCAACATGGTCATACTGTACCAAGAGGGTATTCCAGCAACAGGGCCATACTGTACCAAGAGGGTATTCCAGCAACAGGGCCATACTGTACCAAGAGGGTATTCCAGCAACATGGCCATACTGTACCAAGAGGGTATTCCAGCAACAGGGCCATACTGTACCAAGAGGGTATTCCAGCAACATGGCCATACTGTACCTATATTTCCCACTTATATGTGAGATTTCAGTGCCATAGAACTAGCCTGGGCTAAGGTTAAACGTCATATCAGAGCTCACAACACGACTGGAGATTTATGACTGCAAGTCTTACAGAGGCTAACAACAGAAGGAGTAACAAAGGAAGACTGGGTGGGATATTGCAGACATGCTGAAGGAATACTAGAAGAACGACTGCCTCATGGAGTTAGCAGTACATGACAGTATTGGACAGTGACAGTGATGACACAGATGATGAAACCGAAAAAAATTCACACCGTGACAGCTACAGTGAGCAATAAACTTTTAGTGAATGTGATAGTGACATCTCTTGGTTAGCTCAGCCATTGTAAATATTAAAACTAGATTATACCTTACTGATACATGTACTCTACAGTGTCATTTATTTGTTTTGCTTAATCACTTTTTAATTAGTGAGCTAGAAATAGTTTTATTTTTTCGTAAGCTTCCTCAACAACATGGAATAAACATAGTTAACAATCTATGTTTAGTCATATTCGTAGTATGTGTTATCAGTTTGTAAAATTTCTATCCACTTTTATTTGTACTTATACTGTTAGTTACATTATATTTATTTTCTTTTTACTTATACTATTTCATAAATCCTTTTTCGTCGAAGCAACTGGAATCATGAATGTTACGTGGTGTCATTTGAACAATTAATAGTTTTAATTCCGAATACTTTTAAATAAGTAAATTTAAGCTGAACATTTCAGTATATTTTCCCTTATTTTGAATTTTTGTTTCCTACACCATGATCTCGGTAACACTCTTAATTCTTATAGTCACTGTGTACAGTAACATTATACGCTCACATCTTGTTCAGTAATAATTCGTTACAACTGAATACTTATACCTAAGTATCTTTCATTAGTTATGCTTATTTGTCACATCATAATCTTGGGCCATTTATTGTTAAGTATTATTATAATGCCCTAAAAATATACTATCACACTGTGTTCAATTGGTAATTACTTTTAAATTATAATACTTGTAAATTGGTAGTTGTTAACTGATTGTCACTGCAACTTTTAAATTTTATGTTTTTTAGAATAATGATTTCTTAATTTTCATTTATCATCCATTGTCTATTAAATCTATGGTGAGTAATTTTAAAGCTTTCAGGTGTAACACATGTAAATAAGTGTTGTTAACTATTCATGTTGCTGACTCTGGCGAACCAATAAGTTTTGTTAACTATTCATGTTGCTGACTCTGGCGAACCAATAAGTGTTGTTAACTATTCATGTTGCTGACTCTGGCGAACCAATAAGTGTTGTTAACTATTCATGTTGCTGACTCTGGCGAACCAATAAGTTGACTAACTTCGTAACGAAATGTCTATAGATTGTATCATCAACTCCTGCAAACTATATTTTCACACAATTGTCTCGCTTACTGGTTTTTAATCTTAATGCGTAGTTTAAATCAATTCATGCAATTTTAGAGAAACTATTTTACTTATGTTAAATTGCTTTTTGTTGATAGCACTTGATGCTCAATAAAATATTTTGCCAAACTGAGCAAAATTGACTTATTCATTTATAGTACTGACTATGACATTAATGTTATCCTCACTCACCTTTGTAATAATTTCGTATTCATGCCAAATACAATTTTTAAAGACGTGTAGCTGAAAAAATGAATACATCCACGCATTGTCCGGGACTTAAACCCAGAACATCTAGTACCGTACGCTGGCGCGTAACAAACTGTGCTACAAGACAAAAATGTCAGCGATAGACGCGTTGATGTACCTTTCAAACTCTTCTGTTTGAAGTGGTCAGTGGAATGTTTGCAGGATGCATAGTACGTCGCTCAACAGTATACTTTGCTGTCGAAGGGAGGGACGCGACAGGCCAAGCCTATGGATGTCCGTAGGGAGCGGGAGGTAAACTAGGACTAGGGGGTCCAGCCCTCACAACGTTTGACGCCAACAATATCTATCGCAAAGCAACCTACATCTTTAACTATCATTGGGAGTAAACTAAAACTTACTAATAATAACCAGCGAACACGCTAATCTCGTGTGAAGACTGCCAAGACTATTATTTTCATATTCTAAGTATAATACTTAATATAAGTTTTACATTCTCTACACACAAAAAAATCCATACATAGTGTTCTTCACGTCAAAGAAATCCGTTTCTTTAATGCTGTTTTATTTACAGCAACACAGTGTAGCTTTAATTGAAAGAGAAGGGTATATAAATATAAGTTTGCTGCTAATAAAGGTTTTCTATATACGTTTTTGTTTTATGACAATATTACCTTTTTTATAGCAAAGAAATGAACATTATTTGAGCTGGTTTTGTTCACAGGGAAGCAATATTTCTTTGTACCAAAGGTAGCGGTTTAAAGGTTTTCAGTCGTACATTGCAGTTTACAGTACGTATCTATTGTCGCAACGCAAAAGTTCATATACCAATAAGAATATAATGCAGTTACGATTCCGCAACTGAGAACATTTATAGTCCTATTGCAGACGCTTAATGTCATTCTGAAGTTCGGTGATTCTCCACACCATTGATCTCAATTCTTCCCAAGAGGCGCCATTATATTCTGGCCCATGCTACTTACTACAGTACATAGCATGTCTACCAAAAGTTATCTGCACTCAAGGAGACGCAGTGGTCGTGTGGTGTAGGGCGTTAGGTTTCTCAAACCAGGTGTATGTGTTCGAATCTCGGAGCCGCTTTGGCTTTTCTGCGAATATTATTTCGACACATTTGCTCCTTCTTTCTTATTTACTGTAACTACAATGCAAGGATAGCATAGTCATTACTACAGAATTCAAACAAAAATTATGTTTGTGGCAAGGCTACTTTGCAGTGGTTCATATTTAAACAAATTTTTCTTTGCAGCTTCACATTATGTGTTGCAGCAAAGAAAGCGTTTTTACCGTGTAGGGTTCTCTTATTTACTTCATACACCGGACAGTGAAAAATATTCATAAGCATGCCATTTACACATATCCCAGCAAAAAATTAACATATAGTCTTAACTACGGTTTTTACAAGGACATAAAAAATTTCTGTTGCGTCATAACAAAAGGAGGATTTTCTATTATACCACATACCTTACTAAGGTCTACGCAGAAAAAGAAATCTCGTCGCATTCACCTTACACACAGCGAGTGAGGAATCGTATACAGCTGTAACTGACATTCCTAAACGAAGAATATCCAGTTCCAGTACTATACGTATGTGTAGAAGTAAGATATGTCATTGATTAAACAGGGACAATGCCGTTTACACTAGAACTTCGAATATAAAATATTTGGAATATTTTTAGCAGCTGCTGTAACAGTTTGTTTATATAGTTTGCTTCCTAACGAACTGGAATGTAGACATATACTATACACAAATAATTAAAACACTATACGGTTTCCGTTTCCAAGGATATCATAAAATACACAACCTTTAGTTATACTCCATTTATTTTAGACGAAGTTATTATATAGTCCTCATTTCAATGTCCATTAGAATAAAAATATTCAGAATATACATATATGTTTTTCTCCATTTAATTTCTAATTTATTAAAAGTGAAATAATTTTTCAGATACATATTAAAAATACACACTTTAACTTGATTTTGGGTTTCAGCGACATAGCTCCAATAAACCTGCTCGTAAGAAAAAAATATATAATTTTTAATGCTCTACAATGTTATTTAGAGAAAAATTTATTTTATAAATTATTTATTTAGACTTTATTTTTACTATTATCGCTTTTGTATAACAATCATAGTCTAAAAGTAATTGCCAATGTTTTATGTAATTGGCGTAATCTTCTGCCACAAATATTTTTTAATATATTCATTCATTATTAAGCGACCATATAAAAAAATGTGAATTTTACTGGTTGACTACATACCTATGTACGTATTTAATAAAAACTAAATAATGCTGGGTGCCGCGGTGGCTGAGCTTCATTTCGTTGCTGCTCCATTCTCACCTCGCTCACCATCTTCGGCTCTCAAGACCACGTTGTTTAGAGCGGCCCAAATATATCAACTCAACAACAAAAAAGTGTTAAAGAATGTGACGTTTAGACGAGGCCACACGCGGGTTGAAAACTCATGACAAGACTCTTATAGAACAGTTATTGAGCCTTCTTTTGAAAATAAGTTCAAACGTTATGAATAATTCTTTAGTTTCATTGCATTTGATCTAAAGCGGTTAACTAATCGGGAATAAAAAGAACTAAAGCTAGCCATCTCTTTTTCAGCACATAGAGTATACGATAACGTATAATAAGTTATTATGTAAATAAAGCTTGAATAGTTTGTGAATAAATTATATTTTCTGTATATGATATAAATGTGACACGTTTGTTATTCGAAACGAGTAACACCCTGTGTATAAGTTTACTGTCGTGGCCTTTCTGTTGTACACCCTGTCCTTAACATTCTGACAAACACACGCATCACAGATTGAGAACATACACATTCGATCAGCTTAGATTAGGAGAATGCAGCGGAAGATAGCATATTTCCTACATCAACAAATCCTGGTTGGATATTTCCATAAAGTATAATACAATTCGATCATATTTTTGTGGGAAGGGCTGGTGGAGTCAGTAATTTAAGAAAAATGAAAGCAAAAATGCAACTTCCGTGCGTGATTTAGGACTTGGCCATTTCAAAAGACAATGAACACGTCGGGTCAATCGGGCGCAGTTTTATTCTTATTATTATTATTACATCCTCCAATCTCTGGAAAGGACGTAGAGAGCGTGTTTGCGCAGCACTCGAAACTTGGTTTCCGGTCGAGCGCCGCTAACACTCGGTGGAAGGAACCTGCGCTGTTTGGCGAACCCTCCTGCCTGCTGCACCCTGGGTACAGTCACTGCACCATCACACGAGCACTTCTACATTCAATGTTTCAAAAATTAGTGTCACGGATTTCCCACACTATTTGAGAAATGTTCTTTTGTCTTACGGAAAAGTGCTGGTAAAAATTTATCCAGAAATGTCCCTAAAATTACGGACGCGTTGGTTTTCAAAAACGGACATTCAGTAAATTTCAGGAAACTATCGGTGAATTCGCGGAACCATCGGTGTTAGTTTTATACACTTCTGATTAACAAATATATATGTATAATATTCGTTATGTGGGTGATATATATTTTAAATAGTTTGAATACTTTGAGCAAGATTCGTACGCTAGTCAGAAGTCATATGACGCTAACCACTCACATATAATTACCAATGTCTGTGATACAACTTCGGTATATCTGGTACAGTCAAATAAGCAAGTTTTTCAGTTTCTATTAAAGTGTGTATTTTAAATGAAAGTAACTGTTAGAAAGGTCTGATGTTATTTTTAATGAAAGTAACTGTTAGAATGGTCTGATGTTATTTTTAATGAAAGTAACTGTTAGAAAGGCCTGATGTTATTTTTAATGAAAGTAACTGTTAGAAAGGTCTGATGTTATTTTTAATGAAAGTAACTGTTAGAAAGGTCTGATGTTATTTTTAATGAAAGTAACTGTTAGAAAGGTCTGATGTTATTTTTAATGAAAGTAACTGTTAGAAAGGTCTGATGTTATTTTTAATGAAAGTAACTGTTAGAAAGGTCTGATGTTATTTTTAATGAAAGTAACTGTTAGAAAGGTCTGATATTATTTTTAATGAAAGTAACTGTTAGAAAGGTCTGATGTTATTTTTAATGAAAGTAACTGTTAGAAAGGTCTGATGTTATTTTTTTGCATATTGAAAGTATAGATCTCAGTAGCCTGTAACCATCGCTGCAGAATCGATCGTTTTCTGGTTACGTTAGCGAGGAAAGGTTCGTGTAGGCTCGGCATTGTTCGTTCCCGAAACCCGAAGATATATGAAATTTCCGTATTCTGTCTTTACAGAGTCAGCTCTGTTTTTCGTCATTACGAATTGTGTTTCCGTGTAGGTCCTATTAACTGTACGTTTCCATAAAAAGTCTGTAAATATGCGGACATTTTTTAAAGTTGTAATAGTGAGCACAAGCGTGAACCTGCCGTTAAACCAACGTACTCGCTGAACGCATCGTAGGTAAACATCGTATTATTCAGGACAATTTGCAAACAACCGCGGCGAAAGAATTCCGACGAAAGACACATCAACCCTGGTCTCTGGGAACAAAACAAGCACTGACTAGTTTTGCCACGAGGTGGAAGGTAAACCAGGACAAATTTATAATACATAATCGTTAATAAAAACATATCGTACCTGTAAGAGCCGTCAGTTTACAGATAGCCATGGAGACGAGAAGATGTTGCCCTGAACGTAACGCCATCGTGCACGACTAGCCTACGGCGACGACTCGACAGAAAGTGAGCGTGAATATATATGGACATTTATACTAAATAGAATATGTGGCACTTATCTAACTAAATATCACTCCGCGCGTTACAGTAAAATGTAATTGTATAACACTCTTAAAATCCAAATATAACTCTAAATATAACCGTTTTATACTTTGTATCTTGTGCGTGATTAACTAACTCCCGCCCAATCTAAAATAATAATATATGGTTTGTAAAAATAGATGTAACACACCACAACACAGAGCAGGGAGTATCCAAGTTCGTGATGGATGAAGGCCTTGGTAAAAATATAAGAACTAATATTAATTTATTCATTTAATTACAATTAATTAATTGAAATGCTTAATCCAAATTAACGCATACTATTCCTATTAGTGAGCGCAATTTTCTGCCAGGCTCAGTTTTAAATTCCGTAATACTGTTTTACTACTAGCTACAGGCACTTAATATTCACTAATTAGTTTCACGTAGACAGTCAAAATGTCTTCTGCGATATATTTCCATAATTCTAAAAGTCGCCACTGAAGCATTAAGTACACACTTTATTCGAATCAAACTGGCCTCTCTCTCAAACTCTATTCTTCCGAAGGTCTTACACCGCAGTCGCTCGTCGCTGCGCTGTAAACCCTGTGATCTCACACGCATCCAGCACTAACGGCCGTGCAGTGCTGTCGACACCGAGGTACGCCGAGGCTTATACAGAGTGTTTCTAAACTACTGTAACAAACTTCGGGATCTGACTCCTGGCATCAAAACAAGCAGTAGTGTTCCTATGAACATATGTCCTATAACGCGTTGTTATTGAGCTATAGGACATACATTGGCCACATCACAGGTGATGCTTAGTGTGCGCTATAGTCATTAATGCAAGTGTAGCAACGCCTCATTGTGGACTGAAGCCGTTACAAGTTACCTGGGGCATTTATAAAAGCTGCATATACGTTATTGATAGGCTATTCCAAGTCGTTGACTTCGTTAACCGGCTTAGTACACCCTAAAATTGTCACGTGTCCAGTGGGTTGAGGTCAGGAGACCGGGTAGGCCAATGCACTGGACCGCGTTGCCCGAGCCAACATAACAACAAAGTAAGTGGCGGTAGTTATACATGTTACCACAATGTGAAACTCAATAACAATGATTTATAGGACATGTTTTTTTTATCCCAGGAATTACCTCCCGAAGTTTGTTACATTAGTTTAGATACATCCTGTACAGCTGAGATGGCTGGGCCCAGAAGTTTCTTCTCACCTTGTGGCGCCCTATGAGACCTGGGGGCTCAACAAGGCGGCCATCTAATGGTCTTAAGCAACCCTGGATTGAGTGGCGCAGAGAAAACCAAAGATGCACCAAGTCAAAGCTAGACTATAGCAAAGAAACTGAATTGTGGTTGAAAAGATTCTATCCATTTTATTTATTTTCAATAATCGGCTTTCTCTCATTGGTTCCAATGATTAAGAGTATCCTCAAACACAATATGTAGAAAAATATGAAACCTTCAATGCAATGGGTATTTGACTCTTACTTCAAGTAAAATAAAAAAATAGAAAAATTTCAACTTGAAAATGTCTAAAAATGATGGCTACTGGGTATCCATACCACTTTGGTTTCAACACACCAGGATATGGCTTCTAGACAAGGCCAATCACAAAAAAAAATCACAAGCAATGCATCAAATATCTGACACCATAATTCAATTACTTTATTTCCTCTGACTTCAACAGCAGGGTGAATGCCATTTTCCCAACCACATGTGTGTTCTGTTTATACCAGTAAATATGGTTTATGTGAAATAGGGAATATTTTTTAAATATTCTTTACACTTGGCCATAGCCACATGCTGAAGGCCATTTGCATACAATAAAATAGATTACCTTGACATATGAAAAATTCTGTAAATTCCAGTGAATATTTACTATGTAAAATATGGAATATTTAAAAATCTTCTTTACACTTGGCCATAGCCAGATGCTGAAAGCCATTTTACCAAACAAATGAATAGATTATCTTGAATTAACCAACAACTAGCCTTGATTACACCACTTAAAATTTTAAGAGATGCATTTTTTAATTTACTGCCACCTGAAGATAATACTCATAAAAGTATCGTAATCTGACATTAATTGTGACTTTCAAGGCAAAAGATCGTAATGTATCAACTTGGCCAACCATTTTTCACTAAAGGCCATTCTTTAAAACACCAATTACAAATCTGAGACGTACGTGAAAAAAATCCCACCTTTCAAGAAAATTGTTTAAAATGTCTTTAGAAAAATGCACTCCATTATTTGTTTTCAAAATATCCTACTGTCTAAACAAACTCCTACCAGGACTTTCCATCGTGTATGTCTTAACCTTCATACCAGAATGGCTTAAGTCTATTTGGCCATAGAAATGTTCAAAACGTTTATCTGTAGAAACTGCCATCTTGAAGCCATGGAGTAGCCATCTCCTTCGACTGGTTCCTCCGTGGTACTATTTATACAATATTAGAACCAAACTTTAATACAAAATGCACAACCAATGACAAAGTCTATTTCATGCGCGTCCAATAAGCAATGAAAACACACTAATTCCCATGGTGGTGTGGCTTCAGGGTACGTTCCCAATCATCCACTAGTCCTTCCTTCCGGTCTTAGGTGCGCGGCGAATAACCGCCTAGACTTCTGCAGCCCTCCCGGTACAGCCCGGGCGGCTTCTCAGTTAGCTGTCCGACTCTGAGCAGTGGGCATGCGTTAAGTCGCCACGACACACGACAGAAGTGTCCCGCACACGGTAGCCTTGCCGGCTGATGCGACGGGAATCTGTGCTGTTCCGGGCAATGAACTACAACCGATCGTAACGTCTTCCAGTTTACATCAAATTGGAGGTAAGTGAGGGATCAACAGTGAAATTATAGTGTAGTTAGGACCTTTATAAAAATAATTTTCTTCATAGGCCGCGTGATCCCTGTCCAATAGGGCAGCCGTTTTTCACAATGTGATTACCTTATTACCTCGTAAATTTAATGAACATACTTTCCAAAGTGTGTAATAGGAATCTCATCCGAAAACATGTGTTGGGGCGTGTTTTGTGCAAGTACGAAAAATTATTGCGTCAGCTAATCACTTCGTTCACGTAGGTGTATGGTTCACTTTCACTCATTACAGCAGGGCAAAAGGCACAGAAAAATTGTATGTGTTTAAAGTGTTTAAAATTAAGCATAACTTTACATCAGAAATCTAACAAAGTTGTTTTGATCGTGTCATACTGATAATGTCGTGATAGGAAATACGGGGGTGTTAATTGCTATAATTGAGACGCCCTGTCTCGATATTGTGTTACACCAAGGGAGGTGTTGACGAAAAACTTGCCGCAATTGCTCCAAAGTCGTTCTTTCTCCCAGAGACTGGAGTGAATGCATTGCCGTTATCGTTAGCACGGGGCCATGAGGTTACTTGCCTGCCCTCTTCAGCTGAGTGGGAAATACTAAATAATATTCACAATATACTAATTACTTAGTTTCAATTCGATTTTTTCTGTTTCTAAATCTAGAATTGTCTCTAAAGATGACAGCTCCGTATTACAGAAGTACAAATATCGTAAACAGGTACTGGCTACTTAAGAGCGATTTTTGCTAACTTTGACTATTGAATGGTCAACAATGTATTGAATTTCGTTTCTACGCAGACAAAAATATCTGCATAAAAATATTGCATCTTTTTTTTAAATTACAACTATACCCAACGAAACTCATGCGGATACTAGGAAGGCAATGGAACTTTTCATTGCTAAGGACAATTGTGTGTTTCGAAAACAAAGGATGATGTGTCACTACAGTTGTTTCAATTAGTTTGTTATTCGTTGTTTCTAAGAGCATGAACAATTTATAAAAAAACGACGTCTCTTGAATTAAGTTAACGTACATTGTATGAATTATGCTAAAATATTCCGCGAAGCTCTTGAACTTCGCAAATTAAAAAAAAATAATTAAAAATAGAGTGTTACTTACTTGGTTGATGGTTAGGTGTTGCCCATGATTTAGGGTGCACAAAATCAACCCCTTTTGAAGATAAGAGATAACATTTGTTGTAAATGACTTTTGTGTTGTACTATTATGTTGTACTATTATGCAAGGGAATGCTAAAAGTAACATGAAGGCCAAAACTACATTTCAATAGTTTCTGTATTTTCGCCACATTAGCACAAGTTATGATTGCCTATCCATGTGATAGTTTAAACGTTCTCATCTACTACGTGTATATATATATATATATATATATATATATATATATATATATATATATATATATATATATATATATAAACAACATTTCCATACACCTTTGCGAGGATTGAAGTCACAGTTGAATGAGAGTTGAGTTGAAAGAGACTTGGGTGGCTATTAACAACGAGGTCTGGGGAGCTGATAGGGTGAAATGTAGTGAGAATGGAGCAGCACCGAAATGCAAGGGCAGGGGAAATGGGAGATCGCGAGAAAACCCGCCGACCAGAGGCATCGTCCTGCACGATTCCCACGTGCGAAAATCCGCTGGTGACCTCCGACGGGAATCGAATTTGGGTCGACTTGGTGGGAGGCGAGTAGTCTAACCACTACACCGCTTTTCCAATGTAAAAGGATTCAGCGAAATGGGAAGGCGTTGTTAAAACGAGCTTGGCAACTACTCAAACACCAATAACGCGCAGCGGCGAGGGGGAATTAGAGTGAATGCAATTCAGCTACGCACCATCATTGGTGTAGGGGCGGTAGGGACGACAATCGCACCGTTGCATGTGCGGTATTGGGGATGGCACAGAGGAGGGGGTGTAAGGTCGTGGGAGAGGGGTAAAACCATTAAGGGACAGAAAGACAACATGCTGCTCCCTGCTACAACAAGTTTTACCGCCGAGTAAATTGATTTTCGAGCGGAGGCTTGGGCAAACACGGGTCGAGGGAGCCCAAGGATAGGTCTTGGGTTGGGAGTGGAAGTGAAGAGGGGAGATTGCGGAATGGTACAGGTTGCCGCACTACAAATCTCTTCTAATCTCATTTCCGGTTCATGGCGGGAGGGGTGAAGTCCCGTTGCGACTACGTGATCGCCCCCTCACCCTGTGCCATTGTATTGGCGACATGGTGCCTGGAGTAATTACACACGGGCGCATCCAGGGCAGAGTGGGAGCTGTAGTGGCTTGGATACTGATGACCGACTCCACTCTATGGCGATCCTCAATCGCATTCTGACACGGAATGTCGAATTGGTAACATGTACGTGTGTGGTGTCAGCACGACAACCTGTACTCAATCCAAAATTGAGCTCTGTCCAAACTCTAACATGTGGGAACGTGATGCAATGTTATTGCTGATTTCCTTGGGATCGTTACATTCCTATAGTGTTATTTCATGCTGTACCTAAGTGGAGTGGAGTGGTGGAATTTGGGCAGCTCTTAACATCGCGTAGGATCACTCATTTCGATACTCTTGATCTTTGTAATGTCATAAAAAACATTAGTATTTGCTATGATTTTGGTTTTAGGCAGAATATATAAACTTTTTTACAATTGCAAAGTAAAGCGAATAAGAGACAGCGGTTGAACACGACCAAGTGGGCAAGGATGCTGTCCGCAGAATTGCCAATTGCCCCGTATTGCGCGGTATTTCCGGTTTCCTGAGACTAGAAGAATTATCTCGTATGGGCATATGACGGCATGTCGTATATTATCCAGTATCCCAGACTTGTTCGAAAATAAACTGAATGCTACAAAACATAGTGCCAGTAATTTACCGAGTGGGTGAATGAGTGAATATATTCGGACAGCTCTGAACATCGAGGTCCTGAGAGCCGAGTTTGTCAGGTATTGCCAATAAATATTTTGCACAACCAACCCAAAATTTTGTTACAACAGGGCTGTTGATTTCTTCTAGACACTTCTTTAATCAGATTATACAGACTTTGACTTAGAGTTAAATTTTGTATTGTATTAGTTAGGAATTGTTATGTTTTGAAAGACAACGATGGCATTCACTTTCCTTAGATGCGCAATGTGCTTGGTGTTACATGTCTTCGCAACTATTACAATGAAACATTTTGCCTAGAAAAAATAGTGTTCTATAGGTATCACTGTGGTATCAAAATTGAACTTCCAAAAAACTGTAAGGTTCATTGCATAATTTCTAGCTTACACTAAAAGGTGGGTTGTTGTTTCTTGTCTTTATAGTTTTTGAACGATCCGTCAGAAACATCTCCAGCTAAAATGAGACCACGCATATAAACATGTATATTTCCACACTACAAGAGAGAAACTGTGTTCTTGTCTGATCATAACTTTACCCAAAGTTGAAATAAACGGTTTGTCATCCTAAACAGTGATCTTAAACTTGTACCGGTTCTGTTCTGGCTACACACACCCATTGTTGGGTATCGGTGTTGCAAGCGCTATGACGTCAGAAAGCAAGGCTGTGTGTAGATTCGGTGTACATAGGTTCATATGTACTTACCGGTTCTGCAAATTTGTAGGTGTTGCTGTTTTGGAATTAAGACAAAAGGAAAATTTTAATTTCATATATATATATATATATATATATATATATATATATATATAGTACGTAAACACACACACACATACACATAAATATATATATATATATTGTACGTAAACATATGTTCAAAGATCAAATAGTGTTTCCGCCTACGAGATTTTAAATATTAGAGGTGTGAACAGAATTTGATATATTTCTGAATTTCTGCCCACTGGTGTTATCTACATTGTCTGGCACTATGCAGCATGTACACAATCCTTTCATTTAAATGAACTACACCCTTAGAGTTGGTTTTTTTATTACAGAAATAAAAAATGAAAACACGAATGCTCGAATGTGACTCACTCAACGTTATTACACTTTTATAATTATGTTCCATACCGTGCTTGCAAACATTTGTAGACGAATAGACACTTTCTTGGTTACCAATTTGTAGACGAATAGACACTTTCTTGGGTACCAATTTGTAGACGAATAGACACTTTCTTGGTTACCAATTTGTAGACGAATAGACACTTTCTTGGTTACCAATTTGTAGACGATTAGACACTTTCTTGGTTACCAATTTGTAGACGAATAGACACTTTCTTGGTTACCAATTTGTAGACGATTAGACACTTTCTTGGTTACCAATTTGTAGACGAATAGACACTTTCTTGGTTACCAATTTGTAGACGAATAGACACTTTCTTGGTTACCAATTTGTAGACGAATAGACACTTTCTTGGTTACCAATTTGTAGACGAATAGACACTTTCTTGGTTACCAATTTGTAGACGAATAGACACTTTCTTGGTTACCAATTTGTAGACGAATAGACACTTTCTTGGTTACCAATTTGTAGACGAATAGACACTTTCTTGGTTACCAATTTGTAGACGAATAGACACTTTCTTGGTTACCAATTTGTAGACGAATAGACACTTTCTTGGTTACCAATTTGTAGACGAATAGACACTTTCTTGGTTACCAATTTGTAGACGAATAGACACTTTCTTGGTTACCAATTTGTAGACGAATAGACACTTTCTTGGTTACCAATTTGTAGACGAATAGATACTTTCTTGGTTACCAATTTGTAGACGAATAGACACTTTCTTGGTTACCAATTTGTAGAAGAATAGACACTTTCTTGGTTACCAATTTGTAGACGAATAGACACTTTCTTGGTTACCAATTTGTAGACGAATAGACACTTTCTTGGTTACCAATTTTTTTAATGTGTCCCTGGCGTTTAAATTCGTGACTGTTTTAGAAAATTATGACGATGTTTTCTATTGCCCTTTGGTTTTCCAGAAAACTATATCACAGGTATTCATCGCAGAAATGAGACAATCCGAAGACATAATTGGTTAATGTATTCAAATAAAATTGTTACGTGCACAATCGATTAATGAAATTGTGATGATAATTTTATTTTGCTTCCTTACTTCCGTTTTGGTTCTCCTGTGTGATACGGCTGTAGAATCAAGCTGTTCCGTTTTTAAACAGATGGCCGTGGCATCCTCCCATCAGTTAAGACGTTAGAGTTTGTCTGACAACTCGAGAAGAGAATTATAATTACTTAATGTATTTCGACGAGGTTTCTTGTAGTGACTACTTATTTGAGTTAGCAAAACCATCACGTAAAACAATAGTTGATATAATGTAAGTTATAGTTATAGAATTAAAAATTTTTGACTGATTTCGAATAACAGCGTATAGAAACCACGTTAGTACATAATTATATGAAACGATTTTTCAATACGAAATTTTATATTAATTTTATTTTCATAATGCTCGTGTTAAATTTTTTATTGAAATACAATTTTAATTGACTAAGAGACACAGGTTTGAGTATCAAAGAGTTGTAATTAATAATAACTTGTTACTTTGGAAATAATGATTTTAGCGCGTTTACTGATTTCTGTAATATTTATCCCCCCCCCTTTTTTTTCTCTCTAAAAATGTTTGCCATTTGTGAACCGAAAACTATAAATTTTATCAACTATTGCTGTATGCCATAGTTCCCACCATTCAAATATCTTTTCAGAAAATCAAATATCTCAAAAAATTGAGAAGTTCAAATTGTGTTATTTATATTACGGGAACTCCCGTTCCACAACACTTCTCCCTATCCCTCAGTTCTCGACTGTATTCACAATTGGAATAATTCCACACTCTCCGGGTGTCAAATCATGGATCACAGTTGATCAGAAGTAAGACGAATTTTAGGGAGGGGGGGGGGGGGTGGAAGTAAAACATCCATGCTTACTGCACTTGTGAACAGGATGCCTCCGACTCGGTATCTTAGTTTTCTCTGACTGGAGAGTTGACCGTTCCCATGCACGTGCTATTTAAGCAGTACGTAAAATGATACACGTGAACCTCACGAGTAAGGTTGAATGAAACATGCATATGTTTGATTGTATTACGTCAGATAGAGTACTTTAGTATGTGAATACATGGGAATAAAGTATGCACGTATACGAGAAAATCATATCTGAATCGAGCTTAATAATTTATTTGTGACAACGTGAATTAATTAGTTATATTATGGTTAGATGAACCGAATTCACTCAACGTCCATGACGACAATGTAAACAGTGATATATCCGTGATTGATATAAAAAAAAATTGTCACGTTGAAAGACAACTGTGTCTTTCCATCGTCGTAGGTGACATAAAATCGAATGTGCACAATCGGGATCGGCCAGAAAATGTTACCTGGTAAACAGTAGATGATAGCATTAAAAATATAGGACCAAAAAGCTGAAGAGAAGTCCGTTGAAAGATGGCAGTTGACAATTTAGAGATGTAGGTGCCTTGTACTTAAGTGATGGGCCACAGCTTAATTAATGCGTAGGTGTCATTTTAGCGTAATGTAATGTAACAAAGAGTTATATATGACGTAGGCAGCGCATTAATAATACAATTTGTATTATTTTAAGCATGCAGAGCGTATTATGTAAATGTAAATGTAAATTATTAACGCATTTACGGTAAGTCCATCATCGGGTACTGCCAACTTTTCAGAAGCCCTGCTAAGGTTCACATTTCAGAATATTCCTCCGCCTCACAAAAACAAACCTTAACCGATTGTGGGAAACTAAACCAAAGGGATAACGTACCTCATTACTGAGAACTTACTTTACTTATAGTTTGCATATAAAAGTACTTCCTAATAGCCATAACAACAAACCTAATTTCTATATATTTTATTCGTGTTATTTATAAACGACACATTATAATTTATTAATAAACTATACGTAAAAAGGTTAATTTTATTAGAAGTAAAATACTTTAATTTTAACACAGTGATAAAGCACTTGTGATACCTGGCATGCACAGGAAAGAACCACACGCATCATGCGTAGGGGGGGGGGGGGAGTGGATTTTCAAAGGTTTGACTCAAAAAGTGTGAAGAAACCGCGAATATAGTGTATCTAACATTTATATGGTATCACTTTCGATGACGCATGAATAAAGTGAAATGGTCCTTGGTAACATTGATCTCACATCTAGCGGAAGAATACGGAATATAAAGGAAAATAGATCGTGAGGAGGTCTTTCGAAAAGTACTCACTTCACTGTGAACAACTTCTACCAGTGTGTTCTTATTCTTCTCTGACGCACGATCTCGGTATGACGTCAGGATTCGGTAAACAGCAGAGAGGTTTGGGAGGCTCGTAACATCGAGGTCTTGAGAGCTGATGAGGGTGAAGAAATGTGCTGAGAATGGAGTAGCGCCGGAATGCAAGGGCGGGGGAAACGGCAGACTCCCGAGGAAACCCGCCGACTACGATTGCCACATGCGAAAATCCGGGAATCGACCCTGGTTCGCCTTGGTGGGAGTCGAGTGGTCTGACCTCTAAGCACCGCGGCCTGTTCAGGATTCAGGAACGACAGTAGTCTACAGGACATAATATGCGAAGAGCCTCTCCTCACGCATTGTTTCAGATGATTGGCTCCAGTTCGAGAGCAGAGCTATGTTGCCTGTGAGCAATCCAGCGTGCTGAAAGCATCTCCTACGTGTGAGCTATCGATCACAGGGAAGCCGTGTGAAATAATAATAACTAGCAGGTTTAACGGCGTCCATCAGAAGGTTAGAGCGAGCCACTTCCTTTTTTTTTACGCGACGTCCTGGCGTAGGAAAGGTGGTGCAGCTAACGGCTGGAGCAGGCTCCACTGATGTTCACCCTGAGTAGTAAAGTATTATTTTTAAATGACCATGAATAATGCAGGCCTTTTAGGAGCGCCAGTTTGTTTCTAGCGGCATAAATAATTTATCTACTGGCCGGTCGGTTGACTGCGATGGAGGAAAGAACTCTGGTAGTGGGCTGCAACTAAGGGATTCCAATAGAAGGAACTCCGGATTTCTCCACCCCCTCCGGATTTCTCCACCCCCCTCCCTGTCCTAGTTCAATTACTTATACCTTACCACGTTATTAATACCAAAGCAACTATTATTTGTGATTTAAAATTCAAAATGTACGTGTTTTGTGCGAACATTAAAATTTTGGTATTTTTTTTAAATTTTACGTGTATGGCGTCAATTCTAAGCCAGTAAACGTCATATATATATATATATATATATATATATATATAGGCGGCTCTTAACAACGAGGTCTTGAGAGCCGATGAGGGTGAAATAAGGCAAGAATGGAGCAGAAAAAATAGCCTACCAGAGACATCATCCGGCACGAGTCCCACGTGATGAAAATCTGGGAGTGATCCTACTGGGGATTGAACCCAGTTCGGCTTGATGGGAGGCGAGCAGGCTAACTGCTCAGCCACCGCTGCTCCTATCATCATAGGGGATACGCAGATAATAACACAAAAACTTGTATTAATTTAAATAAATCTATTTTAATTATAAGAGTAGTTATTTATTTTGTAAAGTTTATATTCTAAATCAGAAACTTTGTGGGAAAACTGGTTACCCTTTCTGCCACCTTCTTCCTGTAAGTTGCAACCGACGGATTTTATTTACCACCAGACCACTCTGTCACATGTATAAAACTCGCCTCCAAATCCAAAACCACGACATCCATAATGCACATAAATCTTAGGCAAATAAAAATGATGGCAATATTTAATCAGTAGCACTACGTGATAGTTTAAGAGGGTGACTGCAGAAAGTGGTAAACATTAATTTCCTTTTTTAAATTAATGTCCGATCACTTACCATCTTTTTTTTTTTTTTTTTTCCTCCGCCCCAAGAAAAATGCAAACAGTTTTCAAAGAAATAACTTTACAAAATTTATGTAAATATTACATTTAAAAATTTTAATTTTATAATTCCCCAGATTGATTTAAAACATTATAGAGTTTATGGGTTACTATAAAAGTGTACCGTCAAAAGAGATATATAGTTACATAAATATGTACAATTACTTAACTGGCACAGTTTCCCTATAAATGCTACATTCCTAAATCTACATGTCTCGAGTGAGACCAAAGTTCGTAGGTGTGACCACCGTCGCTTAGTTTGCCAGTGTGTGTGTATGTGTGTGTATGTATATATATACACATACACTCACACACACCTCGAGACTTCGCATCCGTGGTACACCGCAAAGTTGTGGAGAACATCATCGAAACGGCAGCCGATCGTCAAAGGCTGCGCTGACGTCACAAGGCGGGCGACCCCCTCTCAGCCACCGCTAGATGGGAAGATATGCTGCGCTCAGTTAGCTCTAGCCGCCCTGTCAAGGCAGCTTATGTGGCTGCACTGGTAGACAGTTCAGCCACACTCTGTCAGGAGTCCAGGCCAAGAGGCACATATGGGAGGTCACGACTGCGATAGGCGTCATTAGTTTTATGTTAGTTTTTGGTTCAAAAATTAAGAAATGTTTATACTTTCTATTAACATTTAAGAACAAAATAAAAACTCGAAAATTTCTCAAAAAGGAAAACAAAAACTTAAAGATATTCAAAAACGAAAATATATACAAATTCTTAATAAATTCAAAAAATTATAAACGCAAGGCTGCAAGGCCAGTTTTTTTAAATTATTATTTATTTTGAGGACAATCTACAAATGATGCCGTTCGGAAGGCTGATGTAGGTGCACCAATTAAATTGGATAACTCTAGTTTTGACCAGAGCTGGCAACTGTCCTGGTACATAGGATGCCAGAAAAGTGTACTAATTACATGCAACTTTTTTCATAAACGCCTCATGATGAAATGACCAGAGAAAGAGAACGAGGCGGGACCCTGAAATAACTGGGTTGTCGATGAGCAGCGACTCGGGTTGTAGGGACTCACCGACACACTATACACGAGTTTAACTACTAGCCACTTGCAAACAACACTACAACATGTTGTACAGACAACATGACGACACTTCAACACGCCAGTCTTGGGGACTGGTGAAGAACTTCATACCCTCTCCGATAACACCTACTAAGACACCAACATTGGTTAACAGCATTTATAAATATGGGCCCGGAGCCCAGGTAAAACATAAACACAGCAGCCCGCCACCGGCTTAGTGATTTGAGCCAAGTATGTCGGGATGCAACCAGTTTAGCAAACCCACTAACGAGTTAAGGGAACTTTGGTTCCTGGTCTGGTGACAGCACATCCTTTCGTAGGCATATGAGAGAGATATCTCCGACCCTCGTCGAAACCACCAAGTAGTCGCGTCGCGGAGTCTAAAGCCGCCTCGGGCGTGAGGTGGCTAACTCCGTTACAAAGTAAACATCACATTGAGGTCTTTCCGTCAAATACTGTGGTATTCTTAATAACTAAAACTTGAAATATTAATTTTCCTCACAAGGGAACCGCGGTAGTATAGCGCTCAGACTACTCGCCTCCCACCAAGGCGAACCGGGTTCGTTTCCCTGAGGACTCGCCTGTGGGAATCGTGCAGGACGATGCCGCTTGTCGGCGGGTTAATGGGCATCTCCCGTTGCCCTCATTTCTCTCGCGATTGCGTTCCTTTGCTGCTGCATCCTCATCTCGCTCCAATCTGATTATTGCTGAAGATCACCTGCTAAGCGCCTTCCAAATATGTCTCCATTTTTCTCGCATTTTGATTTGTAAACTTGTTACAGCGCACGTATGTCAAGCAACTTCATCAACAAACATGACTAATTACCTTTTGGGAACTATTTACACGTACAGCAATTTTTATTCATACAATGATAGGCTAAGTAATATCAATTACCGGCATATGAGGAATTTAATGAAAATTATTTTAATGAATTTTACCTTCGTGCTCATTTAATAAGATAAATAAATAGTTATAGATAGTGAATAAAATTTTTTTTTCTTTTCTTCAAGCAGTAGTCAGATAATAACGAAGGAATTGAATATCTAACAAAGTAATAACATGTTGGTTATTATTGAGATCACGAAAGACTAAAAATGTCTATACTATATTACTAGTATCTGGATACGAATTGTATGTAGATGCATGGATATATTTGCGTGATTCCAGTAATGCTCCAAACGCACGTTAATTAGTATTACGTCGCGTACAGCGTTTAAAATGTAGGGGCGCTTTAAGTGTCGCGCCGTTTGCTGTTAACTGCAACTACTATGATTAACATCGGCTGTTGGCTGTGTGTCAGTATACGCACTGGTATTAAAACTCAGTGCAACATACACCTGTGCTGCATTGACTTCGTATTTGACAATATTTCTCTCCACGCTGTTATAATATATCACAACTTCTACGATAACAACCCCTGCCCGATTTTTACAGGTGTTAGTGAACTTATCGTTTAAGTGTTTATGTTTTTTTATAAATTCAGTAGATGAATATTGCAGATCCTAGCGCAACTCAATAATTTGACTAAAATTCAAGCAAATTTCTCCCTTCCTAGCAATTTTTTTTTTTTTTTTTTTTTTTTTTTTTTTTTTTTTTTTTTTTTTCCCCCAAATTCTTCTGAAAACATGATTTATCTCCTCAAATTCACCGCAAATTTTACCAAATTTCACCCCCAAAAACAAGTTAATTTGACCCAAATATACAATCTCAATCAGGCTCAATTAAAAAAAAAATTCTTCGTTCACTCTTTGATCAGTGTCCTCGGAGTGAATGAGGCTGAAATTACGTCAAAAAAGGCCAAATTTACTCTAAATTTTTAAGCCAAATCATTTAGTCAAAAAAATACCACAAGAATGTTATATTTGTTCTTGGAATTTCATCAAAAACATTATGATTTAGCTTGCAAATAAGGCTTTAAAGAACCCCGCACAAAGAGTGAACACAAGTTGAAAATTGATTTTGATTTTGACCTTAAATTTGATTGATGTTGTGTTGCGGTTTGAAAGATTTTGCAGGAAATTAGAAATTAGCTTGAATTTGGCTTGAAATGGCTTGAATTATAGTCTAATTATTGAGTTGCACTAGGATCTGCTATAGACATCTACTAATGGTTGCAAGAGGAATGGCGACGAATCCCCGTGGATGTCCTGCAAACACTCGTAGAGAGCATGCCAGACAGGGTAGCTGCTGTTATAGCTACAACTCGTAGAGAGCATGCCAGACAGGGTGGCTGCTGTTATAGCCGCAACTCGTAGAGAGCATGCCAGACAGGGTGGCTGTTGTTATAGCTGCAACTCGTAGAGAGCATGCCAGACAGGGTGGCTGTTGTTATAGCTACAACCCGTAGAGAGCATGCCAGACAGGGTGGCTGTTGTTATAGCTACAACTCGTAGAGAGCATGCCACACAGGGTGGCTGTTGTTATAGCTACAACTCGTAGAGAGCATGCCAGACAGGGTGGCTGTGTTATAGCTACAACTCGTAGAGAGCATGCCAGACAGGGTGGCTGCTGTTATAGCTACAACTCGTAGAGAGCATGCCAGACAGGGTGGCTGCTGTTATAGCTACAACTCGTAGAGAGCATGCCAGACAGGGTGGCTGTTGTTATAGCTACAACTCGTAGAGAGCATGCCGGACAGGGTGGCTGATGTTATAGCTACAAATCGTAGAGAGCATGCCGGACAGGGTGGCTGCTGTTTTAGCTACAACTCGTAGAGAGCATGCCAGACAGGGTGTTTGCTGTTATAGCTGCAACTCGTAGAGAGCATGCCGGACAGGGTGGCTGATGTTATAGCTACAAATCGTAGAGAGCATGCCAGACAGGGTGGCTGCTGTTATAGCTGCAACTCGTAGAGAGCATGCCAGACAGGGTGGCTGCTGTTATAGCTACAACTCGTAGAGAGCATGCCAGACAGGGTGGCTGCTGTTATAACTACAACTCGTAGAGAGCATGCCAGACAGGGTGGCTGTTGTTATAGCTGCAACCCGTAGAGAGCATGCCAGACAGGGTGGCTGCTGTTATAGGCTGAACCGAGGAGAGCATGCCAGACAGGGTGGATGCTGTTATAGCTACAACTCGTAGAGAGCATGCCGGACAGGGTGGCTGCTGTTATAACTACAACTCGTAGAGAGCATGCCGGACAGGGTTGGCTGTTGTTATAAGCTACAACTCGTAGAGAGCATGCCAGACAGGGTGGCTGCTGTTATAGCTGCAACTCGTAGAGAGCTTGCCAGGACAGGGTGGCTGCTGTTATAACTACAACTCGTAGAGAGCATGCCAGAGAGGTTGCCGGTGTTGTTATAGCTGCAACCCGTAGAGAGCATGCCGGACAGGGTGGCTGCTGTTATAACTACAACTGTAGAGAGCATGCCAGACAGGGTGGCTGCTGTTATAGCTGCAACTCGTAGAGAGCATGCCAGACAGGGTGGCTGCTGTTATAGCTACAACTTGTAGAGAGCATGCCGGACAGGGTGGATGCTGTTATAGCTACAACTCGTAGAGAGCATGCCAGACAGGGTGGCTGTTGTTATAGCTACAACCCGTAGAGAGCATGCCAGACAGGGTGGCTGCTGTTATAGCCGCAACTCGTAGAGAGCATGCCAGACAGGGTGGCTGTTGTTATAGCTGCAACTCGTAGAGAGCATGCCAGACAGGGTGGCTGCTGTTATAGCTACAACTCGTAGAGAGCATGCCAGGACAGGGTGGCTGCTGTTATAACTACAACTCGTAGAGAGCATGCCAGACAGGGTGGCTGTTGTTATAGCTGCAACCGTAGAGAGCATGCCGGACAGGGTGGCTGCTGTTATAACTACAACTCGTAGAGAGCATGCCAGACAGGGTGGATGCTGTTATAGCTGCAACTCGTAGAGAGCATGCCGGACAGGGTGGCTGCTGTTATAGCTACAACTCGTAGAGAGCATGCCGGACAGGGTGGCTGCTGTTATAACTACAACTCGTAGAGAGCATGCCGGACAGGGTGGCTGTTGTTATAGCTGCAACCCGTAGAGAGCATGCCGGACAGGGTGGATGCTGTTATAGCTACAACTCGTAGAGAGCATGCCAGACAGGGTGGCTGTTGTTATAGCTACAACCGTAGAGAGCATGCCAGACAGGGTGGCTGCTGTTATAGCGCAACTCGTAGAGAGCATGCCAGACAGGGTGGCTGTTGTTATAGCTGCAACTCGTAGAGAGCATGCCAGACAGGGTGGCTGCTGTTATAGCTACAACTCGTAGAGAGCATGCCAGACAGGGTGGCTGCTGTTATAACTACAACTCGTAGAGAGCATGCCAGACAGGGTGGCTGTTGTGTATAGCTGCAACCCGTAGAGAGCATGCCGGACAGGGTGGCTGCTGTTATAACTACAACTCGTAGAGAGCATGCCAGACAGGGTGGATGCTGTTATAGCTGCAACTCGTAGAGAGCATGCCGGACAGGGTGGCTGCTGTTATAGCTACAACTCGTAGAGAGCATGCGGACAGGGTGGCTGTTGTTATAACTACAACTCGTAGGAGAGCATGCCGGACAGGGTGGCTGTTTGTTATAGCTGCAACCCGTAGAGAGCATGCCGGACAGGGTGGCTGCTTGTTATAGCTGCAACTCGTAGAGAGCATGCCAGACAGGGTGGCTGTTGTTATAGCTACAACCGTAGAGAGTATGCCAGACAGGGTGGCTGCTGTTATAGCCGCAACTCGTAGAGAGCATGCCAGACAGGGTGGCTGTTGTTATAGCTGCAACTCGTAGAGAGCATGCCAGACAGGGTGGCTGTGTTATAGCTGCAACTCGTAGAGAGCATGCCAGACAGGGTGGCTGTTGTTATAGCTGCAACTCGTAGAGAGCATGCCGGACAGGGTGGCTGTTGTTATAGCTGCAACCGTAGAGAGCATGCCGGACAGGGTGGGCTGCTGTTATAGCTACAACTCGTAGAGAGCATGCCGGACAGGGTGGCTGCTGTTATAGCTGCAACCGTAGAGAGCATGCCAGACAGGGTGGCTGCTGTTATAGCTGCAACTCGTAGAGAGCATGCCAGACAGGGTGACTGCTGTTATAGCTACAACTCGTAGAGAGCATGCCAGACAGGGTGGCTGCTGTTATAGGTACAACTCGTAGAGAGCATGCCAGACAGGGTGGCTGCGGTTATAGCTGCGAGAGGTGGCCCTACGAGATTCTAACGGGGTGACAACCACCGAGCAAACATTGTGGACAGGTGCCCAATTACTTTTTGGTAGATAGTGTATAATTTCACACTAATCTGATGACTATGCGTGATAGCAATTCTTCGTAGAATTTACTATCTATCCTTCATGAGACGTTACGTCAAAATCTCAATAAAAAGAACTCGTAATTAAAAAATTATTACAAAATTTTAGAAAATATCATACAGATCCATTGATCCTGTTAATTACCTACAAGTTAACAACGACACAAGGGATTACATTTTTCAATATTCCTGGGAGCGGCACAGTGCTAGCCCAATAAAGCCTCCCATAAAAGTTATCACATTGAGTAAATTATCGTTAAGTGTAATTCACAAAAATGAGCAAACTACAATGGGAGGGCACCTTGCTGACCCAATAAAGCCTCATATTGATAAAATACGACTTAAAAAGATATTAAAAACCTTACATTAAAATAACTTATCGCTGAGGGCAGTCAAATTACTATGTACAGCCCGATTATTTAAAAGCATTCACAAGACAACACGTTAAAATGTGAATATTCAAAGCTTTCGGACATACACGAAACACTCTAAACATCGGAACAACAGCAGAAAAAATAATTTAATTAAACCAAACCAAATTTAGAAGGGCGGACAGAAACAACTATTTTTAATAATATACTAATCTAATTTAAATTGGTGTGACTTAACCTTGTAGTCATGGTTACAAGAATTCAACAAGCCTTACTAAAAATGCCGGTACACCACGAGTCACCATATTAATGATCGAATGAAATCAGCTGCACGGTTATCTCGGGCACAAAGGTGCGTCATTTCGACGCAGGTCAAATTAAATTTTTTCAAACATGGCTGCGCAACTCCAAGTCCGGCACAGGTGATCAGCGGGCGAAGAAATATGCCGAGTACAAGCCGACACGGAGTAAGCCACTTCTAGCTGTAGAAAGATAGTTCCTGCCGACTCTACTAGCGCTGGCGTCGCAATGGAATATCATGATTATAAGATATTTAGTTTAAAATTAACTCCACGTTAATATCACCAATGATTACATATTCATTCTGCAATGGAAAACCATGTCTGAACATTAAAAGCTACAAAGTTTAGTGTAAAACAGAAATACATACGAGACATAGAGTATTGGTAAACAATGAAACAGATGTAGATTAATGATAAAATATTAGTATGTACTCCTTAGGGACATGCACTTTTCGTGCATGATATCTTCTTCTTATGAAAAACATACAATGGACGTTAGTACAATTTGATATTCTTAGGCGACGTCTTGAAAATCCATTAAGTGTGTGGAAATAAAGACATAGCCACGAAATAAGTCTAGATATTATATTTCAAATCGTAAAAGGAACAATATATTATCTGTAATGCTCGCTACAACAGCTGGTTATATCATTTTATTGATTAAGTATTGTTTTATGGAAGCAAAAATTCAATTATTCCAAGTATTCCGTTAAATAAAACTGTTATTAAATGCGTGTATGAGAATAGCACCATTTCTACATTACTTCTCTGTAAAGGGATAGGGCATATATGGCATAGATCTAAACTACTTAATAATTGACTAAATTATTATAACAAAACATTCGTTGTGGTTCAGGTGAATTATCAGTGTATGAATATTAAATATAGTAAGTGCTATCTTCCAATTAAGTTAGTGTATAAATAAAATCGCAAATAATGATACTTGCGGACAAATTGTGAGCCTGAGCATCTTCCCTTGATTCTGAGCTATAAAGTTTCCTTTACCTCGATACTCGCACAATAAAACTCCCCCAACCATATTGCTGTGCTCCGTTGGTTAAGTTTTAGTGTCTGGTATATGGCTACAGTAACTCCGCCAGACAGATCGAATCCCAGCATCTTTCTCCGACGCCTGCAGTTCACGGCACACTGCAAGTTTGGAGGAATTCTGTCTGTCCTTGTAATCTCCGTAGGATTGTCAGCCGCTGTTGATGTTTTCATAGCCGATCCTAATCATGATCTGGAACTTCGTAATTCGCTAAATGTAGCTTGCAGATATACACTATTCGCCGTTTCTTCCCACATTTTTAATGAAACATTTGAGATATCACCCCAGTTGAGATATCTTAGGTTGTTTCCTAACATAGAGATATTATTTTTGGTTGTATTGAACTTCTACGTTTATTTATTTATGAATCATAATTAGAGACCTGCAGAATTCGGGTTATTATTTATGAATCATAATTAGAGACCTGCAGAATTCGGGTTATTATTTGGAGATAGATTGAACTCTAAGATGTAGTATGTTCTTTTGAATGTTGCCATTGGTAGGCAAATTATTTAGCTCGTCCCAAGGATCCCTTTAGCCAATAGCAAAGGCTCGGAGGTTAAGCAACAAATTTCCAGTAAAACGTGCACACTGGTATATTATATGGTATAAATGCCAGTACGCAATGAAATGACGAATTGTGCTCAAGTAGATATAGAGAAGCGGAGCCCAGCATACTACCAAATGCGAATCTTTCGGGTCTCTCACTTATAATCAATACGCATCAAAACTGTAAGAAAGTAGGGGTTCCACAATTCGACACTTTTTTTTAACATACTGTACGCTGTGATGCTCTTCTTGGATTCACCCTCAACTTGAATCAGTGAGAATTGAGCCAAATAAGTGAAAACATTGAAAATTGAGCAACTCATAATCACTGCCACATAAGTAATTCATAATAGTGGCTGGATTTCACTGATATATTTGTTATTCCTACTGATTGTTAAGAATTTCACTGCTAAAATTCACATGTCCCCAGTTAACTTGCTTGATTTTCCAGCTTATCAACTGACTTTCAATGAATGTTATATCATTGATTTATATCACTTGTTCCGGCTTAGATTGGTGATAGTGGTTTGGTAATACAATGTGGAACGTATACGCAATCACCATATACGAAATGTTGTCAAACTGTAAGGCCCTGCATTTCCAAAACCATGCTTTTCCAGACACGTGTCCCCTCTTGAAAAATGATGGGGTTACCGTCCCGCACGACATACTAAGTGTTATCGATGATATTTAGAACCATCCAATGTGTGAACGTATACAACATATACAACACATACACACTCACTCACAGTGTTGCTTAAATAACTTTGAGGACCTCCCTAAAACAAAAATATTTGAATGATAATTACAAATAATGCTTTGCAAGTAGCAGATTTGTGAACGACTGATGTCTTCTCACAACACTATCGTTCTAACTGTGTTAAATTACTGCGAGAATACTCGATGTATGTGTTATGTGTGCTAACTTATCACTGCTCAGTAGTGAACGCGTGACCTTGCGCTAACAGCTGTGTCTGATTGAGCTGACTTTTCTAATCCATTGTTTGGTGTTATGCACTGGTATAAGCAGAACTATTTTTTTTTTTTATCTCTGCCGTAGCAAGTGTGCTCGGCATGTTATTTTTAAGTATCCATCAATGGATGATCAGTTTATTTGACAACAGTGGAATGCAGATATGCGAGCGGCTAGCATGTTAGTCCTCGCCAAAAAAAAAACAGAACAAATAAATAAAATAACTGCGCGCCGTATAGATAGTCAATATTTACACTCATTCGCAAATCCATTGCAGCAGCTGAAAATTTCGTCGAGCTATACGAATTTGATATTTTTGGCAACCCCAAAGGAAGAGAGTTGTCAACTAGTATACCTGTGCTCAGTCCTATCGTCGTATAGTTAAAAAGAGTCTGAGAAATGTGCTAATATGAATTTACGGCCGCCTCAATAGTAGATTGTGTATAGATTCGTATACTTGAGTGAAGTTCCAACCATGTAGTTTGAAATGTGTCCGAATATTCTCCGTTTTAAATTAATGCAAGTTCGATGACGGGAAGTTGTTGAATGATATAGCTGTGCAGAGTCAAACCGCTGTAACTGAAAATATGCTATAGCTATTTGTATTACACTTTGACCTCCTTAAACAAAGAAATCTGTACATCCGCTTCAAGTTCCAGTAATGTACCTAAAAAAATTTCCGAAAAAATATCAGTGAAATTTTAACCGCCTGACGATGATAAAATAATTTATTCTATTTTATATCACAGTGAAGTACTATAGATTTATATGTTGGCATTTGAAGATAATATTTGGATTTTAATTTCCGTATATATATATATATATATATATATATATATATATATATATATATATATATATATATATATAAAAGTATGTTTTAATGAGAAGTGTGGGAAATAGGAATTGCAACAACGCGTGAAATAAGGAAGTATTTCTTGGAGGGTAGAGGAACGAGTATTTTATGTATGGAACCGCTATAATATATTTATATTTAATGTGTATGTCAACATTTTTACGTACCGTGGGGTAAAATTTGACCGTATCATGTGTATACATATAAGTATATTGTACACGCATATCTCTAGAAACATGCTCACATATTCATATAGCCTAACATACACGAAAGATATGAACATGTTAAATTCGATGGAAACGTACATAGTGAAAAAAATGCAAAAGATAATACTTTAGAACTACTGTTTTCTATATGCAGACAAAAACGAAGATAAAAATTCATATAATTACTTACAAATAATACTCGTAATATTTCTGATAGAATTTCATATACGGAAACTCAAATATTTAGTTCATATTGTTTGGAAATGTTTGAGATGAGTTATTTTCACAATTACTGCATTTCAGGCAGACCGGTGAAAAGTTTAAGACCACCGTGTAGATGAACGGAATGTCTCATAGAACATAAAACTTTTGCTGTAATAACCATGTTAGTTTATTTATGGCACCTTGCATATATTAATAAACATCCGAGGATTTCACTGGGTTAGGCTATGTATTGTAAAAGTAATGAACTTTTAATATTTTAAGGCAACACCAAAATGCCAACACCTTTACAGATAGAAACTGTCATGTGTTCCAAAGTAATAAAAGTTTTTTTTTTGTAAATGTAGAAATAGCAGTGGGTCATTGTAGAACGAAAATAAAAATTCAGAATAATTCTTTCAAGATTTGACGGCACATCACTTTCTTTCATTAAATCCGGGGAAAATATGCTAAATTTAATTTATTTTCCGAGTTTTTTCCTAGACGGTCAAGTGATAATCGAAGCCAGTCTTATCACTATGTGTATTTTAAGATTTTTATACATGTTGCGTACAAGACTGGCTCCGAAACTCATCCGAAAGTCTACGAGAAAATTCGGAAAAACAATTAAATTTATCTCTTTTTTCACGTTCTTGACGATTGAATGCGACATGCAGTCAAATCGTCGATAAGTTTTTTATTTTTATCTTTGTTCAACAGTGACCCACTTCTATTGCTACATTTTCAAAAAAATATTGGCGACAAAAATTGCAACATTTTGGAACACACCACAGTTTTCATCATTAAACGCGTTGGCATTTTTGAGTTTCCTTATAAGTATAAAAAATCACATTACTTTCACAATACATGGCCCAATACAATAAAATCCTAGGGAGTTTATACACACATCAGCGAAGTGTCAGAAATAAATTGGTATGGCTCTTGCGGCAAAAGTTTAGGTTCTATGCGACCTACTATTATTTTACACTGTGTTCTTAAACTATTGACCGGTACTGTATTTTCTAAAAATGTAAAGGAAAATGCGATATGGTGCTCTGATCGCGTAGGAGTCTCGTACACTATACACTTCATAGTGACACAAAGAAAATAGACGACAGGTAAAAGATATGGCGACCGCGGTGGCATGGAAAATGCAGTAAAGTTCGGTATACTAAAAAAATATTAAAAAATAAAATTTCCCCCGCTTCTGTGATTAGTATTCAATAACACGCAATTCCTAAACAAATTCACTTTTTCAAGTTAAGTAATTACAACAATGTAACATGTTTATACTTTGACAGTGCAATCTAAAATGATATCTGGTCATTACAAACATTTTTTTACACGTATTGCAAAAATACCTTGTAACGAACTGTCTAACGTGTGTGCTGAATGTTTGTTTACGAATATCATTTAACGGGGCAGTACCGCTTCTATCATGTTGATTTTTTTTCACAAATCTTTGTAATCGAAATTTATGCATGGATATTAAAAATCAAAACTTGACATAGAAGACAGATTAGAGGAATTTTTGACGTTCTCATGGTTTCAGGTACATCAATATTTTTTCCATTTGTGAGAGATTATTAAATAATTAGGGAATCTCTGATTACTGTTATTCATGTCAAACAAATAAAGGGAGAAAATGAAGATGGATTTCGTAACAAATGTTTAGGTGTTCCCTGTGTCTTCAAATATCTTGGTTTTTAAATACTGAACATGGAAGTTAAGTTCTCGAGGAATATACATAAACCCAGATAAACTGAGTTGCCCTTACCGCTACCTCCTTGGACCTTCAGCCAGTCCTTGTTATTTACAGCTTGTTCATGTTTCTTAGGAATATTCCATGTGTACCTCTATATTCAGATAGCTTCAGCCAGTCCTTGTTATTTACAGCTTGTTCATGTTTCTTAGGAATATTCCATGTGTACCTCTATATTCAGATAGCTTCAGCCAGTCCTTGTTATTTACAGCTTGTTCACGTTTCTTAGGAATATTCCATGTGTACCTCTATATTGAGATAGCTTCAGCCAGTCCTTGTTATTTACAGCTTGTTCATGTTTCTTAGGAATATTCCATGTGTACCTCTATATTCAGATAGCTTCAGCCAGTCCTTGTTATTTACAGCTTGTTCATGTTTCTTAGGAATATTCCATGTGTACCTCTATATTCAGATAGCTTCAGCCAGTCCTTGTTATTTACAGCTTGTTCATGTTTCTTAGGAATATTCCATGTGTACCTCTATATTCAGATAGCTTCAGCCAGTCCTTGTTATTTACAGCTTGTTCACGTTTCTTAGGAATATTCCATGTGTACCTCTATATTGAGATAGCTTCAGCCAGTCCTTGTTATTTACAGCTTGTTCACGTTTCTTAGGAATATTCCATGTGTACCTCTATATTGAGATAGCTTCAGCCAGTCCTTGTTATTTACAGCTTGTTCATGTTTCTTAGGAATATTCCATGTGTACCTCTATATTCAGATAGCTTCAGCCAGTCCTTGTTATTTACAGCTTGTTCACGTTTCTTAGGAATATTCCATGTGTACCTCTATATTGAGATAGCTTCAGCCAGTCCTTGTTATTTACAGCTTGTTCATGTTTCTTAGGAATATTCCATGTGTACCTCTATATTCAGATAGCTTCAGCCAGTCCTTGTTATTTACAGCTTGTTCATGTTTCTTAGGAATATTCCATGTGTACCTCTATATTCAGATAGCTTCAGCCAGTCCTTGTTATTTACAGCTTGTTCATGTTTCTTAGGAATATTCCATGTGTACCTCTATATTCAGATAGCTTCAGCCAGTCCTTGTTATTTACAGCTTGTTCACGTTTCTTAGGAATATTCCATGTGTACCTCTATATTGAGATAGCTTCAGCCAGTCCTTGTTATTTACAGCTTGTTCACGTTTCTTAGGAATATTCCATGTGTACCTCTATATTGAGATAGCTTCAGCCAGTCCTTGTTATTTACAGCTTGTTCATGTTTCTTAGGAATATTCCATGTGTACCTCTATATTCAGATAGCTTCAGCCAGTCCTTGTTATTTACAGCTTGTTCATGTTTCTTAGGAATATTCCATGTGTACCTCTATATTCATATAGCTTCTGACGTTACTCTGACGTACAGACAAGACAAGAGAAACACTAACTCATAATTACGTTAAGAGTTTCATTTTGCCTACGTTTGGCTAAATCAATATTGTGACATAAATACGAGTTCGTAGTTGAGTTATTATGTGTGTACTTCAGTGTAATGTCGATAGAATAGCTAGTTGGCGACAGGGGTATTTTCGTAATTGTTTTTAAACATAAACATGCAAATAGAGAAACTAAGAATCCAATATGTCGGAAGTAGGTTTCACTTACTACGTAAAAATAGTGCGTTTTATTTGAAAAATACTTTAGCTCTATTCACACTGCATGTTTTTACTGTGAATATTTTAAGATCAATACTTTAATTTGAGAAGCTGGTGGAGGATTTTCGAGCGTGTCGTAGACCTACTTCTAGAAGTTTAAAGAAACGAATATATTTAACTAACATACATTCTGTCCTAATAATTAAACATTCAAAACTTTATTATTAAATACAATTTGACATCACTCCGGCTTCGGAGGTTCATTCAGTGTCTGAGTTGTGCATTGCCAGAGATTCCAAGTTGGTGACATGTTTTAAGATTATTTTTAAAGTAGTGCATTTTGTAATTATTTCTCTTAAAATCAATTTAATTACGCTACTGGGTTATAAATATCCCTTCTCTGTTTGTGTTTCTTCCAATAAAACCGATACACACACTCCTTTGCTTGAACTGTAAACATCTTCGCAAATATAACAAATTTGAAAAAATTGTCTGCGAAAACAAAAAATCGAAAAACTATGAACAAGAGGTAATATATTCGCAATTTTTAAAAATATAACTTTGAACAATTTCAAAAACAGAAACATCTTTAGCATTAATAATTTAGTTTCCATCTATTATGGTGTTCTTAAGGTTGTAAGAAACTGACAAATGAAATACTTTATAATTGTAACTAACATTGTTTAACATGTATACATTGTACGTGGTGAAATATTCCTCTAATAAAAAAATTTTACAATTATATATGTTTAATTATTTTATATCAAATCCAAAACTTATATTTTTGCTGCTGCTTTAATAAGAAATACTAACTAAAATGTGCAAATAAAAAAAATTACAACCTAAACTAATGCCGGGGACCACTGCTTGACATAATTATATGTAATCAGCAATTAATATTCCATGCGGTTTTTCAATATTAAAAATATGCAATGATTACTTTGAATTTAATATATTTTTTTTAATTCATGAACTGTCATGAGGGGATTACATATTTCACGCGGTAGCTCATGGCTTTGTTTACGTTGTAAATTTTTTCATTAATACAACTTAGTATTTGTTATTGTAGCTGCAGCTAAACTGAAATTTTTTTAATTTGACATATAATAATTATAAAAATATATAAAATGAAAACTTTTTTCACTCGAGTAAAATATTATCAGATACAACGTGTAAAGTTGAGCAATGTTTGGTACAATAATAAAATAATACATATTTTTACTATCCGACACCTTTAAACTTTTGGTAGGACCTGTAGAGTTGCACATAATTCTAGATAAAGCTATTCTAAGCATGTTCTCTCCTGCGGTGACTACATAAATCCGACGCTGCCAGGCAGAGCTGCACACTGCAACTAACAAGATTTCACCGCCACACGAGATATCCACAAAACAAGCTACTTCTCCTACAACTACAGCACTCTGGTAAGATGTGTAAGTTTTAGAGATAGCCACGTAATTAAGTGCCTCGTGCATCAACTTCCCAAGCGGCCGTCTTACACTGGTGAGAGGATGTTTAGTTAGTCAAATTGGAAAGAAATGTATTGAAAACTTAATGGCTTCAAAACGCTGACGTACATGCCGGAAGTGATGCCTTATTCCAAGAAACTTACCAGGGCATATGTAACTTATAGTCGAATTCATTCAAGTACAGCATATTTTGACAGTTCAATAAAAGTAGTACGGCCACAATGTGTTTCTTCCGCCACAGCTGTTATGTCAATGTACAAAAAGTTTGTAAACAAATGATATTGTCAGTGTATTATATCAACGTTGTCATTCAAACATATGTTATTTTTGCTATGGATGAGTTACACAGTTCTATTATTTTTTTTAGCGAAAGGGGTGGAGAATTTAGTTTTATGTTTTTAATGAATGAAGAGATTTGGGCCGATTGTAAGAGCGAGGGCTTGAGAGTTGAAAATATCTTTCATGAAACGGCAATGTTATGTGGCTTTTATTACGAGACGGTATCTTGGTAAATTTGAACTTCACTGAAAGAACAAAAAGCGGTAAATATAGTGTTGGTAGTACTAGTGCGAGTAATAAACATACTCGGTAGGTAAACGTTTTTAGCGCAGTTAACCTTAAACTCGCTGCGATTTCCATGTAGTAAACACGTACTGTTTTAACATTTACAAAATAAGAGTTAAAACGGTGGTGGTTTTATAATGCCACATACATTTCAAACATTCTAATAAATGTTCAGAAATACACTATTTGCTAAGCACACTATATAACTTATTGCTTGTAGTTCCTGATACCAGCTTCTGTATACATGTTGTTCTGTTGCATTCCTTAAATTATTACTTCGCTAAAATCACGTTTTTGTACCACTCATATAAAATAATATAATTGCAGAATCATTCAGTAAATACAACACATGATCTGCTTTCTGAAACCAACAAACGTAAAATTCGGAACATGTGGGAGTCACGAACAATGGCAGACGGAGTCATTTTACGAAGCAGTTGACACGTGCTAAAAAAGTGACATGTATATCTTTTATCGCAGCCCAGGTGTTTTATATATATATATATATACACCTTGGTATCCAGCATTTCATGCAAATGCAAAACATTTTGGCATACAGTATGACCAACCTGTAAAATATATAAACAGTAAATTCTCTCGTTTGCATATTATTATATAACTAACGAGTTGTCGCTGGATGTATTTTTATTGGCGATATTGGTGAAGATAATGGGCGAAAAATAGTACCTGGAAAATAAAATTTGTAATATAAAACTTTGATTACAATTACATTTATGGAATACATTATATTCTGAAAGTTATATGTAATTATTAAGGTTCGTAAAAATTTTAAATTGAGCAATATTTACAGCTATCCCTTGCGGTAGATCCTATTTTTTTTCATTTCATTAGTAATGGGACGCCGTCTTTTTCCGCTGTAGAATTATATAACTACATCTGAAAATATGCGGTTGAAATGACGGAATCTTATTACCGACGCCTAAATCGCGTTCCTGTCATTTCGAATTAGTAGTAATTATAACGAAGTTATCATAAAATATACTCGTGTGTTAGTGTCTGTCACTCCACTACCAGAGCAGACACAGCAGACATCATTCACGGCTCCGAAGCACACGGAGATACAAATATTTAATTAATGTTGTGATTTTATACTGAATGATTTTATTTACAACACAAAGCCCCTAAAGAACTTCAAAACCTTCATTACGTTAATGTGATTCGTAGCCTAAGAGCTTAACTCGAAGACGTGAAAAAAATCATTATAGGTAGGGGACAAAGTTGTTTCGAAACAGTGGTGATTGAAGTCTACAGGTCATGCAAAGCCAATATGAAACATTGCGAATATATGTATTTACATAAGGATCTTCGCCAAATTGCAAAGAAAATATTTCGCTAGTGTGAGCTTTTCTATCGAACTTCTAGTGTAGACAGTAAATTGATATATTTCACGAAGATGCCAAATGTAAGCGAAATTAAAAGTTAAAAGCCAAAATCTGCTCAGTTAAAGCAATAATAAATAGTATACTTCCGGAATGCTTGTTTCCAAAGTAACTTAATATTATTTCTTTTCGCAACGTTTAAAAAACCGTGTGGTTGTGATATCACGTGGGCGTTCAGTGGACTTATGTTATTTTCTACATATGACCATATATCGTAGTTTTTGTCATGATATGAAGAAGAAGTCTTGATCAGGTATGTAAATGGAGTTAAGTAACTTCTCAAAAACTAGTGAAAGGAACTTAAGAAATTTTTAGTTTATATCTCATTTCCTACAAATGAAAAATTAGAATAAAATTAAGACATTAGGATGACCGTGCCATCAGAACGTCATTAGGACTATTTCTCGGAAATGTTTTACGTGGACCACAAGTATTTCAATTTTGACATTTGAGATATAATTGAAAGTTAAACTAACAAGAAGTTAAACATTTTCCTGCAGGCACTGAAAGAAAAAATTTGTCAGTGGCTACAAAAACTTTTCTGTTGACAATAAGGTGAAATGTTGCTATAAAAACTGATTATGGTGCTCAATTACACATTAATTAACAAGTACCAACGCTACTTATTGCTCATTAACATATTTGTTTATTAACAATAAATTTATTGGCTGCCACCAGAACATTTAGTTGGAAGCAATAGCATTAATGCCATGCGAAACATCAATTATATTGTGTGCATGCTCTCTGTCTGGTATATTCTAATAGGCCACACATCGTCTGGCCACAACGCCATATTTGTCCACGTTCTTTTCTTTGCAGCAGATTACGAACTAATTCATGAGGGATATTGTTAAGAATATCGTTTATATCATTCCTTTCTCATAAATAAGCAAATGTTACACGCAAATGTTTCCAAAAAATCAACTTTCCATGAGGTGAAATGCACAGGCCTAATCGTGTGTGCACATATGTTAGACTTATACTCCAGAGAGTGCATTAATGTACGGCTAGTTGATGCAGCGGTAACACGCCGAGTTCGTATTTTAGGGTCCAGGATTCGAGTTCAGCTCCTGGCGAGGTTTATTATAGTTTTTAATTGTTGGTGACCACAAACAACATTTTGTACTTGCCACTGAATACTATAATGACAAAGAACTTTTGTTTGTCCTACAAAATATTTTGTGTTGTCGATATTGAAAAATTGACAAAATAATTTTGCGCCCCCAGTAAAATTTTGTTGGTTTCCACAAAACCGTTTTTCATTGGGTGAACCAAGTGTCAGATTTGAAAGAAATATCACCAAGAAAAAGGTTTGTTCTAGCCAACAATATATTTGTCAGTGTAGAGCCATATATGTAGTTAGTAGCCCCAACAAAATATTTGGTTGAATAAACTATATTTGACAAGCAGCAAAATTGATTTTGTTCATATAAAAAAATACAAGCTTAAACAAGAAAAACCTGTGTACTGGGCAAAAAATAATAATTTAGACAGCCAACGAAATATTTATTGGAATCCAGTGCATACATTTGCACAGCCACTCGTTTGATGAGGCCGCGATATGTATTGGTCAGAATACTTGCGTCTTACCTAGGCTAAACGGGTTCGATTCTCGGTGGGGTCGCTATTGGATTTTCGCATATGGGGTTTCTGGTTAACTACATTATGAAATTAGGCTCCCTTTAGTAGGAATGTTAATTTTTCTGAATATTGAAGTTTATTTTGACTTATGTGTAACAGAATCATAAATTCTTTAAGTTTGTCTTCAGAGCATTGTAATTATGTATGTTGTCATTTTTCCATAGCCCGAAATACTTGGTTTATGGCATAGAGCCAACAAAAATAGCTGGTAACTGAGTATTATGAGGGTTATGTATGAAGTGGGCTCAATAGCAGTAAGGGAAGACGTCCATTTGACATACAGACATTTCGGATGACTTAGTGCCTAAACAGTGAAGTAGTATGCATTGTTTGTTATCGTTTTACCGCACGACACGCCCTGCAATCACGTGACCAGGTGACGTAACATTGTCTGGTACGGGCAGGTACGAGCACAGGTCTATCTCGCACTGGCTCCATTTCTTATTTATTTATTTTCCCCTCGCCAACTTATGACGCACCCTTGAATTTATGTTCCCCTTTGTTCATCCCCTAACTCCATAATATCGCAGTGGGCGCAGGAAGTTCACGTGACTACGTGTATTAATAAAAAGCAAGTTGCTGAAACTCAATTTCACTCGTTAATGGTAAACCGTTCTTACTTATAATGAATTAGATTTAATGGCTACATTTTAATAATGTTTGAATTATAAGCAGTAAAGGAGCGCATATTTACATATGAAACATTTTTAATTTTTGAGAATATGTAATAAAGTTAAACTTGTAACGTTACAAGTTATCGTGCCATGAAATTCCAAAACTGATAGAGTTTAATTTTCGAACTTTATATCAGCTGGTACTTTTATGACATCGTAAAGTTTATTTATTCAAAACAGAACTATTTCAATTTCGTTCCCAACAAAATATCAGTACTTTAGTATATTAAATATTTTCCAAACAACGTAGGAATGCCATATAGAAATGCTTGTCATCTAGAGGAAATACATAAATACGTAAGGAAGCAATTCCAGACAATTGTATATCGTTAGGGACTGACGTGTTACAAGTTTCTTTTATATATTTTCTTGTGTCTCCAAACAAGCTGTTAAAATCTTTGTTTATTCAAGTTGTTGTAAGAAATAAAGGAGGTTAGTTACAATTCGTTTTTAATTATTTGCTAGACTGGGTACATTTTAAAATTGTGCTTCGTTTGCTAATTCCGACTCATGTTTACTCTCAGCCATGTTTCACAACTGAACTGGATCAAGCGTCTTAAATGTATGTGTTTTAAGTAAGACTAATAAATTGGAAAAATATTTTTGCGTTATTATTAATAATTTCTGACACTGATATCTATATAACTCAACATAAATCAATTTACATTGATGCCAGTTTGAACGATAAACTCTTGACGAAATTTCAGAAATAAAAAAAAAAATTCTTTTATATTTTCCCTGTAAATATTTTCGCAACTAAACCATTTGCTGCTGAAGTCTGGATCGCTAACATGAAAAAAGTGAGTGAATGAAGAGATTTGGGCTGCTCTTAACAGCGTGGTCTTGAGAGCCTATTAGTGTGATTGATGTGAGTATGGAGCAGCACTGGAATTAAAGATCTGGGGAAATGGGATGTCCCTGAGAAAACCCGCCAACCAACGGCATCGTCCGTCACAATTCCCACATGCGAAAATCCGGTGACCCGGTCGGGGAAACATGAAAAGAGTACTGAAATGTTCTGTACGTTTTTCTCCGACACCGATTTTTTTAATGTACATAAATCAATTTCATAATACAAACAAATCAATAGGATCCGTATTTCACATTATTCCAGTTTATTACGGTGATAGGAAAGCATAGTTTCATTCAGGAGAATGAAACATACATAGCAATTGACAGGGATTTTTTCAAATGTTGAAAAAAAAAATTCATTGGCAGGATTCCGTTATCAAATATCGTAATATATAATTTATTTTAATCTACTGCTGACATAACACAAAGCGAATTTTTTTAGGTGCAATATGTCATTCGTTCTATAAAGGTAAACAAATTCGAAGCAAACGCGCTTCATAAAAACTAAGTAGCTTTATCGAGAAAGGGAACGGAGAAAAACATGTTTTTTAAGTTCCTGAAGCTTTGAATAATTCAATTTTTCCTAATTACCCTGTAGTGGAAAGGGCACTATTGACAGTGATGGAAATTTTAAATAACTTGGCCGAACAGTTTTTTTTTTTCTCTCCCCACTCCCTTTAGCCCGTTACTGAGCGAGCTACACTCAATGACGTCAGCGGTACGCTCAACAAAACCGCACTCTACACGTCGCAAGAGGAGGTAATCGAATCACGCGAACTTTTCAGGAACTCGATGGCGGTGCACCCTAAAGAGACTGCTACACATTCCGCAAGCAAACAAGGTTCCACCTCCAGCTTCTAACTAATCCTATTGATAGCAAGTGAAGTAACCAGGCGATTGGCGGACTTTTCAGGAGAGGAGAGAACATTTTGTTGTGAACAGTACTGTACAGTGCAGCATTCAAATTAAATTTACCATTTCCGTTCTAGTTCTGAGAACTGCAATTCTAGGTTCTTTTGTTCAAAACAACACCATAAACTGCATTTTTTGGTCTACTAATATACTTCGAATAGTTATGTAGAATACTATATAGTATAGAAAAAAATTTTAAAACCTACCTTATCTGTAAAAACCGCAAAAATGTTTCTGGGATTCAAACACGTTACATTTTTCCAGAGGTACCTTATAAATCTCAGTTACAAAAAAAAACATTCATGCTTTGAGTTGTACTGAAAGGTGGTAAATAACTAACATAATTATTATACTCGAAATCCTAATATAGGGCAAATGTGTGTTATACAGGCTGTGTCTAAATTCGACCGAAAAACTTCGATTGCAGGTTAATCACGGAAAAATAAGTTGAAAACATTATGTACGACATATGGTCTAATGTGTGAATCACAGTATAAACATGACCTATGGTATCGCACGGGCGGCACACGTGTTTGAAGTTGTAACTTAAACACTTGTATCTCACAAACTTTAAAGAGAATTGATAAGACAGAACACTGAGTTTCTTTGTAATGTGTAACTAACTAAACACGACAACACTAGTCGCTATCACCAAATTTCTTCATTAAATGATAACGGTTTTTTCCCTTATGTCGTGCTAATCTACATGATGTGGTGGCATATTTCGGATTTCAATGACTTATTATTAATTCGCATATCACAATCGACGATAAAGTTCGCCTTGTGTAAGAACCCTCTGCCTCGCCGGTTTCGAGTGGTTTCTGTTTTAATAAATAAAAACCTGCCAACAGCCGACAGGCGGGCGACACGGACAGCACCCAGTAACATATTGTTGCGGCGATCAAAGGAAGGCGAATATTCCAGAGAGAAGTACTTAACAGCCGCGCTGACAGATAATTACATTCACAATAGATTTGAAACAAAACTGCATGGCACAACATCTGCTCGTGTACCTTCTCCATGGATGTGGACTGGAGAGTTCTGAGAGAATGTTGACTTATCAAACAATACCATTGAAATAACATGGGATACGACCGTAATTCGTGTAATAATGTAGTGTTCCAACCAAGTAATCAATAACTGTACGACAATATCCATATATTTATCACAGTTACCAAATATATCCTTGGTGAGACAATCGCAGTCGCGTAGTTCACTAAAAAACCAAAACGTTACTCCAAGAGTAGAGTAAAGTAAAAGAGAGTAACAGCTGAGGCAAGCAATAGTAAACGTTGTTTTCGAACGAACATGATGTAAATAACAGTCTGTGTTTACAATCGTTTACTGATTAAAAAACCAATGGAAATTAGAAAAGATATTTCTCCATTTACCCAAATTATTTATTTTTCAATATATCAGTTATATACACAGACAACTTTACTTGTGATAAATTAATCATAAATATTACATCTAAACACACAACCTTTATAAACGTAAAATATAAAATAAAATTACGAATTCTGTCTCTCGTCATTTTTAATTTTCCCATGTGTGTCTGTAAACAGAATGTCCATATTTCCTTTCAGTTTGCTGAATTCTACTAAATTTTCCGCCATTTTCAGTTTTCCCCCTGTAACTCGCTGAAATAGTGCATATAAAGTTTTTCTCTTGCAAGATTCTCAGTGAGATTACGCTGTAGTTTTGGGACACTGCCTAGAGAACATCGCAGAGTAAAGTTTTGGAACACAGCTGGACAGCCTGGAAAGCAGGCAACTTTTAAACAACAAATGCCACAAGAAGCGACAACTCGAAAAGTGTGGTTCGTGTACCTCTGGAATGTGAATGCCACAAGAAGCGACCACTCGAAAAGTGTGGTTGGTGTACCGCTGGAATGTGAATGCCACAAGAAGCGACAACTCGAAAAGTGTGGTTGGTGTACCGCTGGAATGTGAATGCCACAAGAAGCGACCACTCGAAAAGTGTGGTTCATGTACCTCTGGAATGTGAATGCCACAAGAAGCGACAACTCGAAAAGTGTGGTTCATGTACCTCTGGAATGTGAATGCCACAAGAAGCGACAACTCGAAAAGTGTGGTTCATGTACCTCTGGAATGTGAATGCCACAAGAAGCGACAACTCGAAAAGTGTGGTTCATGTACCTCTGGAATGTGAATGCCACAAGAAGCGACCACTCGAAAAGTGTGGTTGGTGTACCTCTGGAATGTGAATGCCACTGGAAGCGACAACTCGAAAAGTGTGGTTGGTGTACCGCTGGAATGTGAATGCCACAGAAAATCTAAGAAATGACTTGTGCTATGATGGTGGAAGAAGTGTATGTTGTAAATCGTCTTTACGAATTTGTTTTCATGTCGCTGGCATCCCTTGATATTTCAATTTAGCATCTCTTAGTAGCACTGTTGTGTTCTGGAATATTGCCCTCCCTTTGACAGCCGCAATAGTGTGTTTCTGGCTTTCGTTCACGTTGCAAACCTGCCAGGTAATGGTTACCGGTATTTTGAAAATGAAAGCACAGACTACTGGAAAACGGTATCGCTGAGGGTGTATACACAAGTCGGCCTTTTCCAATAAGTGGGATATGCAGATTAATAATCCATAATTTAAATCCCAACTGTTCTACCGCCTCGTGGATATTAGTTCGTAATAAATGAGTTAATCGTGATAATTGCCGTGAATTTGATGACGCTACATGTGTTGTGTTATTAGCGGATCTTTGTTCATTTACATGTTTGCCACACATACTCAAGTTATATCTTAAATGTTTTCTCCAATATTTGCAATAAACTAGAGCTTCAGGTCCCATTCCAAGAATGTGTACCGCCCTTGGTATTCTCATTATACTATACGTCGTATATGTATATATGTATATTTCAACATCGCCTTTGTGATTAACCTGCAGCCAAAGTTTGTCAGACTAATTCAGGTACACCTGTATACAGTTATGTTCAACATAGCGCTGTTCAAAAATGGTGAACAATGTCATCCCAAATCTAAGATACCAATAGACATGGCACATCAAAACAAAAATGTTGCTGATGTAACAAATTAAACATACTTCTTCTACCCATGTATGTAAGGACATTTTGTAAGGTGTCTAAAGGATTAGAAGATAAGAATACGCTGTTCAAAATGTAAACGCAGAATTATTTCCACAAAAGATTTGATGGTAATCTGTCGAGTAGTTCTTGGTGCATAATTGAGAATTAGAAGGTAAATAGTTTGTAGCAGTTCTGTCTAAAATTTCTAATAAATTATTACATAACTTGACAAATTTAGTCGGCTGAGTTAGTGTTCCAGCACACCATTTTGTGTTAAATCTTTTAAATGGTACCAGATATGTGGGAAATAAAAATACACGTAAAAATATCACTTTAAAATCAAGGCTTTACATTAGAAAAATTTTAATTGTACCTCATGGCACTCTTTGCATACAAATTATACAGCAGTTTGTTTATACTCTAATGTAACATTGCGTTTAATTTATATGTAAGGTGAAATCACTGAACAAATTGGAACAAAATCTTTTCTGTTTGTGTTTATGGAACGCTATAATAAATTACAACTTTCAGAAATGCTTATAGATAGGTTTGATGGGCACAGAGAGATAACATGCAACAAAAACTGTAACGAGGCTGGTATTTTGAAAATAAAAATTTTCTCCCTTTACTATGACGTAATTTGTGGACTCTGTGATATTATTATGCTACTTTTTGTTCGGATTCGTCTCGATTCTTTCTGAAGTGATAAATTGGTATATTTTTGTTCTATGCAATTCTTTCTTACAAAGTGGCGGAGAAACAGCTATAAATAAATAAATTATAATGCTAATCTGTATACTGACAACAGACGACTTTGGTCGGTTAAGGTTTAGTTTTTAGTACAAATATCACAGGAACACTAACGTTTATACATCAGTAATTTGTAGTGTGACTGTTATTCTTAAACCACAAAGGTTTAGAGTTGTATACCCCTGATATGATGATGATGATGATGATATACCTGAAGTAAATACTACCTTTGACAACTACGTATATATGAAAGAATATTGTTTCAGTTCGGTTGAATGGTTCTTGAAATATAATATGGAATTAAATACTTTTGGAGGAGACCATTAAAAAAATAAGCACCTTTCATGGCCAAAATCTATAATTTGGGAGTACTCAGCACGCGAAATAATTTTATTGAGTCTATTGAGTCTATCAAAAGTTTTTACGGAAACACAGAAAACACACACACAGAGATAGTCATAACTCATTAATATTTCTTTCTTTGGTAAAATAGGATAAAAATACAGGAAAGTTCAATATGTTTGCAAGTTTTCAGTCATGCCGTTTGAAAGAAATTTTAACACAAATATAAATTCCTGTCCCTTTACTGTCGTTTATAAGAAATACACGGTTGCTGGTCGCTCTCATTCCGAACAGTCCAGTAGATCGCTTATAGCTTGCAACTTCAACGAAAAATATCATTAGCGCGTAGCCTCGCTGTGATACACAATTAAATTTATATTTTCCTTTGTAATATGTACATTTTAACCAATGCAGACATTAATTGCTTAGTAAATTCTGTAATGAATCTAATTTGCATATTTAAATATATAGCAAGAATTAAATAAAAACTATAAACCGGATATAAAAAAAACATCGAAAACTCAAAAAAGCCAAAGTCAAATAATCCACTTACGGCAAATCAGGTTTAATGTTGTATTATTTTTCTTTGAGTGCGTTTTAGTCCATATACCGAAATGATGACAAGCCCGTGTATTCACTTTGCTGTGTATGATTGTGTAAGTGTATGCATGTCTGTGCAATTGTGTGTCTACTTAGGTATGTGTGTGTTTTTGTGTACGTGTGTTGTGTGTGTCACGGTATAAAAGATTCTGAACATATGTATGGAATTTGACCAAACTCATTGCAACTTAAGTCTTGCGTAAGGGTTAAAACTTTTATAATTTTCGGGCATACCTAAAGCGTTCTTTCAAACTGATGGACACTTAAAATTTTTTAAATTCTATGGGAAATCTTGTAGACCATAAAATATTTTAAACAAAATAAGAATTTAAATATTTATTCAGAATCATGGGTCTTCAACTGATAAATTCTTTACAATCTGTTACATCTAAATATCAGGGAAAAGTTAATATCTATATTTTATACCTCAGCTACTTCTGGAACGAATTTCACTACATTTAAAATGTGAGCAGTAATATGGAAAGCAACATTTAAAGAAAAGCAGAACAATTTATTTTCTAAATCAAGGATATAAGTACACCTATTGAGTATTAGGCGTGGAACGATTAAAACTTCTATAGCAAAATTCGGTTTTCTAAAGGAGGTACTGTGAGCGCTTCACTACAGCCAAATAGTTTTATCTTCAATTGACCACCCTTTTTTAAGGTAGCGTTCCTAAAAAAATTGGTATTCTTTGTAATCGTAAGGAAGTACCTTATAAATTCTCAAAAAAATTAGGAGAAAAATTCCTAAACCTGAGTTAATTTCTTAAAACCTATTACGTAACTATCCTCGTAATCAAATACCTCCTTCGTTAAATTTACATGAACATATTAGCGTAGAAGAAAATTCATTTACTTACATTAATATCTTTTTGTTTATATTTCCATGTGTTATAACTATAAGAGCTCACAGTTCTCCGCTGATAATTTTACGTATTTTAAATATGTGTCTTGGAATTATTTGTAAAAGTTAGCGTTTAATGAAAAAACAGCAAGTAAGAGTATATTATAATTTTTACAATTTGGCAAGTTATTATATATATCTAAAAAAAAATTGTAAAACCTAATTTAGGATCAGAAAATAATGAGAGATGGTATGGCCCTCATTCATATCAATGAAAGATATTTCATTACAGCGAAAATATTAGTTTTGGCCTCCGAAATTCGCACAATTGTACATTTGCCAGACGCTTTGTTTGATCAGGCGCCTCCTGTATGATGGCGGAGGCTCCAAGTACGGTTAACACAACATTCAGTTGAGCCTAAGTTTTTCCAGTACACGAACTGGAATCAGCATTTTTCCAAACGTGTTAAATTATTATTTGTAGTAAATGTGACCGGGTGTAGGCAGGCTGATATATATATGTTAATGTTTTTACGGTAACAATGTTTTTTTTTTGTGATGTGGGCACGTTACTAGAAGAGTAATTATTTTCATCTGAGAATTTGTAGAAAATTAACTATAGGCTGTTCACGATAAAGTGAGCACTTTTGAAATCAACGTTAGAAAAAAGGCACTGCCCCTAGCTGCATATATTTTAACGGTCGCACTGAGTGACATGCGCCCAGTAAAGTTGGTAACGATGGATGGGAAAGTAGTGCCATATCGTAACGTCAAATAAATAGTGTTAAGTAATTATTTGTGCAAAATAAAATTATTTCTTTTCCTCTCTGTTTTTTAATGCATCTAAGTATAAGAATGAACAGATTTTTAACATATTAACTTTTCTAATAATTCCACACTTTCACTTGACCAACGCCTGAATAAGGTGATGAGGCCCATGGCAAAGTTAATTTTACATAAGGTGGAGAAATACACAACGTGCATATATGTAGATCTTAAGCAGGGCTTTCAAAAGTGATCATTTTACCGTGAACAGTCTATAGCACATAATTCGTTCAAGTTTCAGCTCGATTGTCTGCAGCTTAATTTAGTCTATATATACGACTTCAGTTCTCTTAGCTTGCGAGAAAATGGAACTCCACTGAAATAATCGAAAACAAACATATCTTGTTATTTTTGATACGTTTGCCCATAATTGAATTTCCTTCCCCCCTCCACCCCCCTCCCCAGGACCACCAACCGGCCACGTTTCACCCCTACATACGTTGAAAAATAAAACTTTTAATACTCTTTCCTTAATACATTTTTTGCTTATCTAACGACAGTCTTTCAATTTTCGATCTGAAAAGTATCCGTAGCGAGTCTAAAAACGAATGAATTTATCAAATAGATTATGCCGGGGCATAAATATACGTTCCTAAATGAAAAAATTCGGAAATATAATGTAATTTTCTGTCAATATGCAAGTAATATGTGGTTGTTCTGTATATACGGATTCCGTACGTTTCAGAGAGCATGGACATACAACGTTCACAAGACTAAGATCTTTCCTCACAAAACTCATTTCTGCAAAATTATTACAATTTTTCCATTTGGTTTTGCGACGGTCACCCGTAATAAACATTATAACATACATAATAAAAAATGGTTTTCACTTCCTGAAGTTATAAATATCCGTTTACATAAAGAGATAACACATTACGATAAGTAAAAGTTTTCTACTTTTATTTCAACACAGCGTCGAAAAAATACGCAAGACTAATAATGGCGATATGTACATAGTAAAAATGTTGTGACCTGGCACTAAACGTATCTTCAGAAAGCATAAGTCTGTTCACATTGGATTGTGTTAACCTTTAGAGACCATGTATTCACTCAACATACAATGAAGACGATTCTTACTGTAGACTAAAATAGAAGGTAGCCAATTTTCGTGTATTGTACGTGTCAGGAATAAAGACCCATTAACTGCCATTACAGCTGCCAAAATCACGCGTTGAAACAAATATGCGTCGTTTGTCACGAAGAGTAATCATATTAAAGTATTGTTATGGTGTCATGTGACAAAATACGTATTTCTACAAAATAATTATACTTTTGTGGCCATTAATTTCAGTTGAAAAAAGATACAGTTTTTCACTGAAATGGATTTGCACAAAATCAGTTATTAAAAAAACAATTTTAACATTATTAATAATTTTTTTACATACCAGAGTTCAATTACAATAATTTTGTTTGATGAAAATATATCTCCAAAAAGGTATTTTTGAAGCATCCGGAAAGAACTGTTATTAATGTTGTACCAGTTGATAAGTATTTTCAATGATAATACTTATTTGATATCATCACAAGATATGTGCATTTTTTATTTGCAAACTAAGTGTTACTGTTTTGGGAATTTAGTTAGCGCGCGTGTACTACTGTATGTGAGTTGTGCGTGTTCGTATTCAGGCGTGGAACTCCATCTGAAGACACTGCTTCTACATCAAGAGCAAGCATCACAGCGGGAGTAACTCAGCTGCCGTATTACATCTGAGTTTGTGTGCGCGCTCACGCCATAAATGGAACTAAAAAGAGAAGCTTACGATCAGTTTAGCTCTCTTAAGTTTACGATACCAAGTGGCAAGTCGCTTAGTCATCAGCTGACAGTATTTCTGTGCTGCATCTCCAATATGCTACAAGTGTGTGTGCAGTGCGCCCGTTCCCGAGTGATTACAAGAAATTTTCCGCAGTTGACGATGGAAGACAAACCGACAAAGATTTTTTTCTGTTAATAACTAAGGGTTGGTCCTATTGGGATGGAATGGAGATTTGTGCACAGTGCTTATCTTTGAAATCAGTTCAAAAGGGTGGGATAACGGCATTTTAATAGCATTTTTTAAATAGAATTATCAACTAATTTTTGGAACAGTGGTGAGAACTGGGACAATTCATTAAAACTTAACCTTGTTTAACGTTCGATCAGAAATGATCCAAGTGCAATAATGCCTGCGTAACCCGCGGAGTCACGGCAGACTGCATCACTGATCTGATTGACATGTGATGCACTCTCCTAAAGTTTCTTTGGAGACAGATAGCTCGGCGTTTCAGTTGCCTGCACCTTCCACCGACGTCTTCGTGTAAAGCTCAGCAGCTCAATGGAGAACGTCTACGATTCAGAATGACAAAAGTTATTCTTACGAAACTGCTCATGTTCATCATGTATGTGTCGTGTAAGTACACCATCGACGAGTAGACATGTAGGCAATACTTCGTGTCGTGTACGTAAGGCCTTCAGCCAATAGAATTACAGGCGAAATGAACAGTAAGAAGTAATCCGTTGCATTTTTTTTAACATTTTATTTTCCTGTAAACTCATTTTAAAATGTCTGAATTATAATTTATGGTAATACTTCGTGACTTCACTAAGAGCAAGATTATTTACAGCTATTTATGGTTGGGTGAACATAGGACGAGTACATTCACTATGAACCTCACACGTGTGTAAATGTTCTATGCAGACGTCTCGTGCGCACATGAAGTTGATCGTTTATTAAGCTTTACAGCATTCAGGGGCCACGGTGGTGTAGTGGTCAGACTACTCGCCTCCCAACTCGGGGAAATTGCTCTGGGCAACGCCACTGGTCGGTGGGTTTTCTCGGGGTTTTGCCGTTTGCCCCACCCATTTCATTCCAGTGCTGCTCCATACTCAGCTCTCTTCACCCTCATCAGCCCTCAAGACGTCGATGTTAAGAGCCGCCCAAATCTCTCCCCTCCACTCTACCGTTGACGTGTTTCCGCATCCCCTTTTCGGGATCCCCTGCACACACCGGTGTGAATCCGGCATCGCCCGCCATCTTCGTACCCCCACAGCGTGCTACCCGGGGGGGTTGGGGTGAGATTGACAGCTCGAGTGGATTCCAAAGCGACGTCACTCGTCGTGGCGCTCAATTATCAGCAGTTCTTTCCTTCGATTACCCGGCGTGCGTCCTTGACTCCCCAAACAGTCTGTCTCCTGTGAGCCTCGAGTAATGACTTTCCATTCCTGCCAGCAACCCCCCTTCCCCACCCCCTACCCTAACAATCACCTTCCATCTCCTGCGCCACTAGCTCCAGACTAATCTCGCCGTTTTATTGGTTCGCTCGTTTTTTTATTCCTGTTTACGAACCTACCAGTAAGAAAATTTCAAAAAAGGAAAGGGGCCTCCAGAGCGATTCCAGTTCTCGCCTGGGCAACTCCAGGATTTTAAAGCATCGTTACTCAGTTATTACTTAAACAGTCACTTCTATGGGGATATTTTTTAATTCCTTCCGTAATTGACGTTCATTGAGTTTGCTGTGATACCTACTTCTCGGAATACACATTTACAACGCCTTGCAACAAAAAATACCTAATGTTATTCAGTTAGTAGACGTTAAAAAATATAAACATATAATTTTCGCTTTAACATAGGTAGTACCGCCTCCTATAAGATGGATTCCTTTTTTTATAATTTCCAGCGTGGCGGGGTCGACATTATCCACTTCGCATCTACATGAATCTTATGTAAAAAATGTATGAATACTAGTTATCTTACCTTCACATTTTTAACCAAAAGTAATCTGATTCAGTTTGTTCAGATGGTTAACATTTGTAGTCCAGGAATATTAGGGGTTTCACCTCGGAATGAGAGATAGTCAGCTATAAACTTGTATAAACCTTTATTTTGACACCCTAAAACTTGTCTCAAAACCTACCTATCGTAGGGTGTCAGCGACCACAGATATTTCAAGGTCAAAGGTCAAGAAATCGATTTTTTTTTTTTTTTTTTTTTTCACATTTATTGCAAATATCTCGTTTCCTATGGGTTTTATGCTATTTGTATTTAGTATAAATATTGTAGAGGATTAAATTCTCTACAACTTTTGTGTAAACATTTTTTTTATGTCTTGAACCATTTTCGAGATAGAGGGCAGAGCGCGCGCAGTGTTTAACGATTTAGAGTATCATTCGAGGTCAACCTGTAGTGCCGATTAAAAACACGCCGTATAAAGTTTATAAATTATTGATAAATATATAATTCTAAATAATTTGCATTTTTTATTAACTATTACGTTATAATTAATAATTTTTTCAATAATTCAGTATCTATTCATTTAATAATACTTACCTACTCGTGTACTTATAAAGTTATTAAACAGTTTCGACAATAAGTAAAATATATTTAATTCATTAGATCAAAAAGATAAGAGTTAAAACATAATTATGTGTTAGTTAAACTACAGATGAGGCGAGAACTCATACGAGGTCATAGAAACGATTTCTCAACCGTTTTTAATTCTAATTATAGCAAAAGGGCTGTAACGCCTGGCACTCAGTTAAAAGCAAATTGCCGAACAAAATGGCTGCGAAAGCAAGAAGGCCACCGCTGTACGAGAAACTAATTTCTGCAAACTTTTGTTTCATTTTTACAGTTAGAAAACCAAAGGTCGAAGAAGGGCTGTATTTATTATCAAATAATTTAAATGGCTGAGCTGTAATTGAATAAGTGGTAAACAGTTTAGTTGGAGTAACAATTATCTAAAACCAATCGATTTTACGCTGTAGGTTTTATATCATGTAAGCTCAATATGTCGAAGTTAGATTTTGTGTTTCTTATTATTTATATAAAGTGCTAATAGTTTTAATTTTTCATACAAATACGTTTTACAGAACCTACTATCATATTAATAAAAGGACACATGCAACTTTATGTTATATTTATATTCGTGTGTCTTCCATAGAGTTTGTTTAAACTCGTGTATATGCCTATAGTAGAAACTCCGCACAAAGTTTGATTTGTATAAAAGTCTAAGTAGACCACTCATTTAAAATACATATTTGTAACAACATTATGGGAATAGCTAAAAACTGTCACAACTCTTTGCATGCACTGAGACATATAATGTTGGTTTAGGAGCCATCTAAACTGTTAAAATAGGGACAGCCATCTAATGGGTTATAGGTACAATCTAAATATTGTTAACGTAGATAGTAATACCTACAGAACTGATTGCTGTAATCCTGTATGTGATTGTATCTTCTAATAAACACATGGTTGCTACAGCAGAGAACTGTGTCCCTACTACGAAACAGATAGTACCTCCAACATTTCAACTTCAACAATATTTAGCTTTTTCCCACAACAATAAGTATTGTAAAAACCTAACAGAATGTTCTGTTGCTAGTAATTGGGTTTGAGGATAAAAGAAAGATAATATTATGTTAGGTTGCTACAGTACTTATTGTTGTGGAGACAATACAAATATTGTTGACGTGGTCTTGTTGGAGGCTTCAACGCCCTGTACCACAAATAGGACGTTCCCAAGAGCAAAACGTAACAATTTCCAGTGTTAACTTTACTGAGTATTATATTGAGGATACGAGTTGTTCTTGTAAAGAAAATAACAGGTTCAATGGTGAATTGATATTTTCAAACTTTACTTTTTATATATTAAAAACTGTAAACTACAGGTATCAAAAATATACATCTCGTTTTCATATTTTCCTGTATAACAATTACAACAAAATACTGTTACAGCATTCACAACTCCATCCATATATTACGTTTGACTTAACTCATGATACTGACTGACTAAGGCCTAGTTCACAATAGCTGGTCCGCAGCTGTATGGTCCGCGGACCTACCTCGTCCGCGGACGCATGTCCCACCGCGCGTGTCTACAATAACGGCGTCCGAAGCTAAGCTTTACAACACTGGCACCAGAGTGCGCCAAATTCGACACCGGCTGAAGCTAAGCTTTCAGACATGAAAACTAGACTGCGTCCTAATCGGCGCGTCAATAAATGGTATGCTATTACTGATAAATATTGATCTTTCCAGGTTATTTTATTTTGTTTTCTAATTTGAGTTATGCGAATGAGTACGTTTTGATTTTGCTTTAATGTAACTTGATTTGGATATAGTTTTTTTTTCTCTGGTCAGTGAATTTTTGTATTTTTACTAGTTAAAGTTTTGTTTTCGCGGTTACGAGATTGAAGGTTATTGTTTTGAACAAATAGCGAGTTTTAATAGTAATTAACACACCCGCAATTTACTTTTACCGTTTGGCCAATGATCTTGGGACATGGGATCATGTGACATTGGGACGGCGAGCTATGATGTCAGAGGGCCACGTGAACCAGACAGCAGTAAGGAATCCGCGGACCAGTTATTGTGGACTAGGCTTAAAGTGGACTCGCAAATAGTCCCTTTAAAGATGACCTTAAGGGCCTCTTAAGCTCAATACTTGTCTAACATGCAGTCCAGGATCCACGCCGAGAGCAGTCCGTGGAGACTATGGCAATTATACAGCCAAGGTAGACATAGATGAAGAGACACTGCACGCTGTCGCGTAGGATTTTTTTATATAGATGTTAACGGGCGTTGTCAGTAGAATTTAATAGTTGTTGGGTGGATTGGGAAGTGTCTGAGGGGTGGAAAGTTTCGTCAAATGCGACGCCCATCTCATGGGTCTATAGGAACACAATGCTCCGCTGTAGCAAATGTATAGTAGCACATACTAGAAGATATTGGCCGAGGAAGATATTTGGGAGTATTGGTGGATTTAGAGATGATTTTTCTATAGGAGACAATGGTTTTATCAAGCAAGTTACTCAGTGACAAGAAAGTTATGTTTTGGTTTCGCTTTTGTTTAGATTTGCTTTGCATTATGACATCTAATCCGGGTAGTGGAATTTTGAAAATGTGTTTTTTTTTTCGTATGGCCCATAATACGTCCGGCCCCTTCATATGCGTACATAAATCAATTCGATATTCGTGATATAATATGTTGGAATACTTTTGCAGTTCATGAAGGTGTTATAAATAAGACAGTTATTATTTCAATTGCACAGACCGCTGTCCTGTATTCTCGTAAAAGAGTTAACTTTGAATTAGAGAATGGAATATGGTTGTTTCGTAAATTGGTTGGTACTACTGGATACATGGCTTGTATTAGGTCATGTACAGCTTGCACATAATGCACGAATGTTAATAAAACTGTATGACTGAAATCAGCTGTGGTTTTTATTACACAACCTTAACTTGTCCAGGCGGGGGTCCTAGTATTAGAGACGCCCGCCATAGTGTATAAGAGTGTCTCTCTTATGTACATTTCTATTTTTAGAATAATGCTGCTGCCGGATGTTAGAATTCAAGGTCATGATGCGCTCGCTTGTTATAACTGGTTCTATTACGTAATCAGCTGCGATGGTATATAAGTCAGTGCTATAGCCTAGCAAATTTGTCAAATGCTACCCTACTAAGCTCAAACTGAAATGTAAGATAATCGGCATAATAAGCTATATACGAGCCGCGTTATTGGTTTAAGATTATTTTCGCACAGTTAGAAATGCTGGAAGTAAAAATTAATTATTTTATACTTTCGATAAAGACTATAAAAATTGTAGACATCACGTTACATGTAATTTGCATTAGATACAGAAATTACGAATTTTCTCCCTTTTTTTGTCGCAATCGCATATTTATTGATTTTAAAATCAGTTTAAACTAACCAAAGTATTTTTATTAGTATTTTAGGAAGAAAAACTAACTGTAAAAAAAACTTTTACAACCAAGCTTTTATTAATAAATACACCAGAACAAAATAATTATAGTAGTTACACATTTTGTAGAACTTGTAAGATGTGGTCGAACAGCAGTAATAAACTTTACTACAAATTAATATGTTTGTATCAATTTATATTTAGTATATAAAAACTTGGCACGATATGTAACGTATACCTCATTTGCGTAGTCGTAGTAAGCACATATCTTTCGTAACGCGCTTGACTCTTCGCGCCAAACTTGGTTTTTCACTTTTTAGTTTCACCTATTTTTTTGTTATTATATAATGTAGCAATGCACATCTCGCCACAAGCATTATGTCTGTTACTGTGCATTGTTACATCTGTCGAATAAAATACTAAAGAACCTCATCAGACCCTGGTAACCATCTACAACCTAATTACTCATCGAGACAAGGCCAAACTCGATATTTCCAAGACGTTGAAGTCTGACATAAGCTTTCGCCAACATACTAAAACATTTATGCGAAATGCATTAGTTACGTAATATGTAAAACCAGTATTAACACACTAGATAAGGACGCAACTGGACTGTGTGTGTGTGCACAGCTGATCGGACACACCAAGCCACCCTGCCTGATCGAGGCAAGCTTGTGCCACACACACAAGGGCGACAATCAAAGACAGGGAGGTCTCGCAACATTGCTGCAGCAAGCTACATTGGATAATGGGAAGTGGTTTAACATACATACACGTGAAGTTAGGCTACATAAAAACTTGTAACTTTCTGCTCCATCATCAGATCAGCTATATTGTCATCGGAACTACTCATGTATGCTAAATTTCAGCTGAGTTGGATAACGGGAAGTGGTTCAAAATCGACTTGCAAGATTTGCACTAAACACACCCACCCACCCACATACAAGTGAAGTTAAGTAACAGCTTGTAAAAAGTAGGAGACTTTTTTCAGCGTAACTTAAAGCGCGTTCGTAAGCACAGGTTATTTCAGAATTTCAGGAATAGTGACATATCAGGAATAGTGACATATCAGGTATAGTGACATATCAGGTATTTCTTTATTGTTCAACTTTAAAATAGGCCATTATTTACAGTGTGATACCATGAATAAATTTGTTAAGTTTTCCTAAAGAATAATATTTATTTAATTTATGTGGTTTAATTTCTAACTACCTGTCCATCCCAAAAGGAAAAATGTAAACATTATTGAATATACATAATTTTACGTGTGGCAAGAGGCTTCAAAAATATTTTTACGTGTTGAACGATTTTTGAGACAGAGTTAAACTAATAACTTTTATTCCCAGCCAAGCCCGCTTAAAGTGGAGTGCTATCGGGGGTAAACGAGCTTCTACAATTGTACCCCCAGCACCCCTGCGCAAACCAATAACCCCCCTCCCCCCACATCATGGGTCCATCACAGCACCCTCAGAGGCCGAGGTGGTTAATTATCGGTCAGGAAGTGGGACACATCACACAGTCCGAGGGCGGCTGATAGCGTGCAAGCCGACAAACAAAAAGTGACACGCGAGGAGGACAACGAGAAAATAAAAATAAATCCCTAAAACATTACCGCCGCGAGTGGCATTTAGGAGGAACAAGGGGCCGTTAGTGATATTTATATTCGCCTCCAAACTTCCAACGACCCGCCCTTTAAAGTTAGGTAATCGAATGCTTTATTCCCTCTGCGGAATATGTGCGCAAATGCTCGTATGATCGTTGTACGGATTCCAGTTGTATACTTTTCTTCGTCGGCCGTCGGCCGGTTTTCAGATAACAGGATCATGTCCCACAGGAGTGATCGAAACGTAATTTACTAACTGTGTAGTTACATATATACTCCTAACTACCACCGTGTTATGAAAGCCCCGACACGATTTGTTTGTAACTTTATCAGCACGACCCAAGCAAGATACGTGCTATCTTTTTGTAATAGTGAAAGCACATACAACATTTCGTAATAAATAGTGTAATGATATCCGTGAAAAAACAGTTATCTACGTTCCTTATAAGATACAATAAGATACTATCACTGACGGGAAGTCTTCATAAAGCCAGCGGAATATTAGTCTATTAGAAACATCGGAGCACTAATGGTGGCTTGGCACGACGATTAAGCGGCTGTTTGGCGATTGCCTTCTTTCCTGGAGGGAATTCATCCCAGAACTCTTATTTAAAATACAGAAATTTAGTTTGTTAATATACTTCTAAAATAAATAAATATTTACAGATAAAATTATTTTTTCTTGTTGATAAAATTGCTGAGCAAAATATTTTGTTTTGCCAGTTTAACGAAGCACTGAATGAGTCAACAAAATCGCTATTCTAGATGAACAACACATTCTTGGGAACAAAACGTTTTATTGAATTAACTCTACATACTGCCATAGGCTTAGATGTATTTAGTCAAGTCAAAGTCAAAGAAGAACTAAAACTATCTTATTGTCTTCAAAATTCTGTAGGCGAAACTTTCGTTCGCAGTTACGCTGCTGATATGATGCCGTTCCAAGTAGCTTGAATTTTAAGTATCGATATATCTATTCGAATACTAATCAGTTAACACATAACCAATATTATTTTATTATATTTGCATAAATATACATTTCCGGTGAGAAATTTATTAATAACAAAACCTGTTTGGGATGCTGTCTGACAGATAATTAAAAGGAGCCTTACATCTTTTTACGCAGAGGGATGTTCTAAAAAAAACTCGTTTTATTTAGACGTCGTTTCCTACGTTTTTTATAGGGTGTGTTGGCGCATAATATTTTGACATTAGCGGCAGTACTGGACGATGTAAATAAACATATCCGACAGCTTGTTTGAACAAAGGTGACGTTTCTTTATATACAGTTATACATCTATTTAAGCTTACAGAAGGGAAGATTAACGGAAAAGCTATTTCATGTTATTTTTCAGAGGTACGAAATCTCGTCGGTCTCCAACTTAATATAAGATTATAATAAACATTGGCAATGAAATTACATGGAAAATAGAAATGAAAAAATTGCCAGGGAATTAAATGAAGTTGGTTACAATTGTATTTAGAAATTTTTTAATATATGTAGTTTCAAATTTTTGTCCCCTCTGTATTCCTGCGCCTGATGTGGAAATTAAAAATGTCATGGACAATGAATGTCTCGAGAAATTTTATGCTCTATAAATAAATTATTACGCGATTATGAACCTAATATATATTCGAAAAATTTAAAATGAATCACCGCCAATTTCGAATAAGGAATTAAACTACTTATAGTAATACGCTGTCTGCCAACATTACTGCAGATGTACCGTTTGTGATTTCATTAAGCTAAATACAGTTACAGATTATTTTATTTTCATCCACTTACAATTATTATCATCTTCGAAATTAATCTCACCAACCTTATTACACTCGTTGATATTTTCAGAGGAACTTGGATTTTTTTTTAAATTTAATTCACGTACAACCTTTTTTTTTTTACAATTGCCTACTTTCTGCCTCAAAATTAGACTGTCGGAACGATTCTTATAAAATGTGTTATAAAGCAACTACATACAGGAGAAAATCTTTTAATATTTTTTAAGCAGTAAAGAATTACAATTACTAGTTATAAATGGCTGCATTAGCTTTGAATACAACATATATCTGGAACCACTAAGCTGATTTGAAAAAAATATATATATATACATACATATATTGGCAGAATCTTATGAGTGAACTAAACTTATTTACTAGCGAAATTTGGCTGCAATGTTGTTGTAGTAGTGATGGCTAAAAATTTACATTTATTTTGTATACTGTAAAATATTAGATTATTCCCACCAATTTTGGTGCTATGTCACCTTATAGTTTAAAAACGGCATCTAGTGGTCATGATATAATTTCCCAGATGGAGTGTATACATATACATCTAGCCTATTACACGTTATCTCCTGAAGCTTTACAATGTTCTAAATAAAAGTCGGCTATTTATTTATAAAATGAAATAATTTGATTAAAATTTATATTAATTCACCTATTTTGTGAGTTGCTAAAGGTCAGATTTGTGTCATAACTATGAAACCTATTTTTCCCAAATTCTCGAATCGAGAATTAAATGAATCATTTTATGTACGATTTTCTTTTAAAAAAAAGCATCGAAAATTGCTGTAAGAAATGCGCATAAAGTTTTCCTATTTAAAAAGGATTGGATTTGCTTGACAAACAATAACGCTTTAATCAAGACTTAATTAATAAGTTATAGTTAAAAAATATATAATTAAATATAGCATACAGAGTAAATTCAGTATATATATATATAACGTTTTTGGAGATACATTTTAATAATATAAAAGTATAATATTTAGACACATATTTCATACATGACCCTGCGTCAGGTGTGAAACATGTGTGAATTTTTATTCATATACTTCAACTTAAATTCGATTTAATATAATAGAAAATTAAACCTTAGCCACCATATTATTCAACAGAATTATTTGAAATTTAAAAAAATGTCAAGGAAAATAATTTAATATATTGCATCCTTAAGATTTTGTATCATTCATGTAATAAAATTTCTATCCAGACGTTGTCGAAAAGACAATGCGAGGTGTGCAAGCACCTCAGCGTGTTGAAACCAAACGCTCTCCGAGATTCTCACATCATGTTGGTGGGATGAGGCAGTCTTCAATCATTTGGATTTAACAGTATTGATTAACAGAACCACTGGCTGTACGACAACGTCTGAACGCAGTCTTTAGGAATCGTTCGATCGGACGAGGATCGGAAAATTGCACGACTTCTCTGCTCTTGTCTTCAACGATCTCTGATATGGCAACATTTGATACCGCACTCTGGTATCTGATCAAGGAAACCGCGTGGACGCGCCGTTATTTAACAAACGCTCAGCTCAAAAATGCAGTGTGCACAGCCTTCAAGAAAGTGACCTACCAGTATCTTATTATCATGGATACTAGAACTCGGAGGCGCATTAATGTGTCCGCCTGGTTGAAGGAATTTTGTCTGTCTGAGGCCTAACAGCGTGGGAGCGCTAGGGACTATCGAGACATGCACATCACCTCTCTTGTCGCCTCTACGTGCAAAGCACTGAACTGGCGCGCAGTCTTGCCGTCGATAACGCGTCTCTATTACACTTTCAGCGGAGGCCTTACCTACTTATGAAGTAATATTAAAAATAAAGGTTTGAAGCACGTCTCTATTCATTTTTTAATGTTTCGTACCGGAATGTTCATGCTTAAAAATGACTGAAAACACCCGTTCGAGCCATTTTCACTATCATAAATACGTTATTTAGAGAGAAATGGAGGAACTGGAAAACGCATACAGACGCGTAGAGTTTCATAAATGCTATTCATAGGCAGACCTCACTCAAACACGCTGGACGATTTGTTAATAAAACGTTTTCTGCTGGAGCTCTGAAGAGAGCTATTGTGTGTTGCATACCCAGGCACCTCGCCACATTAAGCTATGCAGCAATCATGCAGGGACACAAACAGATGTTTTGGATTCCTAAGACTTATGGTCCACCTTCTGTGATACGTTCTACCTACGGGCTTATTTTAATAGATGTACTTATATAGGTATACGAGCATCCTGTATATTACTTGTATATTACTTATGGGCGCATAAAATTATGTAGGTTTTTCAAAAATTGAAGTAAGTATTTTCCAAGTGTAAAGTGGTATAAACGAAGTTATAATATGATTTTGGGTCACATGTATATAAGTAAGTGTGTTCTAAGAAGCTGCAAGTAATTTGAAAATGGCTTACGAATTACAAACATTACGGTATAGGCAGTTCACGCTAAAGTGAGCACTTTTGATGCCCTAGTTACTTTTTTATCAGCCATTTTTTATATTTCCACAACTTATTTCAATAAATATTGCCATGCATGTAATAAACACAGTGTATATATTTCACCGGACTGGAAAGTTAACATCAAAAGCTAAAATAAAATATATTTATCGACTATTATTCCAAATGAGAGAGCTTCAAAAAGTGCTCACATTACCGTGGATAGCCTATAGTTTTCGAGTTTTTAAGGATGGGTACATTTCATAGTTTACTAAAGACCATTTGAAAACTTACCAGAATCAATGAGAGAAGATGTATGATTAAATTATTTTGGATCCTTCTATAGGCAAATATCGAAACAAACGGAATGAAATGAACTCAGAAGCACGATATCGTATCTGGAAAGCGAGCGACTCGAATCTCGACTTTACATTGATGTTCTCTTCTTACGAGCGTACAGCCATAGTGTCAGTGCCTAGGGACCACGCTTCCCTGACGTTCGTCATATCCCTGAGGAGATGTCCCGAACATGACTGATGCTTTTCCCGAAGATCCTCTACAGGGGAAAATGAGATCTGGGCGAAGAAAATTTGCCAAGAAGCAAGCGCAGCCACCCTGGAGCACGCATCTTGAGTTTGGTGGAGGCGCCGGCCGTGTAGGACTGCTGCTGGCTGACTCGCAGGCAGTATTACCAACTACTGGAGGAGAAGTCCCACAGGTGGTACTTCAAATACCCTTAGATGAGCTACAAATCCCTCTTAATTAAAAAAAAAATCAAATATAATATTTTTAATTTCACCACTAAATTTAGTGCGACGAATTTTCTCAGAACTAAAAAAAAAATATGCGTTTATTTAGTTCACTTAAATAATCAGTTGATCCAGTCGAACAGTGAAAGACGTACACAAACATATGCTGTCTTCTGCACTGGCATATTCAAGGCATAAGTTTTCCTTAACTAGCTGAAATGTTAGCTGGCTTTTCCTGGAAGAAGAAAACATTTCTGCCGCCTTTTTATTTGATCTTCAGTTTTGGCACAGGCGCACAAATATTATTTGCGAGCCTTCAGAATGCACACGCAAAACCTGCATTTAGTTGGGGGTTTCACCCCCGCAATATTTTGTACACAGTCCTTCAGTTCACTGTCAGGAAACCGCCAGGGCCTAAATCGCTGTTAATACTCGTAATATTTCTTATTTTACATGCTATATACTCTTATACGCCTTTCGCGGCAAATTTAACCTTTTTGAGGCCCTAGTTACTTTTTCCTTTCAGTCATTTTTTTTATCCTTTAACCACCATTTTAAAATAAATACTGTCATCTAAGTAATAAACACAGTGCGTATATTCCACCGCATTCAAAATTTAACCTCTAAGGCTAAAATAAAAATAATTTATTGACTATTATACCAAATGAGATGGCTTTCAGTAGTGTTCACTTTATATAGGTATAGGCAAATAGCCTATACCTATATTTATTCACGTCACAAAGCACAGACATCAACTTTTATTTACTTGCACAGGAGCACAGGATATGTAAACCATATAGCAGTGCAACAGTGAGGTAATCTGAGAACATGCAACCAACACCTGAAATAAAACTGCGTTTTCAAATATTACTCACGAGCATTCCACTAAACTAGCGAGGAAACTCGCAAATCTCCCCCTAGCCCCAAGTTGCCAAATTTTACCCCCGTATGCAACGAAAAAACCCTGATTCTAGGGGAAAACACGTTACGTTGGTAACCCAGGTTGCAGGAGAGAAATAAAGTCCTGCCAACGATCGCATCTCTTCTCCGTTTTCCCCCAGGACACGTCAGTCACGGAGATGGAAGGAGTGAATTTCGGGCTCGTGGAATATTTGTTTTCTTTCTTCTCCCTCCCGCTGGAGAATATTTACAGCTGGAGTCTACGCCGATGTAAACAACTCGAGAGGTCAACAATGCTTCTCTCTTCCTCTACTTCCCTCGTGGGCGCTCGCTCTTCTGTTGTTCGCCAGGGAAATCCTGCCTTAGAAACAACTTCCCGAAGAACAGGAACCAAAGTCCGTAGACACAAGATACATCAGCATCCTTAAGGTGGCCGCCTGTTTGAAGAAATTTTGCACGTCTGAGGCCTAAAAGCGTAGGAGCGCTAGGGGCGACCGAGACATGCCGCTCAACTCTCTTGTCGCCTCTAAGTGCAAAGCACTGAACTGACGTGCATACTTCACACCTCTATAACTATAAGACTTTCAGCGGAGACCCTGCCATTTTATGAAGTAATAATAAAAGTAATGGTTTGATGCACATCCTTATTACTTTTTTCATGTTTTGTACCGGAATGTTCATACATAAAAACGACCACGAAAACACCAGTTTGAGCCATTTTCAATATCACAAATACATGCTTTAGAGAGAAATGGAGGAACTGAAAAACATATACAGACGCGCAGCGTTTCTTAAATGCCATTCATAAGTGGATCTCACTCAGGCACGTTGAGCGGTTATTTAATTAAACGTTTTCTGCTGGAACTCTGCACACCGTTCGGCGGCCTACGCAGGCGCCCGGCCACCACACAGGTATAAGATGACGAAAAATGTATTATTTTATAACTGTACCAAACATTATTCAACTTGTACACATTGCACGTTAAAACATCTTCTTCAAATAAAACAATTGCCCTTTATTTTTGAATGATTTGATATCAAATCCGAAATTTTTCTGTTTTGCTACAGACATAATAAGAAATACCATCCAAGATGTACAAATTAAAATAGTTACATTGTAAACTGATGCCGTAGGCAGTAGATATATATATATATAGCCGATCCTCGAGCCCCGCTTGTTTTTCATCGAAAATCGAGCAGTTTTCACCCAAAAGCAAGCAAATTTAAACCAAAATCAAGCAATGTTTTCAACTGCTGGAAGCAGCAATTGCCGGTCCTCAAAAAAACAAGTAAATTAAGCCAAAATCATGCAAAAACATGCAAATTTTTCAAGTTCGCAAAAATGAGCGTGCAGGATTTGGCACAAGGTAAACATATGCCAAATTAAGCAAAAATCAAGTTAATATGCACGTTTTCTAGAAACGCAAAAAAAATTCTCTTTATAAAATAATTGTCTTAATAAATAAAATGGAAAATCTGCTCGAAATGGAAAATAATAACGAATGCAAGCAATGTAAAAAGTGTGGAAAAGTATTAAACATGTAAACTTTTGCACCGCATAAACACGCAAAAGATAAACATTTTAACATCTGTAAAAAATGTTATAGTGAATATGCTCGTAGACGTTATGAATTAAAAAAGAGAAAGTAATGTACGAATGTGGAAAATATGTTTATATTACATCTCTCAAAAAGCATAAAAATAGTAAATTACACAATACAGCATTAGACATTCTAAACGAAAATCAACGTGATAATTACCCGACAAAAACATGTAAAGTGTGTAATGAGAACAAATATATAAAATTATTTTCTCTTAATAAAAATAGTAAGGTCAAATATTCAGTCACATGTAAAAAAAGGGTTTAGTGATTATATGAATAATTATCGTCATAACAAGAAGTTAAATGCGGTTTCCCAGTAATTTAAGCGCTTTTCGATTTACCCCGTAAATCTGTTTTTAGATTTTATTTCTAAATTTTTATTTCCTACGAACCGATAATTATGGCGACAAACGATCTAGCAGTTGAGCTGGGCGAGAAGACAGTACGGGAGTTAAGAATTATAGGATAGAAGATTTGAAATTAATTTTTTGCATCATCTAAGGAAAGCAGATTTAATTAAAGCTATTATAACATTTATTATTGATGGACAAAGAAGGAGAAACTATGCAAATTTGCCATTTCCTTATGCCAATATCAATGAATTATACAAGACAAGTAGAAATAAATTGAAAAAAAAAAATCCTTTCTCTAATAATCTATTTCATAAATAAAAGAAAAAGGAATTCAAATAAATATTCCCATTTTTTAATAATGTATTCAAAAACCTAGAAATAAAAGCCAGCGGGTTAAGAATGGATAACAAAGAATAACCTTCAAATTTATTTTTGGCTGATGCAAATATCAATGAATTATACCCCAAAGATAGAAAGGAATTGGAAGAAATATTTCCATTCTATAATAATTTATTTTTTAGCAAAATAAATAGTAGAAGAACAAATAAAAATTACTTAGTTAAAAGCTTTCAAAAGTAGGATATCAACATATAACATTGAAAATACCTTTAATTTGGTACAGCCTATTCATTTTTTGACTTCAGTAAAAAATAAGGTATTTGAGATAATACGCATCAATCTTACGAACCATAGAGTGCTGAAAACCAGTATTAAATTATATACCAATTGCCGTAAGCAAGATAATAATCAAGTAGAATTATTTACATTTCAATCACCCAACTATACAGTATTGAATGGAGGAGAGATTAAAAGGATTTATAAATTCATAATACAAGAAAAAAACTACAGATTTATCTGAATTTCAAAGAAGCAATTCAGGCTGGACATTAGATAGAATTATTGGAATACAATTAGCTATAAATAAGTATAATCCATGAAATGGATCATTACTTAATTAGTAAGAATAAGAAATAATGCATAGATATTAAAAATGATGATCGAAAATGCTTGCTTTGGGCAATAAAATCTGCATTGTTTCCAGTAGACAAACATTCACACAGAGTAACGAAATTTAAAAATGTAGGCCTTAATATTGAAGAAACAATAGATAAATATGAATATCCCTTTAAAATTGACGATATACCAAAAATCGAAAAGCAATTTGACGTATCTATAAATGTGTACTCTGTTGAAGGCGAAGGTAAGAAATCCATGGTATATCCATTAAAACTGGCAAAAAGTAAAAAGGATAAGAACATACATTTACTTTATTTTGAAGATGATAAAGCATGCGCAGCTGCGCAAAACTCGCATTACTGTTGGATAAAAGACTTATCGAAGCTGCTTTCTGCACAAAAAAAAATCATCAACATAAAACTTATATATGTGATATGTGTCTACGATTCTTTCATTCTCAAGAGAAATTTAGTTAACACACAGTTCGCAATATAAGCCGATTTTGAATCAATATTGAAGAAAAAGATCAACAGTTAAGCCAAATCCTAGGGAATTATGAAAGTTTAAATTAATCAAAAAATATCCTATTTAACTGAAGACGATATTGATGATTGCCTTTATAAGGAAATACTTAAAGAAAAATATAATCTTACTAATGATAAAATAAATAACATTGATTTAAAGCTAAACGATGAATAATATACTATGAAATATCAATTACGTGAAGCATCTGATTTTTTTTCATTATTTTGTATCTGTTTACGGTGATTATAAGATGCCAGTTGTATATCGTGGTCCAAATGCTCATAACATTTTTACACAATGAATAAAAAGGAAAGTAGAAAGAATTGGGGAAATATATTCACAAATGGAATAAATGCGACTGCTCACAAAATAAGAAAACTAATTCCATAATAGATCTAACAAATGCATTGTATGTGAATGCGAATATTCGATGGATAATAAAACAACATTATGATCATTGAACTGGCAAATCCATTAACCCTGTATTTAATAATTGTAATCTACAATTAAAATTGACCAACTTTTTACCAATTTATTTTCATAATTTAGCTGGCTATGGTCATTTATTTATTAAAGAGTAAGCTATGATGAAAAAGATACAGATTTAATTGCAAATAATGAATAAAAGTTTATTAGTTTTGGGAAACAGACAGAAAATTTAAAAATGTGATTTATAGACACACTTAAATTTATGCCTAGCAGTTTGGACAAATTATCATCTAATTTAACTAGAGAACAAATGAAACACTCACGCAAACATTCTCCAAAAGATCGAGTAGATTTAGTTATCAAAAAGGGCATCTATCTTTACTATTGCATGGATAGCCGGAAAAAATTTAACGAAACTATGCTTCCACCAAAAAGCGAATTTTATAATAAACTAAACGAATCTGATATAACTGATGACGATTATAAGCATGTAAAACATGTATGGAATCGATTTAATCTGAAAAATCTTAGCGAATATCAAAATTTACATTTTAAAAGGAATGTTTTATTGTTATCAGATATTTAAAAAATTTTAGGAAAACATGAATAAATTCATAAGAATTAGATTTAGCATGGTATTTCGCAGCGCCAGGCTTATCATGGGAAGCAATGTTAAAAATGATTAAACAACCATTACATTTATTACATGATTATCATATGATTTTAATGATAGAAAAATGTATTAGAGGTGGAATATCACAATGCTGTAAGCGATATGTTAAAGCAAATATTAAATATTTAGATGATTTTGACTCTAATTAAAAGCCCAACTATTTAGGATATCTCGATGATAATAATAAATATTGCCGGGCAATGTCACAATATTAACCATATGGTGGTTTCGAATGGGAGAATTATACAGCACTTAATTTGTACAATGAACATATATTAAATTTGGATGATGATACTAATTATTGTTATATATTAGAAGTTGATTTAGAATATCCACAAGAACTAAATAATTTAAATGAAAATCCACCATTCTACACAGAAAATAAGGTAGTTCCAAAAACAAACAAAAAATATAAATTATTAACAACATTATATAACAAAGAAAAGTATGTAATACACTATCATAATTTTAAACAGTGTCTATAGAATGGCTTAAAACTTACTAAAAAATACACAGAACATTAAAGTTTAATCAGTCGGATTGGCTGAAGAAATATACAGATCTGAATACAGAGATGAGATCTAATGCAAAAAAAAACTGACTTTGAAAAATATCTTTATAAGCTCATGAACAATGCTGTGTTTGGTAAATGATAGAAAATATAAGAAATATGGTAGAAATAACAGACCAAATTTCAAAATAAGTACTATATTTAATGAGAATCTTGCAGTTGTTCATATGAATAAAACAAATGTAAAATTTTATAAACCTATTAATGTTGGCATGCCAATCTCAGACATATCAAAATAATTGATGTATGATTTCCATTTAAAGTAATGAATTCAAAATATCGAGATAAAATGGATTTATTTTATCAATATACTGTTAGCTCTCTCTCTCTCTCTCTCTCTCTCTCTCTCTCTCTCTCTCTTATATATATATATATATATATATATATATATATATATATATATATATAAAACCAGAAGATATTTATGAAGATATGAATTCAATGATAGAAAAAAATTTGATACAAGTGATTCTCCAAATGACAATATTTATAACATTATTTAAATAAACAAGAAAGTTTTAGGCATAATGAAATATGAAATAAATGGAAAAATTATGAAAGAATTTGTTACTTTAAGAGCCAAAATGTTAGCTTAGGGGGTTGATAAAAAGAAAATAAGAGATCGAAGGGTGTAAAGAAATGTGTGTTTAATGAGAGAATTACATTTGAGGACTATAAGAACTGTTTGTTCAAAGATAAAATACAATATTCAACAATGAATTTAATGAGTGAGAAACATGACATATGTACAGTAGAAGTTTATAAAATAGCATTAAGCCCTTTCGATAACAAAATTATTATACAAGAATATAAAATAGATACATTACCCTATGGGTATCAAATTGAATAGTTTTAAATTATTTTTTATATTATATTTTAAACCTCTTTATTTTCTAAACAATATCAATATCAGCACTGTCAAAATGAAACAGTGTACCATTTCTGTCCCTAATTTCCACACAATATGATTAAACCGCTCATTAATTTGATAAAAAATTGAATGTGCAGGCTCATAAATAATAGAATCTCTAAAACCAAACATCATTTTTGGTGGAAAACTGGCTATTAAATCTGTTTCTAAATGGGTTTTAATTAGGTTATTTAGTACTTAAAACATCTTTGTGTTTTTCAATAGTCATATTTCTTTGAAAACCACGAATATAAGATAATTGATCATCAAATTTAGAAATACACTTAGATTGGATAGGTTTTCTATTTTATATATTATCTGCTGTTAATTCAATGTAATTTATTGAAAATGGATCAATCGAATTTATAGTTTCTCTTAACGTTTCGATGTCATATTGACCTCTAGGAATAGTTGTAACTTAATTTTTATCAACATTGGGACTCAATGCATTCATTTGTTGTATATATTTGGTGATAAATTTTTGTATGTAAACTAACCAAAGCAATTGATTTGTCTTGATGAATTATATCATAATGATTTTTTTGTTAATTTTAATGCTCTATTATAAATTTATTATGAAAATTAGCACATAAATGAAAAAATGTAATTTGACTGTTAGTGTTTTAATTTCCGAAGAAATATCTAAAAATAAAAAGAATGTTGAATTATCGCCTTATAACATGAGGTTTAATTGATGAGCCTAGTTAGGGTGAAAAAAAACTAATTTGATGATAAATTTGATTTATAATGTAGGATGGATAAATTTTAATAAATTATACGTTTATTCAAATAGTTTAATTCTACCAAAATATATTGAGTTACAGAATGAGTTAAACATACTATCTAAGAAACTTAAAGTTAAAGAAAAATTTCATACTTTTTTATAATAATTATGAAATCACTCCTTTAGATCAATGTGAATATGATTCCCTAGTTATATTTGATGGTATTATTTTAGATGACCGAGATATTGTTCGCAATTATTTCACTAAAGGAAGGCATACAATTTTGATGTATTTTATTTAACCCAAACATATTAAAAAATACCTAAACAATTGGAAAGAGATAATACAGTTTTTTTTATTTAGACAAAATTACACTAACTTAAAGCACTTCTATAATAATTTTGTTGGTGGAGATATGCCTTAGAAAAAATTTAAAAAGATTTGTGCCAAATGTTGAGATAAAGATTATGGCTTTATTACAACATATTTGAGTAGAAAATAAAAGAAGAAAAAGTACAGAAATAAAATTAAATATGGATATCAAGTGGATGATGCAAATTCGCTTTCAAAAATTGATACTGAAAACTTTGACGGTTCTTTAAGAATATTTCAAGAATATCACAATATTTCTTCAATTGATGGTAAACTAAATAATGAAAGACTTTAATTAATTACTAAACCAAGATGAGGTGTTAGGGATGAGATATTTGTGTACCTTTCATTAACCACAAAATGGAATAAAAACCCATTAAAATTGATTTTTACATATGCAAATAAATCAATTACAAAGTTAGCAAAAAAGGCTTTCAGCATTTGACAAAAGCACATAAATTATAAATTTGTTTACGATATGAAGTCTCCAGATATACTTATATCATATAAACAAGGTCAACATAATAATAATAGATTACGTGGGGTTTGTCCTTACTCATTATATCCATTGGGTAGTGCACTTGCTAATGCATATTTTCCAAATATACAAAATAGTCATGTTGAAATTCATATTAAGTTGAAGGGATATTGGTATAATAGAGGCAGAACACTCCTGAAAATAAAATTAATTTATTACCACATTTTGATCCATGAAATTGGCCATGCATTAGATCTTTAGCACATAAGTGATAAAAATGTGGCCATGTATCCAAATGTTAACAATGATTTGTTTGATTTGCAGCTAGATAACATTCAAAGCATTCAAAACTTTTATGGACCACCCTAACAAAATAATTTTAATGATGATGAACCAATGGATTTATATAAAAGCAAATACCCAAAAACATTTTTAATTATTGGTAGTGATTTGAATATTTTTGACAGCAAAATATTGGATGAAAAGCTTGAATGATGGGAAAATCTTCAATAAAGCATTTTTATACCATACTGGTTCAATTTTTTACCTAAAGATTTCAATAATGGTTTTATATATCAAAGACCATCAGGTGAGTATGTTCTGTTTGTAGATGGTGACATTTATAAGGGTAATTATGCTATCTATAAACTTATTAATGGATATCCCAAAGGATTTTCTTCATTTGGACTAAGTGATTAATATAAAATAAATGCTGTTTTTTAATTCATATTGAGGAAAAACTTTTATCTTATATGAAAAGGAGCATTATGCTGAAATATAAGAATGTTTTTTCTAAATAAAAGAGAATGGTCTAATTAGCAAGAAATTTCCTAATTTACCAAATATAATAGACAGCATTTAGATATACAAATGGTTTACTGTACTTATTTAGCAATGAAGCTATCATAGAAAATGAATTTACAAAGAAATTGACTAGAGTTGGTAAAAAAAAAAAAAAAAGCATTTCCATGTATGGTATAAAGTGCGAATATTATAACAAAATCATAATTCAAATGAAAGATACTGTTAATGACTTATAAAATTTAGCTATTTAAGAGCCATATATTTAAATGAATTTGGTATTATTTTATAACATTATATTCTTAAATTTTTCATTTCCTTTATAAAAAAGAATATTAATATAAACACTTATTACAACTCGTCAATTTCACTTGTGCATTATTTCGCATATAAAATTGAGTAAATTCTAAACATAATCAATAACAAACTTATTTACAATGGTAAATAGGTTTTTATGATTATTGATGAGAATAATTATCCTTGGTTTAATGTCAAAGATGTTGCTGAAATTTTAGATTACAAAGATACAAAACAAGGTATAAAAAAGAAAATTGATTAAGATGATAATGTTTTATTAGAAAACTCCTTAAAGGACGTATGGCAGACACCTGTAAGAGGTAATGAAAAATCGGATGTATTTGCAATGAGCCTGGTCTTTATTCATTAATTCTGTCTTCTAAAAGAAGAAGCTAAACAATTTAAAAGATGGGTAACTAAATTTTTTTACCATCAATTCATAAATATGGTGAATATAAGTTACATGAAGTAAGTAAATTAAAATGTATAAAATTAAATCAACTAAAGCATACAAATAAAATTATCAAAACCAAATTTAAGAGTGTCAGTTGATCTGGTACTAAATGGAATAGTGCTCAGAATTGAGGTAATTTGAGAAATGACCCACATGTACCACAAAAACAAAATCAAAATTTAAATACAACTTTCATTATTTTAAAGTTATTTGATAATAATTTTGAAAATTATATTATTCAATATTATGATTATTATGTTATTAGAACTCAAGGAAATTATGTTCACAGACAATTTAATAGAATTGAAGATAGACATGCAAATTGTGAACTATTTTTGAGGTTTGATTATGTCCCAAATTCTATCAACTTATACCAAAGAATGAAAGAACGATTGAATGATCACATTGATAGTTATCACAAGTATTTCAGTATTGTCGGAAACTATATTGAACAACAATTGCTTAATGATATTGATAATCTCTATAGAATTGAGCTAGAAGCTAATTTTTAATTTTATATTACCATATTTTTTATTTACAAAACATCTGTTTTAATAATTCAAGTGTTGTGTGAGTTATCAAAACCCAACCATTTTTCATAAATTTTATTATATTTAGTTTTTAAGACTTTTTGGCCAAATGTTCATTTGGATAAACAGTTTTCATAATTTCATATTCATGAAAACTACCCATTATTTCTTCTCCTTTAGTATCTTTCAGCTTGTAGGTTGGTATATCATAATTTAACACTTTAACTATAGTAAATAATTGTGTTGTCCAATTAGCAGTATATCCTTTTTCAAACATTCGTTTCAATTTGCTGACATCAACATCGCCAACTTTGTATTTCTGCTTAGTAATCACATTCGCAAAATCTTGTCTTCAATTTTATTGATTTCTCTTATTAACTTCAATTGGTTTTATACCTATAGTTATATGTTTTGTATTGTTGTACTCTTTGACTTAATCATCTAATATATTTATCCATTTATAATTGCCATTTAAAGCAAATTTCTTACACATTTTATTCTTCATTGTTCGATTAAATCTTTCTACAACACTGGCTTTTAGTTCACTGAATGTAGAATATTGATTGATGTTATATTTTTGCATAAGCTCTTTAAATGTTTTGTTATAAAATTCTGAACCATTATCATTTTATAAATTATGTGGCTTTCTTTGCTTCAATATAGATTCTAAACTGTTTACTACATTTTTTATCTTTTGCCTTTAATTGGTATAGCAAATGCAAATTTAAAAAATACATCGATAACTGTCATAATATATTTATATTCATTTTTATATGTGATATGCTTTTCAAATTGCCAGTATTCTTGTTGGTTTATGTAATTCACTAATTATACCTTATCTTACTTCGGGCAATTTTTTTTAAATGTTGATTTATTAAACTACATATCAAGCATATACTTTTCTAAACTAATAGTTCATTTTTTGTTTTTTCAATTTTTATATTATTATTTTGGTGACTTTCTTGCACTTCAAACAGCAAGTGTTCCTCATTTAATAGTAAAAAAATATATACAGTTAATCTTTATATTTCACAAATATTCATATTATAGTCATAAACCCATCAGTATATTCAGATATTTTATTTATTTATATTTTAAAAACTAATTTATCACCTCTTTTAATATCAAATGGATTACTATATCCGATTTTTTTAAATCCTTAATAACAGTTAGAGTATTATCAGGTAAATGATTTATAAACATTACAAAAGAAAAGAAAAGTATGTTATTTAAGTGAAAATTACCGGGTTTGGTTTATTCCAGTTTGCAGGTAAATAAAATATGTGAGATTTTCCTTCAACTTTCAAGTTAGCAAGTGTATCACAATAATTCAAAACCGATTGGTTTAAATTTGGCAATTATTTATCGAAATATATTTTAATGACAGCATCTTTTCTATCGACAGGATCAGCCAAATTATTAATTCTACGATTTTGAATAGAGACATAATCGGTTGTACAAACAAACACTTTGCTAAGTTGATCATGTAAAGCAGTAACAATGATATTATATTTTGAATCTACATATGTTTTTAAATCAGCAACACTAGTATTTTATTTTGAATCTATATCAGTTTTTTAAATGTAGTCAGAAACAATAGTTTTATATTTTGAATCTGCTTCCTTTTTTAGTGCCTGCTTAGCATTATTTATTCATTTTATACAATCGACATTAGTGTTACTGAATGGTTAATTTATTTCTTATTTTAAAGCATAATCAGAAACAATAGTTTTATATTTCGAATTTTAAATGTATAATCTTATATATATGTTTCAAAATATCTTTTATTGACAGCATCCTTATTTTCTCTAGGTTCATCTATATTAACAATTAACATCATAAAAAATAAATATAAGATATTGTAAAATGAAAGCAATTCGTTAGTTTAGTTTGTTAAGTAGAAACACTGTAATTGCATATGAATCTACATATGATTTTAAAGCTTAGGCAACAGTGTAAAAAAATGTATTTAAAGATTCAATTAATGGTTTCCCAAATATATCCGTAAATTAATAACGAAGAAATTTTTCACTAAAATTGAATTCTCTATATAAAAAAATGTGTAATGCGTTAAACATTGGCATCCACAGAGAACTGAATTAAAATTCTGAATCCGATAATCATTGTAATTAACATTGCTATTTTTGAAATAATTAAGAGCATTACTAGTAATATTACCTTCAAATGAATCTAAACAGTAACCATTGTTGTTTTCTTTAAAATAGAAAATCCAACGAGTTCCTGGATTAAATGATATGTCGAAATTAACCACAGCACATTAATTTTTGTGGATAATTTTTGGTAATTAATCAATAATATAAACATATCTGAAATTTTTAATATGTAATATTTTTACGTATTTTTATATATCAATATTAGATAATAGAGCTAAATTTTTTCTTGGCCTTCATCTTTTTGCAACTAATCCTTTTCCAGCCTTGTTTTCCATTACTAAGTTGTGTCTTTTTTGTTCTAATTATTATTAATATTTTTTTAGTTTCTTCAACAGAATTATATATTGCAGTAGATTCACCATCTAAACCACCAAATGCACCTAAAGCAGCCAATATAATGGTATAATTCCTCCACGATGTAAATCACTTCCAGTTTTTTCTTTGGCTATCTGTGTAATTGTTGTAAAGTTAATTTGAAACTTTTGGCTACTTTCAATTTTTTTATTTTTTCTCTCAATTTGATCATTTGTTAACAATTGATCTATATCCAAATCTTTTAATTCCTCAAAGGGAATATCGAAAGTTATATATGTTATCTTCATTTATAAGTTATATATATATATATATATATATTTATTGAATAAAACATTTTAATTCCCCAACCAAATTTTCTTTTTTAAACATAGTTGAAGCAACAGCAGCAGAAACAATTTTTTCTCCAATCGAATTTTTTTTTATCTAACATGATTTCTTTAGCTTCTTTTTGTAAAATATTGCCAGCTTTATGTCTAGATTCTATATCTTTATGATCTCTATATGCAATGTCATGATATTTGCATGCTTCAACTAATTTATTAATGCCATTGTCACGTTTTTCTAACCTTTCATTTAATTTTGTAAATGGCCCACAATATTATAACCAGGCAAATGCATTTCGGGTAGATTTAAATTGTTTAATACCCAATTTATTATACCCATACCATGGTGTTCGGAACTCCAGAATGTGTGTGGAATTACATTTAAAACTCTTATATGATATGGCATTTCATTTGGAACATTAACAATGATATTTTTTATATCGTTCAATGAGTAATTTAACTCGAGAAACCCCCTTCGATTCAACGATTTACATATAATTTTTTTTTTACTTTTAAACGAGTTATTAAAGTATTGAGAGCTTCGAGAGGCAAACTTTTTCCCCAACTGATCAAATGATGGGGAATTTAAATGTTTACAATAATAGAATCGAGTTTGATATTACTATAGGAGATGGATTTTCTCTTCCAAATGACGCTTATGTTTATGAGCAATTTAGTTAACTAAATAGAGATAAAGTTGGAGCTGAGGCAAACTATGATGAATCAGATAAAATTGATATTTGTTCAATTTGTTTTCCTTTCCAATTTTCTAGAGTAGAAATTTCAAAACATGGAAATATTATTGAAGCTGTTGATAATATAGGTATGACATCAGCAATGATGAATGCTTTACTAAGATCACCAAGTGTACAAAATTATTAAGAATTTACTGGTGTTGACAACTTATATAGAGATAAATCTGCTTCTAGTGAAAAAATAACAAAAGAGGTTAAAACTGTTTGCTAGTAATAAAACGAATTAAATAATCGATCCCCTTAGATATCTGTTTGGTTTTATTGGTAATAATGAAGTTTTATGGAAAGGTGGCAATTAAATTACTTTTTATCGTAATTCGTCTGAGAACAACTGTTCATTTCTTTATGAAACTTTTGATACAGATGATAAAGTTACGAAACATCGTCCTGATCCTGGTAAAATTTCTATTAAAAAATTAGAAATTATGTGGCCTATCGTTGAATATGAATCTAACACAGCTATTGTAATTAAAGAAAAATTATACAAAGATCCAAAAATACCTATTAGTGTTGATTATTGACAATTTTTAAAAAAGGAAGTTCCTACAGGAACAAATGTATTTAGCTTTGGTATAAAATATCAATTTAATAATTTACAATTTGACATGCCCGATTTTGTAATTGTAGGCTTTCAGCTTAATAGAAAAAATGGTGCTGAACAGCATAATCACGCTACTATGTTTGATCATTACAATGTGAGAAACATTTATGTTAAAAACGGTAGAAATGACATTTTTCCTAAAGAAAACTGGCATCTGGACATTGAAAACGGTGTTTATCTTAAATAATTCCTTGCTTATAATGATTTTAGAAATTCGAAAACTAAATTAGATGCCAGCTATATAAATAATGGACTTTATTATAAACGAACTGTAAACTTTGATGGTGATATTAATTGCTATTCATTTTGGGGGCGAAGGCCTTTATATGTCATTGATGGTTTAAACAGAAAAACAACCGTACCTAAAGAAAAAATAAACATTAAAATTTGTGTTGATTTAGTAAAGATGTTGACTCTTATACCATTTGTAATGTTGTTTTAATTAGTAAACGAAATCTTACTTATGGGTATTTGAAAGAAAGAATTACTGAAGATTTATACATTTCTTACTCTATTAAATGCTTCGTTATCTTAAAACAATATTTTGGACTCATAGTTGAGTGGTTACATTTAAAACTTTTGCGAATATTTTGTAATATAGATGAATTATTTGACCGAATAAAAATAGCAATTCTTATTAAAATTTTCTCAAAGTATCACTTTTTTATATAAAACATATATAAATTTTTAAATGTTATAAATGGATCAAATTAAAATTTTTTTGAACTTTTGAACATGGGATATTAAATTATAAAACCAGCAACTTCTATTAATAAAGAATTGGACATTGTTCAATTCAACATTGTTTTAAAAATCAATCAAATTGTTTCAAGATCAGATAAATTTTCTAATTTTAAAGAAGATGTTTATGATTTGGATTGTTGTGACGGTTGAGATTATGGAATTAGTAATGGCTATGCTTCAGATTTTTCTTTATTTCGAGAATTTAAAAACTCTTATTGGTGTTTTACTTTTGTTTAATAAATTTATAAATTCCATTAACTAGTATATTTTTATTTGTTCTTTAGCTTAATTTGCTAGATTTAGATTGCTCGCTTGCAAAATTGACATTTCTAAAAAACGTGAAAAATTGCTTGAAAAGCGAGAAATTTACATGTTTTTTTTCTTAAATTTGGATGTTTTTTAAGTGGCACAAATTGACACGGTATTTTTAGCATAATTGAACATTTTGCTTGATTTTGGCTTAAATTTACATGATCTTCGAGGAAAATTGCTTGTTTTGGAGAGCTCCTGTTTTAAAATTCCAGAGCCTAATTTAGCCTCGAAAACCTTGATTTTGGAGCAAAATGCGTTGAAATTTCGATGAAAATAAGGAGTGAGCCAGAACTGCCCTTATATATTTACTCAAGCTGTAGTCCACGGCATTTTTTAACGTTGTAAATATTTTTATTATTTCATCTCAGTTAGTATTGGTCGCTACGGTTGCAGAAAAACAAAAATTCTAAATTTGACAATAAATACTTTAAAACATACAAAGTTTATTTATTTTCTGAGTAAAATGTCATCACATACAATACGAACAAGTTGAACAATGTTTGGTAAGAATATGAAATAATAACTTTTTTCGTGATGGAAGCCCTTGATATCTTCAACACGATGTTCGCATGCCATACTGGCAACGCCTGGTCTTCAGTATCTTGGTTCTGAGATCTCGTACACCTACCTAAAAGTTGTTCTCGGTAAAGTGAGCACTTAAGAGATCAACCATTGGAACTATCCAAGCTACACTTATACTACAGTGGAACCTACACAGTGGTAAGCTGACTACAGGTTAACTTTGCAGCGAATTGGCGAAAATAGTTCCAACAATAAGACTTGACGCTGTATTATGAGCATTACATGCAAAATTATAGTTACGGAAACCTACTTTCTTAAACATTTCCTGGTTTCCACTCGAGTGATGAATGAATAAGATGAGACGGTTCATGGCGGTGTTAAACTTTCATATAGCAGGAAGGTACATAATGAGAGGGCAAGTAGATCCTAGGCAAGACCTTCAAATGCGTTCAGATAGCCGTTAGCAGACTATAGTCAACTTAATCCTTCATTTTGGTAAGCAAGGAGCAGGAGATGATATACCTCTTTGTCGATTGAAGGATATCGCTTGGCCAAATAATACCACTCAGATACAAAATACGTTACTGAACATGATGTACACTGGCCACAAGCATACTAAGCTTCATTGGTGTACGCGAAGCTGACCACGCCTTCTAAACATTACGGGCCAATAACAGACATCCGCCGGTTACAGCTGGTGGCTTTCTACACATATGACAAGGTAGGTGAAGACGTGACGTAAATAATGTGTGACAGACAATGAAGTGTTCAGCTCTTCGCCGACATACATAAACATCTCGCATAAAGCCTGTTAGAAGTTATGATTCCCGGACATAATTTACCCCAGTCTGTTAAGGAATTAGCACCTAGTATGAATCTATTAAGATATATTTCTGAAATAGTTGTAAGACTCGCGTAGAAGCGATATTTTTAACAATGTGTTCTTTTTCTTCTGAGTTTTGCTTTAGAACTGAAAGAGCGCGCTTACATGTACACAAGTTTTAGGATTAAAAGAAAGAATTATCACTAAAATAATACCATAAAATTTAATTGAATAGAATATGTGCTTATCTTCAATGAACAACATTTTTCGTGCATTAATTGTCGATGAACTAAAGTAAACAGTGCCTATCCATCGTGTTGAATGGTTAAGAGTTTCCAGTTGGCTCGCAACTCCTTAGGCACTTTTCTGTTAATACTTACCTAATATATTATTATAGGCTGATGCGCCTTATCTTATCACCTGCTAAAGAACAAGAAAGTCATGGGCAGAACAGAAATGAGCTAGAATTAAATGTTGTGTAGCGATTGTATTTCCGTCGCATGAACGACTGTTCCATTTTACATAAAATTTAAAATTTTTCCACTGCGAACCGCAAAAATTCTTCAGTCAACTTAATACTTATTTTACTGGTCATGTCTGTTATGTACTGCACTCATTTCACTATAACCTCTTTTTATATCTAATTGTTAACACTAGTTTTGGAAACGAATAAATGATATATTGAAATAACCTTTATGTTTCAAATAAAGAGTTTAGAATTAATTTCTTGAACTTTTCAAATTACATGGCATTACCACCAATCCATTTGTAGAATTATTATAATAAATTCCTTTATCTTGCCAAACAGTAACAAAAATGCACATTAAACATGATTATTAAAGAATTATTTACACGTACACTATAATGAGAGAAAGACGTATATGTATACGAAACACATAAAATATGTAGTAAATACTAATGGTGTTGCCTGACAAACATTAGACTCGCGTCTGTATTTTTTATTGGCTTAGTTCATTCAATCATATTTTCTTACATCTAAATTTGTACCAGCTAACATAGGTCCCTTCGTACAAGTTAGAAGTAGTAAACAGCGTATGTCAAATACGCCTGTATCTCTTAACGATTTAATGTAAGATGTGTAACCAGCTTAAAACATTTTAAAAATAACACAGAACTTGATCATGGTGTATTGACGACGTCCTCATAGCAACATAAAACCACACGGAAACTTATTTTTATAAAACTAAAATTTTTTCTTTGCATCTCGTGAATATCGAACTTTCAGCATATAGGCAATTAATATTATCGAGTTAAATGAATAAGTTTTCAACTTTATGAATCTTATAAAAGACATACCGAGAAATAGCACAGGGCGTGACATAAACGGGTATACCTAATGCAATAAACTTTTATGTCCAGAACGTAATTCCACACTGACGTATTTGAGAGCAGTATAAAACGCATATCCTTGTCGAGAAGTAAGTACGACATGAGAATGTCGTTACAGCCTCGAGAATGGCTCGTTATGAATGCAGCGACATTGTTTCAGCTGCGCCACGCGGAGACATATAGCTACAGTCGAGGAAGCCTACTGCTGTCTTGCTTCTTGTCGCGCAGCGTGTTGTCTGTGCCAAGTCATTTACATATAAAACGTGTTGAGATGGAGAGGAAACATAATAGTATGACGGGAAGTAACAACAGAAATACAAGTTGTTGGGACCTACGCGACTGTCATCCGCAATTCTGCTCTGGTGCCGGGTTGCGTGGTAGCCCGAGGATGCCATCCGTGGCTGCTGCACTCCACCACAGTTCTTACGCCGACTTTTCTTCTGCTCGGGGAAATAGCTCGCACCACTTTAAGTATGGAAATACAGAGATCTTACGTGCGAGCTTTGCAAATATATGTATAGTAAGAAACGCATATTTATGCATATGCCTGAAACGCTGGAGATTACGCACGCAAAAAATATTAGGCGCCCACACATAAACGTCGCTTTACACTCCCACAAATTATGTTTGGTCGTACAGTACGGGAAAAAGTACATTCTTATTTGAAAGCAATTTTTAAAAGTGTTATAGCAGAGTGTTTTAAAACACGGCAATAATCCCTAGCTCAGCAGCAAGGCCCACTAAATATACAGTACTTTCTTTAATATGTGGAAGACGTAAAATGAATGTTATGAAATTCTATGGCACTGATACTTTTCGATCTACAGCAAGCGATATATTTATTTCCGCATAGTGTAAGAAAAACTGGAAAATACTGAAGACAATTACACATGCAAGCGACATTGAATTATCTATACACTTATTAAGTTATATAACTATAATATTTCTAAGTATAACGGTGTCGTCCTAAATAACTCTACAAAAATACAGCTACCTGACATAACTTCCCAGCGATAGTCAAGAGTCGCCTGATGTTATACACGAGAAGGATGCAAAGTATCGTACAGCTCTGAAAATCCTGCAAATATAGTTTCCACAAGCTTAGATAAATATAAACTATTATAGTCATAGAGTAAATTGAGGTGTGCTATGATTTTGTTTTGTGTTAAAATCCTCCTCATATTAAAAATATTTATGCCCTTTAAAGAATCAGTTGTAGACATGACGAAACACTTGCATAGCGAAAATTATGTTACGTTTAGAGTTTTGGGTGGGTCTTCACATCGGGGTCATTACAGCTGAAAAAGCGAGTTTGGAGCAGCGCCCGAATGTAAGGTAGGGGGAAATGGGAGAACCCCGAGAAAACCGGTTTGAAAAAACTGTACTTAAAACAAATTAGAAGATTTACAGGAAGGTTTCGTAATTTCACGGAAAGTTGTGTAAATTCTACGCGAAATGTTGTTGGTATAATTTTACGAAGATTTCGGCATAAATTTTTACAATCTTACTTCCACGGAATTTCTTTCTAACAGTATGCCCGCCCAAGCAACAGTGTTATAAACAAGAACACGTTTGAAGGAATTTCTATAGTATGAATCCCCTTCTTTATTACGAATTTCATAATCCTCACTCACTTTTTGAAATTCACACTTCAGTTATATATATATATATATATTCTCTCTCTCTCTCTCTCTCTCTCTCTCTCTCTCTCTCTCTCTCTATTATTTTTTAAAGAGTTAATCGAATTATTTTGAAAGCTCTTCGTATTATTTTCCTTTCTTCCAATTACCAAAAATCCAACCAATATTTAAAAAATAAAAATTAACAACTTCCTGGTAATGTGACGCAGGGAACCCTGTAGTCAGAAATATTCACATAATTACGAAGGGGGATATATATTTTTTTAAATAATTTGTGTTAAAATAATAACAGACGCCTAAAAAGAAACCAAATTGATATCCTTACACGCGAGGCCGCTTTGTGTCTGGTAACTGCCATACTGGGGGAGGGGGTGGAAGGGGGTCAAGCAGGGGTAACCTTTGGCACGTGGAGGGGAGGGGGAACTACATACGAGCCATGACAACGCTAATGGGATTGACGTCATTTTTGTCCGCTGGAGAGTTGACTGCTCGGGTATCTTTGCTCGACAATTCTCCGCTTCACCTCTAACGACGCGACTCGACGTTCTGGGGCCGCGGTGGCTGAGCGGTTAGCCTGCTTGTCTCCCACTAGGGCGATCCGGGCTCAATTCCCGGCCGGATCACTCCGGATTTTCGCATGTGGTAATCGTGCCGGGCGATGCCGTTGTTCAGCGGATTTTCTCGGGTATCTACCGTTCCCTCCGTCCTTTCATTCCGGCGCTGTTCCATACTTACCTCAATCACCCTCATCGGCTCTGAAGATCTCGATGTTAAGAGCCGTCCAAATCTCTCCACTCACTCATTCGAGGTTCTGGGCCAGGTCACCTGAGCTATAGAAGCCTTGGCGTGTCTTTGTGCAGGAGAGACTTGAATGGCCGATAATGCTGAGTGCGTGTGACGTAGAAAAGTTGCGAAGAGACGGAGGATGGCGCAATGGCCAGCCAGTACAGTGTGCGGCTGTCGGTGTATATGCAGTCCATGGTTCCATTCAACTTTCCTGAAGCTAACGTTCTATTTCCAGGATATTCCCCCGTCTCGTGTAAACAGAGCTTAACCTTGTCTAAAAAAAATCTTCACTCTAAATATGAATCAGTGAGAATTTCAATCTTTCAATCTGTCAAACGTGTCTGACTGATTTAACAGTCACTTCAGAGAATTTAACTGATGAATCAGTGAAAAAAGCCAGATTTCCTTCACTTATTAATTCAGTAGCATTTTCTACTGATTCATCAGTAATTTTTTTGCTGTTTACTCAGTGATTAATTTTTGACTGATGGACCAGTTAAACAGCGTGTAAAAATTGCCCTTAAACCACGTTAAAAAATGGTCGTTAAACAACGTGTACAAAATAAAATAACAACGAATAAACTAATAAAACCCATACAAAAACATGCTAAAATGTGTTTCGTATTTCAAAACACCATTTTACCAGGTAACATGAACATACAGCCTTTCATTCTATGTTTATTTCATGTTTCATTTCGTTTTTATGTAGTTCTAATCGTCACAGCGCTCTGTTCGAAGGTTTAAACTGTTTGTATATAATGCGATGAAGAGAGTACACTCGCGTACAAATCGTTTTAACTATCCTAAGGGTACCAATTAAAATTAAAAGTAAAAGCATACTAGTAAAATTTTCGGGATTTCGCGATGAAAATAAAGGCATAAATATAAAGTCCTTACATTATCACAATGTGGTGTGATAGCTCAGAACGGCCGATAGTCGAAGCGGAAAAGGCGTGTGTATTCAATTCCGGTCACTTCCGACAGTTTTTTAACCCTTTAAATTACGGTAAATTGCACAATATAAATAGTTATAGGCTGTTCACAGTAAAATGAGCACTTTTGAATGCCCTGCTTAAGATCTACTTGAATACACATTGCGTGTTCTTCCGCCTTATGTAAAATTGGCATTGTTATGGGCCTCGTCACTTTATTCATGCGTCGATTAGGGGAAAATTTGAAATTATTAGAAAAGTAAATATTCTACAGATCTGATCATTTTTACACTTCGATGCATTAAAAATACAGAAAGAGAAAGAAATAATTTAAGTTATCACATATTGTTACATAACACTTTTTTTTCGACGTTAATATATGGAACTGCTTTCCCTTCCATCGTTAACAACTTAACTGACCACGTGTCTCTAATTGCGCCCGTTAAATATATGCAGACAGGGACAGCGACTTTTTCCTAAGGTTGATTTCAAAAATGCTCACTTTATCGTGAACAATCTTTAACTTTCGTAAGTATGTTTAATTCACGTAATTTTTTCGCTACATTCAATAAAAACAATACATAATTTGCCACTGTAGTTGGCCGTAACTTATACAATCATTGAAATAATTTAAAAGTCACTAATTCAATAAAGTGAAAATTTTCACTGAAACAATCAGTGGTTTTACACTCATTCTAAGCGGAGCCATTTTAATTATTCGAGTAGTTGAATTTCACTGCGAATCAGTGGTTTCTCACCGATTCGAATTTAGAGTGTAGCAAAGGGACAAACCACCGTATAATTGCGCAATCAGGGTAATATTATTGTCATTACCAACACACCTATTTTCTCAGTGTTTCTATTTATATGATTTATAAATGAATTATTATAAATTATAGATACAATATAGGAAGTTTAATTCAACTAAAATAAGCTAATTTTATGTTAACATATGTATAACGCGCTTGTTATGCGTGATAGACTTAGGAAAAATCCAAACACGTCATACATAGGATAATTTTTCAAAGGTTTAATTGAAAAAAGTGTACAGAAACCGAGAACAGACTGTAAGTGGAGGAGAGATTTGGGCGGCTCCTAACTTTGAGAGCCGATGAGGGTGAAGTGAGGAATGCAATGCGATGGAAAAAAATCCCGCTGACCAGTGGCATCGTCCCCCATGAATCCCACGTGCGAAAATCCGAGAGCAACGACGCCGGGAATAGAACCCGGTTCGTCGTGAGGGGAAAAATGGAAGGTGGGGGTGGGGGGAGGCACGATAGAACCGCTGTCCCTTTCGTGGAATGTAGGAAGGTGAGACTTTTTCCGTGAGTGACAGTCATTTGGCGGTGGACATTTTGATCGAATATTGACGCTTTAAATACGTTGCATCGTGTTTGAAAAATGCGTTGTTTTATGAAATTATTAAACGTATGTCCAATAGGTTTACCTAATAAAAGAAAGTACATTCTAGGCGTTGACGGTATGGTACTTTCAACATATCGCAAAAAATTGGAAACACTAGGCAACCCCCCCGCTCCTCACTATTGGTTGCATGTCTGCTCCCAGGACGACATCGGCGCCGCTATGTCACGCCCTGGCGAGTCGCCGACGAGAATACTGCACGATAGTTGGGCGTCTTGCACATAGAGGCGATACTGCTGTACATACACCGGCTGGAGTCGTCCCTAGTAGTCCATCGATTTTTGTGTCACTCAGCATACGTACACCTCACAGGCGGCCGCCTTAAGAGACTGCGGATAGGGTCTGGACAATGATAAGGACTTAAAATAAAACTGAGTTTATCATAAAATTGCACTTACTGATAAGAATAGTTTGCGTTAATGCAAGTAGTAATCACTGTATGTATTTTTATGTCATTGTAAACAGAATAGCTACAGTGAGAACATTTTATTTAATTAAGACATATCTCTCAAGACCTGGATATGGCATAGAATATAGATAACTATACTAGGGTTTCTAAATGAGTTTTTAGTTGGTCATTCAACTGCTATCAGTATGATGCCAAGGAAAATATATTTGCAAAGACTTGTTCCTAGTACGGATTCTCACCAATTGTGGAGTTATACCAATGCAGCTGTGTAAAAACAATATTTACTAGTTTTATTAGTGTTTACGTAGTATACGCAACATTGACCATGCAAATTTGCGATTGTGAAAAGTGTATGTGTATATATATGTATATATATATATATATATATATATATACATACATATATATATATATACATATATATATATATATATATATATATATATATATATACATATATATATATGTGTGTGTGTGTGTGTGTGTGTGTGTATGTGTGTGTGTGTGTACTTTACAATTTTTTTTGTAAAAAAGTTGGCAACCTTTATTGTACAACATTTGTAGAGAAATATTCTTAATTGTACTACAAACGTATGTCTACTTTTGTGTCGTTTTAAAAACGTTAAATTTTGAATAACTGCCTTGCTTTATACTACTGCCAGTTTTTTTTAATAGCACTTGTAAATGTACGAACACTATAGATCTGCAAAAGTATTTTATGTAGCAGATTTTAATACGAGCATTTTTATATTAAACCTTTAGGTCTATTTTCAAATAATTCTATTTTACTGTGTAGCAAAAGGGTTATTTGCGCTCAGTTATAAGATCTCCCACTACCAGGAACTTCAAGGAAATAGCTCGTATATACCGTTTATGTACGGTAGATATGCCATGCCTAGCATTTTTGTGATTGATAGAAGACGTGGATCGCATTTGAGAAGTCGTGATTTCTGTCTGAACCGGGAATGGGTTTTTGTCGTCTCCTTTATCAGGTAAATGCCGGTACAGTTTCATAATTCGCCGTCCTGCACGGTATTATTTCCCACGTTTGAGACCTAGAATCAAGGAACGATGAAGGGCAATTAACACGCGCTTTCAAGTGCCCAATCGCCTCTGTGCACTAGCGTGCAGCGACTTCCGGTGGCGAGCCTATCATTTTATAGATTGAAAGTTTTTACAAAGTTCAGTGTTCGGCCATGTTTTAGTTTAGCAGATATGCACGCAGAGTATTTCAACATATACCATATATATATAAGATATACACTCATGTCATTTGATTGTGCACTACACAATGATAATATAGTTTGTTAAAAAATATTAATGTAGACGGGTATGGTCGCAATTATATAACACAAATTTATGTGTTTAATTACTAGCAGAGGATATATCGTGATAACATTAACCTATACGTTGATTTGAAATAATCTGTACTTTTGTAATAAGTCTGTAAGTTTGGTTCAATCATCATACGTTTACTATTATTGACTTATCAAATTATAATGACCTAATTTATGAAATAAGATGAATTCAGAGCATCCTCTTTAGTGCACTTTAGTTAAGGCTTCAAAAGTTTTGTATTTTTAACATGGACCTAAGGAAAAAATACGTATAAATGTATGCGAATTATTTTACTTAGAAATTAAATATAATGAATTACCGTTTTAATTGTGTTCAGTTAGTACCTCTACCATTGATTACACAAAACATTTGCGATTGAATTATATACTTCATATCTTGTTTAGTTTTAACAATCTTGATTTTGTTCTAAAACTTTGTATATTATGCTATACTTTTGTTTCATTGCTTCATGCATAAAAGATCGCCATGTTGAAACAAAACGTTGCATGTTTACTCTGTAACTTTGTAACTGTACACATTCAGATCATCCACTCTACTATCTCATTCTTTTATTATTTCTAGTTGCAGCACAATTTCATATTTGCATACGGTTTTGACTAAAAACTTTATACACATATAATTTTGCAACAAAAGAATGGATACATGCAATTTTTATTGGTTATAACTTCACCAAGTATGAGATAATCATGGAAATTTTCTTTGGACTTGCTTATATTGGTTCACGTTTGCATCTGCTCGTATAAAATTCATCATTTTGCCTTGAATTAGAGCTGAGAGATTTTTGAGTTTTCTGAAAAATAATGTTACATGTACTTATGAACTTTTGGAACTCACCACCTGTGCCGTATTGGCACGCCTCCTTAATTATCCATGCGACACTTAATTTTTAAATGCGTAAAATAGTTTATTTTTATGCGTCACTAAGAATTTTACAATATGTCTTTGTGAGTTTGATATAAGCGAATATTGAATTTTATAGGTTGTCACTGAGATGAGCTGATTTTAAGCTATTTTGCAAACTTCAATTTTTAATATTTTGATTAGTTATAGATTTAGAAAATTTTATATCCACCTAAGTACCTGATAATTAACTTCGTTTTTATAGGTTTCGAGTATATTATTTCTCTTTTCAGTCATTAGCACGATTGCAAGGATTTTAATTAGTAATTGTCTCGGGAATTCGGTTATTTTGAGTATTTCCGTAATTAATTACTTTGTGCTTATTTTTTATTATGTGAGTCATGTAATTGATATTTAAAGTATATTTGTCTGTTAAATAATTACTTTATTTTCAGTTTGAAGCAGTATAATTTGTCGTCAGACATCTATTCCTGTTTTCATGTTGGTATATATATATATATATATATATATATATATATATATATATATATATATATATATATATATATATATATATATATATATATATATATATGCCGGACTAATTATGCATTGGTTACAAATTTTCCCTCAGTTGTATTTCCCCTGTGGAAGTTTTGCTTTACTCGAGTACTTTGGATAAACTACGTTCTAAATCTCGCTAGAGCCTTCCAGCCTCTCGTTCCTTGTCTGACCGGATGTCAATATATTGTATTTCATGTCCGTCGCTGGCAACCTTCCACACCTCGTTTCTGGCGTGACTGCCGTCTTCGTGCAATCACGTGATAGCTCGCCAGTTTCTCCAACGCGTGCCTTCCTTTGTGCCTCTTGTGGGTCGTCTGCGACACCTAGCGGAGACGTTAGAACTACCCTGGACGGCTAATTTTTATTTCGATGCTCCGTTCTTTCTGGCCACCTCCTGACACTCTCTCCTTTCCTTCTCCACACTTTGTTCCTAGGCTCGCTGCAGTCATGACGCGTTGGCGACATGCAGTGGCCGTGAGGCGGTTTGTGAGAGCTTACACCAGAATTTTGTGCATCACGTAGTGGAGCCTAGAATTTTTTTGTGGTGATGTGAATTTTTAAATTTTTATTTATTTTTGTTCTTCTCTCCATTATTTCGGCATTCTTCTGGACAATGTATAAATTTTCGTCTCTACCCTCATGTGTATGTCCCCCGAGTTTCAATCAACGTCACACCTGCTTGACGTTCACAAGGTTTCCTGTCTGACTCGTGAGTTTCGTCTCTTATCCAAGTTTCTTCATGATCAAGTATACGCTACCTTTCTTGGATACTTAAACTTTCGCCTTCTACAGCACTCAAGAGAGTTTTGTTCAACAACTTTGGACAGCTAAGTGGACTAACCTTTGGAAATAATTATTATATCTATTTCACCCACAAGTAATATACATACTGTGTAATTACCACTTCATCTGTGCGGTTTAATCTCGTTTATAACTTTGATGACAATGTATACTTTATTAAATGTGTAACTGTATTTTTTTGCTTTGTTCGTGGTTTTGTTACGCACATCAAAGTAATTTAATTCGCATGCATATTAAACATAATACATGTCATATATATAAATGTTATATAGGATTCCCTTTGAATAGGTTATATGCTGGCCATGCATTTCTTTTGATACTCATCTTACTAATTGTTGATTTATTTATGCATATCTGGGTGCTGATATGTTTCGTTGTTAATATATATTTTATATTAATCACAAAGGAAAACAATAAATTTAAAGCAGATTTATTTTAGCACACCACAAAATCCAAGTCTTTTCATTTTTAATAATTCACTTATTTCCTCTGGGCTTTTCTATACCTACTATGCATACATATGTATGTTATTTTAATCGTGAGCTATTTAAACTTCTTTTGTTGTCATATACGAGCACCCAGCAAATCTATTATTCCTTCCTTGTCACTTCATTCATTCATTGTTTGTTTGGGCAGTCCTTATTGATTTGGGTACAGACTCGTTAACAAACGGCCTAGTTAGCTTTTGACATATGTAGTTGTTGGATTGTTTAAAGTTGACGTACGCAGTAGGCGATATATGTAACAAGTTGCATTCAGAACTGCTCTGGCATGAGATTTTATTTAGTGTAATAGCGACTTAACAAACGTACATTTCAAACACAGTGATTGGCGTTTCTTGAGCCAACTGGGTAGGAATACGTGGCTTCATAGTTGCACATATATAATAATAAAAATACAACGTGAATTATTCTTGTAGGGTTATGTTAGTGTTATGTGCAGAAAATCCCATACAAGATAACAGTGGCAACGGAATCGTTTCACCACTCAATCATTATCATAGAGAGAGTCATGCTGTAGAAAGGGCGCGAACCGCGAATCTTGTAAATGTAAATATTGATGGTAAATACTGCGGTAATTACTATGGATCAAAGAATTACAGGGACTTATTTTGAATATGTACCTGGTGATTTTATGTTGATAGTTGATTATTTTTGGTTCTCTAAGAGACTTAAACTATTGCTTCCCACGTAGAATAATAGCTTATTTATCTATACAAAATAATAAACGAATATTAGCGACTATAATAATATAAGAAAACATGTGTTCATATATTTCGATGTATATTCAAGCTTGAAGCATAAGCCAGGAAGATAGTTTCTGTAACGAATTGAAAAACGGCAGGTGGAGTGGAGAAAGAGAGAGAGAGAGAGAGAGAGAGAGAGAGAGAGAGAGCGAGAGAGCGAGAGAGATTTGAACGTCTCTTAACATCGAGATCTTGAGAGCCGATAAGGGTGAAGTGAGATGAGGATGACGCAGCGCCGGAATGCAAGGGTGGGAGAAACGGGAGATCCCCGAGAAAACCCGCTGACCAGTGGCATCGCCCGGCTTCGATTCCCACATGCGAAAATCCGGGAGCGATCCCGCCTGGAATCCAACACGGTTCAACAAAGTTGGAGGCGAGTTGTCTAACCACTACCCCACCGCGGCTCCTAAAAACCGTGGGTTACTTTGGAGACAGCAAAGCAGCATTTTAAAATATAAAACAATTTAAACCTATACTTTTTCAGATGCCATAAAAGATAAAAAAGAGACAGCGTAAGAGAAATGGTGGAAATGACTCAATCTCCTCACTCTTCCACTCTTTATTTCTCACTTACACACAAAGACCCACTTTTTTACTGTATTTTTATATTAGTTATTATTTTATTTTATTCACACACGTATACATATAATTTAAAATCAGTATTGTAAGGTTGTTAGGCCAGGAAGCAACGTCTCCCAGCTGTTCGGAAAAATAACATATCAGACTATCCGACAGAGGGAACATATCAGTTAGAACGATAGAAGATCGATGTCTTCGGGCACAGCTCGTGTCACAAATTAAGACAAAATCTATTTAAACAGAATATAAACGACGCAGCGGCAAAAATAGCGTATTTCCCCTTACCCTAACACACCCTAGGAATTCTATCAAAATGGTATAGTTCTATTGAGTTTGGGGATTTTTTGGCAGGTGCATAAACGATTACAGGAGGTTGTATGAGAGAAGATAGGAATTATTTTTAATGTGGCCTTGATGTCGCTACCTCCTACCGAATGTTTTCAGAGACTTGTAAACATTCAATTGTTAAAAAAAAAAAACAGTTAATTCTTTATTAAAGGTTGAACAGGGCGAGCTATTCCTTGATCAGCTTTTTTGGATATAAAAATGTTACTCTTTACACAGTTTCCAAAAAAAAAAAAAATGAAAATAGATTTCGTATTCCTTTTGGCCACGTCTAAATTAGCAAGGTAAATGATAAACGAATTAACTTCTGAATGTTATTTGCAGTGTAACAACATATGCGTGCTCGGTTGCCAAAATTTGTTGCAAAATATGAGCGATAGAGACAAACCCTACAAGGATTCCATCGCCTTTATATGAATGACACACCGAAGCCCTGCCGTATTTATTGAACGCAGCCATGGTAGTTTACAAATGTTACGACAAAAATTAATAAATATTCAAAAATTTGCTTGTAATTCTCGTTTTGTATCAACCTTTTTAGGTACGTGGTAATAACCAACTTAAATAAGGGAAAGAACTCAAGAGCGCTGCTAAAAGATGATTTTTAATTACATTTATGTATTTTATAGTTTCTTCGCAATACATTTCTATGTTGCAAACATTTCAATTACCGGAATACATAAATTTTACAGTCTGTTTACGGTACGTTAACTTTTTCTCAGTCAAATTTTAGGTATGAGGTGTTCGGTTGTTTCATAAATAATTGATATATCGCATACGTTTTACATCTCTAGTGTTTTTCTATGAATGAAGCTTTCACTTGTATTTTGTTTATAGTTTTTAACATTTGTTACATAGTCAGGTTGGATTAAAATCCGAGAGAAAAGAGATAAGTTGGTGTAAATGTTAGTAGGAAAATTGGGATTATTTATGTGTAACTATTAAAGTTTCTTACGGCCACATTTGAGTGAAGTTTTGGAAACGCGTTTGTTTGTTATTTATAAAAATATTAATATTTTGATTGTATGGCGTTTCCCCCGAGACCCCGCTGAGCTGCTGGCAGCAGAACGTCACAACAACCAGACTATACTGCATTATAAGGCGTCCACCTTCATAGTCCTACTCCAGTGTTGGAGGCACAAAACTGAGCTGTTTATGTCGGTACCCCGTCCTGCTGCCTTTAACTGTGCGGCTATGAGCGGTAAACATGAAAGAAGAAAAATTTGTAATAAATCCCAATGCAAGTTTCCGTAAAAAGTTTCGCACAATATTCACTTAGTATGCTCGAAACTAATAGTTTGCGAAAAAAAAGACCGTTTTCATGTGCGCTGAAGGACTTCAATGAAGTGCTTCGTCGATTGAATTTTGTTATTTTCGTAAATTAATATGGTGGAAACGTGTTAGCATTTATTGGTATTATATATTTGGAGTAATTGAGACAATTTTTCATATAAACAAAACATATATCTATATAATTAAATTTTAAATAAATTTAATTAAATATTAAAAAATACATTCCGTAACAATTTCAATTTAAAAATTTTCGCGGTGAATTAAAAAATTGTGCTTACAATATAAACTTCAAAATTAAATTTAAACGATATATTTAAGAATTATATGTACAGCATAAATTACAAATTTAAATGAAAAATTCATTGGGTGCTTTGTAAAAAAATTTTAAGCTTTATTATATATATTTTTAGAATTATTACTTCTAAATATTTTAGTTTCAAATTAAGTATTTTAATTGTTGTCCAAGCTTAACCATATGTATGTACTTTAATTTTTTTTTTAACCTTAGGTATTGAATACCTAGTGCACTTAGGTCAATACGGAGACATACAGACGCCATGAGCGTGATTTTGCTGCAAAATTTCTGGCAGGAGAATCACCAAGTGGAAACAAGGAGATCACTGATACTAAAGCCCATCACCTGCAAAACTTAGAGTGATTCATCTTCTTGGCATGTCGTTAATAACATGTTTTTTCTCTTCTGAGAGGGCAGCGGCAAGATGATACAATCGCCTCACATCAGCAGCAGTGTTTATTAATCCGCTTTCATCCTCTTCCGACTTCATTCCAAGTTGGGCGACTTGGTCATGAGGCCGTGCTTCCAGTAATATCCGATGTGAAATTTCACCGCTCAGGCAAGAGAAGCTAATTAATTCCCAGGAAGCAAGTAACATGGTACAAGGGTTCAGACCGGGCTCTAAGAACACACTTCCCCGATACCGATGGAATGATGTTCCCAGACGTCATGAATGTTAAACACATTCCTTCGTAACACCGACTACGAAACTGAGGTTGTTAACAATTATGTCATAAAGTGGGCCTCACTGAGGAAATCTTATATCACTGAAATCATTTCGTTATCAGTGACATCCGATTAAATAACACTTGTTCAAAGTTACTTCTGCGAAATAAATGGAGACAGAGCAGATTATAGTAATTGACTTTACATAGTAAAAAAACACAAAAGTGAAATTTCTAATTCGGTTGCATTCCAGAGAGTATCTTCGCAGGATGTAACGTACGTCGATTAGAACAATTCAAAACACTTCATGAATTAAATAATTACACAATTCTGAATATGCAATAGACTACCTAGAGATCGAGAGCAAAATGTGTTACTAATTATACGAGAGTGATTCAAAAAGTACCAAGAGCTCTCACGAGTGTAATAAAAGCACTATTGTTCGAATTTTTCATTTGTTCAAACGTGGAATTGCGTAGTTTGATCTGGTTTTTGCGTCTAAATTACATCTCTCCAGCCCAAGATTTATCGTCAACTCTTTGAGGGGAACGGTGCTAATGTTATGTCAAGTAAATATGTTTACTTTTGGTTCTCAGAGTTCGATAGTGGCAGGAGAAACGTGCAAGATGAGCAACGGTCTGATCGGCCAAGCACGTCCACTGCAGATGAAGATGTGTGCCATATGGATGCTGTGATTCAGGGCAGTGGTCGTATTCGTCATAGCAATATTACTATGGAACTCAACATTTCAGCGAGCAATGTGTACAGTATCGTTCACGAGAGAATAAGCTACAGAAATTTGTGTTCACACTGCATGCCAGGCAAGTTACAGAAAGTCACAAAACCCTAAGATGAGATTATCTCTCATGATCTTAATGCAGTTTCATGGGTAAGTAGAGCCTTTCCTGCACTGTAGTTTTACAGGGGATGATAGATGGGTACATCATGTGACACCCAAGAATGAGAAAGCATCCATGTCCTGAAGACATACATCGTCTCCACCTTCCAAGAAATTCAGAACAGCTCCATCCACAACGAAAATAATCGCGATGGTCTTTTGGGACCACAAGTTTGTGCTTCAGGCAGATTTCCTCACCGGTAGAAAGCCTTTGAATGCCACCAGTTTTTGTCACACACTGAGGCAGTTGCGGGAGGCACTTCACAGGAAATGACCTGGACTATTCGTAACAGGCATCAAGTTGCCCACACAAACGAGCACTCGGGAATTGTTACTGCTCTTCTGGTTGGAGATACTGGACCATCCTCCCTTCAGGCCAGACCTGGCACCCAGTAATTTCCATCTCCTCGTACAACTAAAGGGATACCTGGGCAGGAGTTTATTCACAACCGATGCGAAAGTTCTTGCAAGCGGTGATGATATGGTTTCAGGGACTGAAAGCAGATTTTTCTATGCTGTCATCGATGCCTTAGTGTACCATTGTAACAAATGTTTGTACAAGCATGTTAATTATGTTTAAAAGGATTGTGTACCAATTTCATGCTCCTCTGTATCAGTATATCTACCTGTGGAATAAAGTTTGTCCAGGAGACCTTACTTATTGAAACAACCTTGTATCATGCATATGGAATTGGTGCACCTGTACTTAACATGTATGTACGATGTAAAAACTACATCCATACATTTGATTTCATCTTACGAATTGATTGACAACATAGTAGTATGATTATCTATGTTTTGGAGCATGCAACATGCATCGGAATTCGCAGTTATCCTCCATCTTCGTAGATGCTGGTAGTGGTCAGCAGACTGAGATGCCATGTTATCGACAAAATTGCAGTCTTCACTCAAAAACCACTTCCTAAATTAATTATTTTGCACAAAAATCTTCTTCTTTTTTTTTACTTAAAATTAACAATAAAATAAATTACGAAAGACTTCCAGAAGCTCCTTGAAGCAAGAGCCGAAATATTCTCATTCGATCAAGAGTATTAGAGGGTCTTAGCGGAATGAGCCACTTAATCATCACAGCAGGAGAGAAGGATTCGTGAGTCCGAGCCAGGTCAAGAGGACCAGGGAGGATCAGCAGATGTGGCTCCATCCCCGACCACCATCCTGTACCTACCACATCCAATCCACGCTACCTCTTCCCCTCTCCCTCACCACCACCCCAACCTGTCACCACCGCTCACCCACCCTGCTCACCCCCTTCACCATCATCTCCAACACTCCCATCACAACACCTGGCTTGTAAAATAATAAAAAAGTTGAGGGACATACAAAATTTACCTCACACTCACTCCTCTATCATCACTCTCCTCGGCACAGATTAATCGTTGGACCTTGAGACCATGAGTCTCGTGTAAAGTGGAAAATATACAACTACACCCCCAACTTGAATGAAAACGGCGCTGCAACTGATGTCCCGTGTGCTAGCTTGACCACCTTATTTCCTTAGGTACACCGCACAGCACAATATTCCAGCCAAGATTATATTTCCTATAACTGGAAATACACAAAAGACTTGTGTTCTACTGTCCGATGCAGTAAAAATAAAGAACTTCTACCTTAACTGGAACTGTGATATACACCATGAACGATACATTTTCGTGTTGTTCATCAGAGTCCGAGCCACAGTAGACAGTCATGCAGTAAGTGTGATGTTAATCTGAGCGGCCTGGAAAATTGGTTCATTGACTTGCCACCTTGGGAACTAGTGTAGCGGAAGGGGTGTGTACCAGCATGTAATGTGCATTATAGAAGACACCACCAGGACCTTACTTATTGGAAATTAACTCCTGTCTGGCAGGTGTCAATGTTTGACATTAGTCGAAATTAAAAATTGTCTTAATGTAGTGGGTTGTTTTCCCCTTTCAACTTGTACTATAAATTAACCCAGCAGCCGACTGGTCCCCAGAGACTCAGCTGCTGGTTTTCAGACACATCTTAAGTTAAGTATTTCACATCGTTTTGTAGGGCCCATATTGGCCAGGTTAAAAGTAGAAAAAATGGACTTTCTTGCCTTTCCATGTTGCTGGTAGAAATTATTCAGGTAAGCCTAGACAAATGATTGGAGACGTCTATTCGATTTATTTAAAATTATTAACAAGATTCTGTTAATTTTAATAATGGTTTTGCTTCACCCTTAGTTTTGTAGCCAAAGTCATGTTAATAAAATGCATTTTCAGCCTTGGTGTAGGTTGATAATCAACGTCGTGTATTGAAACAAATATAAAAGGAAATATATAGCCTTTCTAGTTTTGCTTTGTCCTGAAAATAAGTAATTTGAAACATATTTTAAGTATAGGAAGTACAAGTAATAATTAGCATTATTCTTAAAAAGGAGAAGGATTTCTTACACAATTTTAATAAATGCTAGTGAGAAATAAAACAAATATACCTGAAATAAATGGCAAATTGTTAGAATTCTACGTAATTGTAACAAATATTTTTTGGAAGTATTCATATACATGAATTAATGGAAAAGGTTATTTAGCATGCTGTGCCATGAGAGACTTAAGAGTTACTCTTTTAAATATACTCCAAAAGTTGTGATAAAAATAAAGGTAATCGAAGGTCATGGTCATAGTCAAGGTGACCTGACTCCAACATGGTGATTGGGTGAAGTCGTAATATGGCAGCTTATCAGTTCCAGTCCCTCTTCACAGTCAGTTAAGCCCGAACATTAAAAGTTTCACTTTTTCATTTTTAAAATTTTCATTTTTAGTAATTTTTATGAATGTGTGTTCTTATTGAGATTTGATATGACATTTTTTGGGATTTATTTAGTGGCAAAAAGAATGGGAAAGATCTAAGAAAGGGAGAGTCACTTACGAGCTGTTACCGAATGTGGAAAACCGACTTCAAATGGAATGGATCGCTCTCAACTATTACAGTGTACAAATATACACTGGCCACGGAAACTTCATAGTCTGTGGTTGGTGGAGTCACCGCTGTGCGATGTGTGTGAATTGGATGACACAATGCAGGACGCCATCACAGAGTGCTTGAAAACGGAAGACATAAGGAACTGGCTGCAAGAGATCACAGAAAGAAAGGGCATTCACTTGGATTTTGCAAATATACTAAAAGATCAAGCTCTTCACATGATACGGAATGAGTTTGCCGCCAAAATTGGAAAAAGGCTGGAAGAAGATCTTTCCGAGTACCCATGAGGAGGTATTCGGGTATAGGCTTCAACGTAAGAAGTCGGAATATCCTTGATTGGTGGGCAGGACAGGTTTTTTCCGTGAAGACCAGTATAATACCGAGTACGGCACTAAGAACAGTGAATGGCCGGAAGAATAGAAGAAGAGAAAATACGCCGCACTGTGTTATTCACCCGAGTACAGCTACAGTATGCTGGAGGATGGAGGGCGTGCTGGTCCTCGGGACTTAACAACCTGCTGTATCAGTAATACGAGTAGTTGCGTTGTGCATACATAACCACAAACAAGACCATAACTATTGGTTCATATATTTAACAACAACCCATATGTTACTATATAAATAATACATAATAAAAGTTTTTTACACACAGAAAATTGATTATGGAAGTCACTTTAATTGATAATGCAGCATGCAACAAGGGAGTAATATTTAGTTGGATATGTACTAATATTAATTTTATTTTTATATTTCAAAAATATTAATTATTTTTGTGTTATATCTGTGTGTTATTTTATTACCCTAATGACACAAGTGAGGGAGGTAGAAAATTTAACAAACGTATTTAATTTTACCCTCATAAATCACACACACATGAAAAGTAAACGTGTACAAGCAGAAGGTATCTGGCAGATAACTCGCCTGTACAAAGTAATGCTGGAGTGCGCTAATTTACCTTTCGGAGTTAAAAGCGAAACATTTTTTTTCTGCTCACCGCCGTAAAATGCCTTTTAATCTGCACCTGGGAATTTAAAACCTATTTCATGCAGCTTCGTCCCGTGCTCTTTTTTTTTAAGCTGGCGTTTGCAACGGACTATTACCCCTTTGCACAGTCGAGTTACGTCGAAAACTTGTTGGCGAGGGCGAGAGAAAGCTTAGGGTTTCTCGAGGGGGGAGCTGAGGGAGAACCCTGCAGATAACAGACCAGCTTCCTGGTGTACCAGCATCCCTTTTCATCACTCCCTCCCTTTATCACACCCGCAAAAGCTTCCAAATTACAACCTTGCGCAAACAGATGCTGGCGTTTCCGCGCACACACCGAAAACAGCTACGCGCTATCTCGAGCTCATTAAATATTTCGTGGCAATGCGAGGAACTTCGCTACTATAGGCCGTTCATGGTCAAGTACGTACTTTTGAAATCAACCTTTGAAAAAATTACTGCCCTTTAACTTCGTATATGCTACTTTACAAACACTAGTATGCAGGGGCGCAGCTAAGTTGGCAGCAATTTACGTAAAATTCACTATTGTTTGTGAAAGTGCAACGCCCAGAAAGAATGGCCCAAATGAATCCAAACTCGGTGGATGTGTAGAACAGTGTACCAGCAATAAGTGATTCCGATTGCAAAGAGATGGCGAACACATAGCCCTAGCAGCGCCCTCACGTGTGTGACCGGGAATATAAATAACGCCAAGCTCAGTCATTGAAGAGCCGTCAGAATAAGTGAAAGCAAGTGCCAGTATGCCTCGTCGACGTCAATAGGCGTCATATCAGCTCGTGAACAAGTTTGAACGGGGCAGAATGATCGGTCTCCGGTAAACGGGTTTGTTATACAGTGACATTTCTGCTCGTACAGGGCATACTGCTACGACAATCATGCGTGTGTGGAAGCAGTGGATAGAAGATGGTCGTACGCAGCGACGAGCGGGTACTGGACCACGCTATGTGACCACAGCACTGGATGACCGCCATCTTGTCCGCATGGCTGTAACGGACCATACAGCCTCGTCCACAGTGTTGGCTCGACACTGGAGAACTGCAACTGGTGTAGAACTGTCTACGTCACCAGTTCGACGCCGTCTGCTGCGGACTGGACTGGTGGCACGAATGCCATTCCGTAGGCTTCCATTGTCTATAAACCACAAACTATTCAGAGTCCAGTTGACATGTGAACGCTGTCGCTGGCGTGCTGAGTGGCAGAATGTAATGTTTTCGGACGAGTCCCGCTCCAGCCTGTCCTACAGTGATGGCCGCGTACATATTAGACGCTACCATGATGACGGCAATCTGGCAGCCTATTGTGGAGCGGCATAGCGGACAGACGACAAGTATGATGGTTTATGGTGCCATTCGATACAACATGCGATCTCGACTCCTACATATTGAGGGCAATCTGAAAAGCAGCCTCAACATCAGGGAGGATTTAGAGCCCGAGGTACTGCCCCTCCTTCAGGTCAGTCCACATATCATATTTCAGTAGGACAATGCCCGGCCACATGTGGCGAGGAATGTGCAAGTCTTCTTCAGTGAACGACGGGTGCCACTTCTTCCCTGGCCTGCACATTCGCCTGACATGTCACCCATAGAACATGTCTGGGATATGGTTGGTCGGCGAATTGTTCGTCACGGTCCTCCAACAGCCACTGTTGATGCTCTATGGACTCTCGTACAAACCGCGTGGAGGGAGATTCTCCAGGAACATATCCAGGTCCTCTTTGATACCATGCCACGACGTTTAGGGGCTCTGACTGCATCACTTGGGGGCTTCAGACCATACTGAATTCTCAAGGACAGAGATCATGTACAGGTCTGTAAACCAAATAAGTTGTGCATTATCATGTACAATCTGTGGTATAAAGTTCCTTTTCAACTCTATGTATCCAGCTTGGTGTTGCATTTTTCACAAACGTTACTGTATTGACGTTGCATTGCAATTCTAATGTTTATATTCTTGGCAGATAAAGTTAAGATTTTTCTGAATGTGGGAATGAAAGGGTTAAAAGGGGCGAACACTTACTTCCAGGTTACTTTAAGCTAACATTTCGAAATATGGCGAACATTTCTGTGAGTTAACTAAATTCGTGAAGCCTAGCGAAAGAAGTTACAATATGAATGAAATGCAGAAAATTATCTGAATCGCCGTATCTGACTATCGGGAGGGTGATTATGGCTCTCTGGGGATAATGGTGGGTAATCATCGGCTAACAAGCGCCAGAATTCCGATATTCGGTAGCCGTTGCATGTTGGATCGTTACCGCCAGCACACTACACGCGGAATTCGTATCCTCGAGAGCGTGCGGCCGTTTTGCGATTCGCTACCTGTGTGAAGTGTGACGTCACAACACCTGTGGATAACTCGCGGTGTTTACTGAGAACATTAATACTACAGTGTAAGCAACTTTAACTACAAAGTGTCCTCTTATAAACAGTAACATATTGGCACATAGCTGCTTCAATTGGCGTAGTATGCACGCTGGACACAGCCTGGTCCACGAGTTTCGTATCTGTGCTGGCATTGCTTGGGGACTACTGGCTTTGTGTTATGTTTATTCTTTGTCACGCTTCCATGAAGCTAAATTAATGCTGGTGCAGCACAGTACCCGAGAAATAATAGAACATGTCTTTGTAACTGGGCTGTAAGCTGCATCGTACAAGCGCTCCATGAAGAGATAAAGGAATATTTTGGAATTATCACAGTGTTTCGCAAGCTTATATGCAGCTCGCATGACAACAAAATCTTAATGAACGCACTGAAATCCATATAAGTATTATGTTACTGTGTTTTATAAGTCTTACAATAATTAAAAAGCGTAGTTTATGTTGCTCGTGTTAAATATTTTTTTCTGATGAGTATTTTGACAGTAGCGCATTACAATATTGAAGTTGGAAATAATGGTTTTAAGATTATTTTTGAACACAGCCTACTGGAATAATTTTCTTACCAATATATATTGGAACAAAATAAAACTATGTCGTTTCGCAATACTTTAGTTGTGAAGTTTACCTCATTAACGAGTTCATTGTGAAAAAATTTAATTTTAAATTATTACGATGTCACCTCCCCATTTGTTAAAATATCACATTACCTAGTCATTACTTGCATAAAGTAATCTGCATTCACTGTCAACTGTAATGTAGTATATGACGGTTATTTGGTTTTCAGCTCCATTTTAGGAACTTGTTCCCAACTAAGGACAGAGATACGGAGCTGGTATAGCTACAACTTTGAGACGTTAAAGGAACGAAACCTATTGAACAGGCAAAAACCCAAATGTCGTCTTTGTCGTAAATGTTAAACAAATTATTATGTATAGGCCCTATATGTATGACAACTGTGTTTAAGAGGGACAACAGTGATTAGCTGGGTAAACTTTGAGAAACGATATGGTTTTTGTATTTTCCGTTACTGTTTTATCGCGATATAACGTACCCACTCTCACAATAATATCTACCCTATCACGACATTACCTGTTTATGTCAACTTAATCACAGTTATTATTTTAATGACTTTGTTTCACATTAACAGTTCTGCTTTGGTATTTAGAACATTTAGAAAGTATCGAAATTTGGGCTCGTACATTTTGTGTTTTGCATTATGCTTTGTAAATTTACTCAAAGAACTGTTCATCACAATCCTGTAATCATTTGAAATCAACCACTGAAAACTAATCTGTCCCTTACATGGATATATTTTAACCATGTTAATCTATGATATCTCTGAAAAGCACAGAAAGTGCAAATACATTTCTAAAACCTACATATTAGAGAAGATCTTGTGATTCTGGCTTCCATAGTTTAAAGGTAAATATTCGTCAGATTCTTTAAAATGCCACGAGATGGCGTTCTTTTGAACAATTAAATTTTCGTCTTGCAAACACTCCCCTATTCTCGCAACCGTGTAACATTACATAAAATAAATGTACTACTCAAATTTCTACCCAAAATGATATACGGTACGTACAATTAGGTTTAGGTTTAAAAAATCTAATTTTCTAACACATCCCAAAAATATCAGTTTCCCATATATTTTTAATTCTATCATTAATGTTGTATTATTTATTTAAAACCTTAACATTTTCCATAGGTATCACGAAATCTCTACTATTAATTTTTTTATAACAGAGGTACGTCAGGTATGGGACGTTCACGGTAAAGTGGACACTTTTGAAGCCTTGTTACTTTTTTCTTTCAACCAATTTATATCCTTCCACCACTTGTTAATGTAAACCCCGTCATGTGTGTAATAAACACTGTGTATACATTCACTATACCCAAAACAGAAGTCCAAGGACACAGTGAATTGTATTTATTGGTTATTATGTTTAATGAAATAGTTTCAAAAAGTACTCACTTTACCGTGAACGACCTATACTTACAAAACTAAAGTTTTCGAAAAATTATTTAGGGAGTGAGTGAGTGAAGATATGTTGGCGGCTTGAGGTCGATAATAATTTAATAACACGAGACATTTAACTTAAATACATAACATCTAAAACTACAGAAGAAAATTCATCAAAGTACTATAAATATACCTTTATTACAGGAAAAATGTAAATAAACAATTTAAAATTCTTATGTTAAGTAATTTTTACCATAATTTAATTCCCTCTATCCTTCATAAGTAACAAAATATTGTTGAATAACTGTTTCAAATGTATATTTCAGCTATTAATAAATTTCTGTTACGTAAATTACCATTACATTTCGTTGAAAACAGAAATTAAAAATAATAATATTTATTATAGAAAATTTTTTAAGAACATTTGTGTTTTATTTTAGTAAATGGCATCCATTCCAAGAAACTTTTAAGCAAAGCGTGAATGTTTTTTTATTTTAATAAGCTAGTGGACAATTTCTCTCGTGAATGAAATACAAGCTATGTACCTCACAATGTTGGCGTGGCAAACTGAGATGCAAAACCGTCTTGGCAGAAGACGCAGTTCACAGGTGCTTTTCTATCATCATGTACGTACGTAGGCCATCAGTGTAAAAGAGGCCTAGTACACCTCCTAAGATTTCTTGTAATTTTTTTCCCCATGTATTTTTTTTAATAAAACTGAGTAGAGTTTTTATCAACACATGGCAATACTTTGCTTACTAATGTCATGACTCGACAACATACATGTACTCCTACGCCTGTTTCTTGCATAGACTCGAATTATGGAAAACAACTTGAGCTAACTAAACGGAAATATTGTAACACAGGCTTCGTGATTCGTCACCAGTGTATGAAAGTGCCAGTTATTCGTCACCAGTGTATGAAAGTGCCAGTTATTTGTCACCAGTGTATGAAAGTGCCAGTTATTCGTCACTAGTGTATGAAAGTGCCAGTTATTCGTCACTAGTGTATGAAAGTGCCAGTTATTCGTCACCAGTGTATGAAAGTGCCAGTTATTCGTCACTAGTGTATGAAAGTGCCAGTTATTCGTCACTAGTGTATGAAAGTGCCAGTTATTCGTCACCAGTGTATGAAAGTGCCAGTTATTCGTCACCAGTGTATGAAAGTGCCAGTTATTCGTCACCAGTGTATGAAAGTGCCAGTTATTCGTCACCAGTGTATGAAAGTGCCAGTTATTCGTCACTAGTGTATGAAAGTGCCAGTTATTCGTCACTAGTGTATGAAAGTGCCAGTTATTCGTCACTAGTGTATGAAAGTGCCAGTTATTCGTCACTAGTGTATGAAAGTGCCAGTTATTCGTTTTCGTGTTGCCACTGAGCGATACTGCACACGCTTTGAGTAATTTTACGCAAAAGTTAGCATTCTCAAACGTTAATAGTTTTTTTTTGGCTCGAGCTAAAATCAACGAACGACCGAATACTTAGCCTCCTTGCTTAGGTGCCACCACGAACCTCGTGAAAATAGGTCGCCATGACAAAACTTCTCCACGCAGACAACATTGTTCACCCTCCCGACACCCGCAGGCTCAGATAGGCTATTACTGCCCCCTCAAACTTCATTTGACATAACATTTCCTTTCCTTTCACGAAACCACTAATACAACAATAGAATTGTAAATTCAAAGTTCAGACAATTAAAAATAGGTTCTGCGAGCTTTGTAAAAATGTGGCATCTTGTTATGTAAATTATTATCATATTATCCAGGAATGCATTTTACGTACATTGTTTTAAAAATATGCTCATGATTTGTGTTAAAAGTTCATTTGAAAACAAAAAGCTCACATGTTTATTTTATTCAAAAATATCAATTCATGTATTTCCTCTTCACATTATAATTTTTTGTCATTTATTTTATTTAGACGAGCTTGGTTTAATATACCGAGATGAAAATCGCCCTACAATAAAATAATACTAATTTCACACAACCTCTGTTAGCTTCTCGACAAAATGGCTGCTTGACCTGTACTTAAAATTTCAAATTTTCAAAATCGTAAAGTCAAGAGTGCTTGACTTTAACTTTGAGAGTTCCATTGTGTCAAGTTCCATATACAATACAGTGTATTTCCTGCGAGATGGATCATATTAATGTGGAATGTCATCGCAGCGTTCGTTTGTTTGCATGATACACGACACCTCACACTACACCTAGAACAGTAGGAACTGCACAGGAATTAGTTACACATGTGTGTAAGCTTATGGTCGGCACTAGAGGAAATGTTCAAAATGCCCTCCATCAGCACGAACACATGCATCAACACACCATTGCATGGACACCCGGATACGTTGATGAATCCCTGGAAAATCCCTGATTGATTCGCAACCCTCCTCAATACGTTTACAGAGGGTGTCCACATCGTCCACTGGGGTTGCATACGCATACGTTGCTTTAAATTCCCCACAAATTAAAGTCTAGAGGATTCAAATCAGAGCTCCTGGTGGGCTGGTATGGAGCTGCCAATTACAGCTGCGATGGCATTCCACCGTAACATGATCCAGCCCACGGGCCATACACTGTATGTTATGTATTACGGGCTGTAGTGAAGAAACGAAGCATTTGCGGACCTATGTTCACATAACATTTTTCCATCCTCCGAATGCGAGGAATGTTCTCCCGAAGTATTGACATGCAATTTTGCAACATTCTGTATAAATCCTATATCAGTAATTGGCTACAACTGGGTATTTTCGTTCTCGTAAGTGGCATGATTATATGTTTCTTCGTATTATAGAATAGTTAAAAATTAATCCCGAGCCATCCGCTCGTTCCATTTACGTGTTCCGAGTCGGTTTCGTATCCGTGGATTGTGGAATTGGTCTCAGTGTGACACGTCTTGAGTGGCCTGGCTGGGGAAATTGTCGGAGGAATAGAGAGTTAGACATGGTAAAGTGAGTACTTTCGAAATTAACTTTTGAAAAATTTCACTACTTTTACATCTACAGGCCTACTGAGCAGCATGCACCCAGTGAAATTGACCATGACACAGGGAAAGTAGTTCCATTTCTGAACGTATAATTAAAAGTGTTGTTAAGTAGGCATTTGTGAAAACTTAAACTATTTCTTAAGCTATCTGTTTTTTATAATGCATCGAAGTGTAAGATTTGGTACATTTGCAAAATAATTAATTTTTGAATAATTTAACAGTTTTACTTGACCCACGCATGAGTAACGTGATCAGGCTGCCCATGTTAATATTAATCTTACATATGGCGGAAGAATACACACTGTTCATACACGCATATTTTAAGCAGGTCTTTCAAAAATTCTCAGTTGATCGTGAACAGCCTATAGTCTGCTTCACAGCATGCAGATCTGCAAACCACTAATAAATATGACACTTTTCCTCCATCTCCTTAATTCCGCTGCCACATCTATTGTCATGTGTGGTTTCAATGTTTGTTTCAACTCTTATTATTGACAACAGAAAAGTCTTCAGTTTACATGTATATTCCATTCGCAGTTATCTCAAACTTATTTGAAGTCCTGCTAACGTTCTACATTCTGGATATTCCTCCGCCTCATGCAAACGAAGTTTAACCGAGTTTAGAAGTATACAACACCGCATTCTTGCTCATTCAGTATAATAATATCTTGCATAAGTTCTATTTCTTACTAGGCATCACCAACACACCTATTTTCTCCATGTTTTTGATTATATTAATCATTAATGAAATAGTGTAATACGTCACTATTTATAACTTTATAATAATTATTCTATGCCTTTAAATTTGATTTAAAAACCGAATTTTAATGCAATGTAGAATATGTTTAACATATGTTCATTGTGATATGTGTAAAATTATCTATTTTGACTGTTGTGTTGTGTATACTATGTAAGTTTAATGTTTATCTGTGGTTTCTTTGCATGAATATTTGCCTATGTAAATAGCACTACTTTTGTTTCTCAAAATAATCAGGCCACACCAGCCAGTCTATCATAATTTATTGATTTCCAATTAATAGTATTTTAGAACAAAAACTTTTTCATTCTAATTTTGAATCAGCTAGAAGCCAGTCCTGAGTATGGAAGTTAATTTATGATATTTTTTTTACTAAAATTTTGATATATACGACGACGATCCAGATTTCTTCACGCACTACTGAAATGCTGAGCTTATATATATACTCTATCTACCCAGAAGTAGTTGGGGACATGTCCACAATGTTTGCTCGGTGGTTGTCACCCCGTTAGAATCTCGTAGGGCCACCTCTTGTAGCTATAACAGCAGCCACACTGTCTGGCATGCTCTCTACGAGTATTTGCAAGACATCTACGAGGATTCGTCGCCATTCCTCTTGCAACCATTCCATGAGTTGAGCAATGGATTTTGGCCGCGCCTGACGAGCCCTCACCCGGCGATCCAATTCGTCCCAAAGATGTTCTATAGGGTTGAGGTCGGGGCTCTGGGTGGGCCAGTCCAATCGGCGAACATTGTTGTCGGCGTACCACTGCATAGTAGCCCTTGAAACATGGCACCTGGCATTGTCATTCTGGAAGTAACACGGGTCCATTCCGTAAAAACGCCACAGTGTTGGGAGCATTTCATTATCCAGAATGTTACAATAAGCCTCTTGTGTTCATGCTACCATGGACAAACACCAGGGGTCCTACGCCGAAGGCCGTGAAACACAAGTCAGTTGACGTACTGAATTACCTATCTTCACGGGTGCCCAAATACTTTTTGTAGTTAGCGTGTTTAAAAGAAGAAATACGTCTACATAAGTTGTATGATGAGCCCAGACGGAAGGACGGTCCAGTAAAGGAGGACTTCTTGGATTCGACTTCGTGCCAAGGACGACGCGGTGTCTAGTATTCGGAGAGCCATATCTGCGAGAGGAGGACTACTGGCTGCGAATCCTGGCGAGGTTCTGGTTCTATGTCCACCTCCATTGTTCCGGCCCGCAGAGGACGAGTTCCCTGAGGATCATCAGGAGATGTACTCTCCGTAGTGAGCGGGAGAGCTGTTCCTGGGTTCTACACCAGTGAAGGATGACTCCACGACATCGGCAGAGCTGTGGTTATTTTCCGCTATCGACACAGCTAAGTCGCATCCCCCCCCCCCCAGGAAAATGTAAACAAATATATGATACCAGCACTAGTAAATTCAAATATTGGTCATTCTTTTTATGTGCAACGTGCAGGCTGGTGTAATCGGTAATTTTTAGAAATAGTATAGCATAGTATTTCACAACTAAAGTCACGCAAATGTAATATATAATTTGTATTGTTTTAGTTCTTTTTGGTTATTGTAAAATTCACTTAACACCATTAAAATCAAAGTAATTTTATTTGTTTCTATTGATTTACTCAAATGAAGACTTCTCTGGTAGCTTATTGGAATTAATGGTCCATTTGTTTTAAAATTCAGCGATAATTGAAATCTGGACGAATGTACTGATTTTTTGTGGCAGCATGTATTTTAGGCGAGGCATATAATTTATCTAACCTATTAAAATGACACCATCATACAACTATATTTTATCATTACGTTACACATTCATATCTTATATTACATATCTCGGAAATAATATGTTCTAGCCAATAAGGTTTGTCGTAATATTGTAACACATATCAGTGGTGTTATAATGGTTTAATTTATAGATAAAATATGAGTTTAAGTTTTATTAAAACTAAAAAAAGATACTTTTATATTAATACAAGCATAAAACGCTTGTCATACTTGTATTTAGAAAACAACCAAGTACGTCATACATGGGGGGATTTTCCAAATGTTTGATTCTAAAAGCTGCTAGTACGTATTTCGTCCTGACTGTTTGCATGACACTAATAGTCTAAGAGCCAGTGAGAGATCGACTTACACCCATCTGATAACCAGATGAGACATATTTTTTTTGAAATTTTATTAATTAATTAACACACCTATGATAGCTTGCCTATTGCAAAGCTGTCATGACTATTTTTAATTAAATGAATTTTAATTACTTTTTTTTCATCACCTTCTCTCTATTGATAACCAACCAAATTTAGTCCCAAATGTTAATTTTCTATATGGAGAATATGCCAAGGTAGGCTTGCTTACTTATTTCCGGTCATAGCTACCTGGCAAGCAGGTATGAACAGGTAAATCAATATAGGTAACTACACCCAGCTGATAACCAATCGAAATTGGTATCAAAATATAGATTATTTAATAACAAATATAATGGTATAGGCTTGCCTGCGAAAAATCGGTCATAGAATATTATTGCCGTGCGTTAAAGTTTTAAAATCGGAGCAATTAAATATGTGCGAGAGAGAGAGAGTAGAGCGCCCGAAGTCTGTGCGATAGAAGAGGATACAACATAGCAGCTGTGCGAGACATGTCCGTTGAATGTACCCGAGTGCGCATGCTCTTTTACATGCGATTAAGGGAGACAACGTTTATTTACTGTCGAAAATCATCTTGAGACAACACGTGTTCCATGTTATTGTTAATTGTGCTGTAAAAAACATGAGTAAAAAGTGTTTTTTGTGTGATTCAAAAAAATCAGTTATTGATTTTGACGATCAGTCTTTCGAAGTGTGCTCACTAAAATTGGCTTTTCGTAAAAAACTGGCTGTGACTATACGGCAGCTTTTTACCTGAAAAGTAAAGTTAGACCGTACAAACAATTCTCTAAGAATGAAACATACCAAAATATTTTTGCATCATTACTTGACGAAGCTGATATTTTCATAAATGAAAATACTAACGCGGTTCAGGAGTTTACCGCTAATATGTATAGTATTAAGCACTGCACTAGTGTGAATGATGCCAGATATCGTATTTTCCAGAAAAGTTACTCCTCAAAAGAAGACACTGAACAATTTTTTTTAAAAGTTAAGAGTTTTGACTCTAACACCATGCCACCGTGTTGGTCTTCTTTAATGCAAAAAATTTTGCGAACAATATACGTAAATTCGATGTGCTTCACGCAACCTATCCAGATTGTATTAAATTGCGTCCTGAAAATTGCGGTTGGGTTTTAGAAAATAATTATTTGAAACCAATTGGATTTGTTGGAGACCAAACTCCTCTGAAGATAGATGACATCGTGCAAGTGATGGAAAATTGAGGTGAAGAAGAATTATTAGAGCCTGATAATCACGAAGTAGAATCAGGTGATTCAGATAATGAGTAATGATTAAGAATTTTATAATGTGATTTTCCTATGGATTCTATTTAGTTTTGTAATAAACGTTTTTTTATATCATAATGTATGAAATATAATTTTTCTGTGTTAATTAATTATTTTCCTTTTACTCTACTTACATTTTCGAACTTAATATTCACTTTAAATAATTCTGTATGCATAGTTTTTTATGTATTTATTTAATTAATTATTCTGAAATTAGTAGACTTCTAAATATATTTTGGATTAATATGAAAAATAAATTATAACCTAAACATGTTTTAAAAAAAATTATGCTTGTATCTTCTTGAAATTTCGAAATGTGACAAAATTTCAAAAAAAAAAAATGTCTCACAATAATTTTTTTTATTAAAATTTTTTTTAAATTTGTCTGATGTCTGTTAATTTCTGCATTAATGATTATTATATACCTATCAATAAATTTATTTTATAATAATGTGATGATTATATTCGAAATAAAGTTTATTATTCGCGACTCCAAATTCATTTTTGGCAGTAAATAAACGTTGTCTCCCTTAATCGCATGTAAAAGAGCATGCGCACTCGGGTACATTCAACGGACATGTCTCGCACAGCTGCTATGTTGTATCCTCTTCTATCGCACAGACTTCGGGCGCTCTACTCTCTCTCTCGCACATATTTAATTGCTCCGATTTTAAAACTTTAACGCACGGCAATAATATTCTATGACCGATTTTTCGCAGGCAAGCCTATACCATTATATTTGTTATTAAATAATCTATATTTTGATACCAATTTCGATTGGTTATCAGCTGGGTGTAGTTACCTATATTGATTTACCTGTTCATACCTGCTTGCCAGGTAGCTATGACCGGAAATAAGTAAGCAAGCCTACCTTGGCATATTCTCCATATAGAAAATTAACATTTGGGACTAAATTTGGTTGGTTATCAATAGAGAGAAGGTGATGAAAAAAAAGTAATTAAAATTCATTTAATTAAAAATAGTCATGACAGCTTTGCAATAGGCAAGCTATCATAGGTGTGTTAATTAATTAATAAAATTTCAAAAAAAAAATGTCTCATCTGGTTATCAGATGGGTGTAAGTCGATCTCTCACTGACTCTTGTACTATAAGGTTTCTGCGTCGATAAGAACAGAGTGAGGTACGGAGGCGAGCGAAAGAGCGCATGTTTCACACCATTTCCCGCGGGACTTCACTTGAGTTTGTCGAACACTAATTACCATACACCTCCCTCAACCCCTTCACGAAGTCACACCTACACAATTATTACGGCTCACACACCCTGCCCCCCCTCTCTCTCTCTCAAAACCACCACTTAATCACCGGGCATTCATCTGAAAACAGCGACGGGCGGTATCAAAACTCATCGGCCGAAGAGGCGGAGGGCCAAAATCACACCTGCGCTACCCCCGTACTTTCCCAACCCTCCCCACAGGCCCACAACACAGCAAACACACCCATGCAACCACACAAAGCCAACACATGTGACCTAAGTGTTCAAGAGCGTCCCGAGCCCGACTTCAAAAACACGCTCTGTTATGAGGACGCGAAGCGACTCGAAAATAAATCTACGGGGGTTGTTTTAGAGGGGTAGCTACCCTCCCCTGCCGCCTTCTCACTAGCTCGACAGCGAGCCTGTCTGTGAGCGATTATTTACGGGTGGCGCGCGCTACACTGAAACGGTCGGGCGCGTGGAAAATAATGATTTGACCGCGCCTCCTTTCGCTGTGCTTTGTTACCATTATACCACCCTCCCCCGCTACAATCCTTTCCTCGTACCCCTCCTTCCTTTTTTTTCACCCTCTAAAAACAACATCGCACGCATAACGAGGGCCATCCCGCTTTCTCTCTCCCCCCCCCCCCCAGAAACAAATGTTTTGAATCGTTCGCTTCTGATCCGTTGAAACTCCATTTCAAATATTAACGCGAAACACACCCTTCCATTCCCCTTCACACACACACACACACACCCACACACACACGGGCAGGAACGACCGCGTGCAGATTAACGGTGATTCATGAAGGTTTGGGTGTGGTAGTAAAAGGGAAAGGGGAAAACGGGGGGGGGGGGGGGGGGCGGGGTGGGGGCGTATGGGGCGAATGCGCCTGAAATTATCCACGCAGCCCGTTGAATTTGTTTTTTTTTTTTTTTTTCGTTTCGGTTCGTGCTCGGCCGAGTTGTCCGAATCTGCGAAAGTGGCGGCAAATTAATGCGTTCGAAACTGCTCGGGCGGAATGAATATTCGAATGTATCCCGCAGTTGCCGCCGTGAATCAACGTAATTATCTTTACTTTATTTTTTTTATTAAGATAAAATATTGCTTAAATAAATTATCGGAATGTAGCAGTGCTATGAGGGTCATCATTTAACCGGTAATTCAATAACTCGATTACTAAAGAGTTAAGCATGAGGTACACAAACAAGAACTTAAAACTCAAGCATTCTTGTTTTGATCAAACTTTTTAAAACATGTTATTTGCTGCCCAGCTACAATAATATCACACTTCTTTAAATATTCACTCATGAAGTTCAGAGCAAAAAAAAATGAGTTGCAATGAAATGCTCTCGCAAAGCAAACACAATAATATAGAGAAAATATTTTTTACACAATTTGTATTTTGATCTAAGAACTTTCCTTCTAGGAAGGAAAAAGTATGTTTTCTAAACAATTTTCCAGAATAGAAACTTTCGTAGCAGTAATATTTTAATAATAATTGCCGTTTCCAACAACAGCGATTTATGCCACAATATAAGTTGCACAAGCTCTAGTTTCAGGATATTTCTCTTTCTCGTGCTTGACTATGTCCATAATATTGCACCAAAGAGAAAACGAACTGCATTTTTGCGCACTCAGTTTAATAATATTTTACATGAGAACATTTTGTTACTGGGCATTACCAACACATTTTTTTTCTCTCTGTATGTTTTATATTAGTTATGAATGAAAAATAATTTATAAATAATATACAAGTTAAATTTCAGTTGTATTAAAATAAGATACATTTGTGTGAACAACCAAATAAATCACAGATGGGGCGATTTGTCAAAGAATAAATAAAAATATGTTAATATACAAAAAAAGAAAACTACAGTAAACTGTAAAGCCTGCAATTGACAGCACTGAAATTAATAAGTTTTATTATTGGTCATCTGTTGTAAAATATTTTATAGTAAAACATCACCACCTGAAATTGCAAAGAAAATAATAATAATGATAAAATAAAATAAATAAAAATACTGTTTAAATGTTTTTTTTTTTTTAATTCCCTTTACTGTACTGTGAGAAGCCTGTACTGTTATACACTGACGTCAGCTAATTCTCGTTTAGCCAGCTCGTAGGGTGTGAAGGGTAAGATAATAATTTTTGATGACTAGTTTTTCTAGACTTTGTTACGACTGACAGTTCCGATTTGGAAATATTAATTTTCGTTTATTTGCAGTACTGAAAGAAAATCATCCTCTTTGTTGTTTCTAGAAGTTTCAGGTTATTTATTGCATTTTGGCAACAAATACGTGGCTGAAATGCAGGAATCCGAAAGAGTTAACTTGTAGGACGCACATGTCTGTACCACGTTGTAGAAGTTGAGGGAAAAATTTCGTTTCCGTGTTACGAAAAGGTGACAGATTTTTATTTTTCGACCATCACCAAAATAATTCCGTATGTATGTTTAGTCCGATAGCAAGAGTACAACAAAACTAAAGACCGGTGTCTAAGATAGGACCTGTAGTTGTTCCTTTCTACTACACATGAAAAATCAATGGCGAGTGTAACGACTTTGTTGCTTACGGGCTTCCTTGGTGATTGACAGGTTGTAGGAAAGGTTTCCAGCCACGGCTAATAAATTATACCAACTTATGGCTAAAGTACAGTTTATCTGTGTGTTTAAATATTCAAAGAATTAAATTTTTGCTGTAAATACATCTTTATAGTTAACTTATAAAATTTTTCCCGTACATAGAGTTTTACAAATATTCTCTACCACTAAAAAATTTACATCCACCACAACAAATATTTATGCCTTTTAAGACTTATCTGTATATAAATTTAATTTAGCAAATGCTCAACGTTACATGTATATCAATATATACATGTATATCTATACATAAATGTTTGCATACACCTGTGAACTTATCTCGGAGATTAAATATATTTTAATTCGCAAAATGTTTTTACCAACAAAGAACTGAAAACTTAATAAAACATTTGTTACTTCGTATTGTATTTATTGTCGAAATTATTTTCACAACAGCGTTCTCCTTAAATTTTTATTTTCGTACTATACTAATCTAACTATTTAAAAAGGTTTAGTCATACTTGGTAGATACGTTATAACTAACTAATATAGATGTATGTGTGTATATTTACACATTTATATGCATATATGTATATACTCCCGTGATTTCAAATTTCCAAAACAAAAAAGTTTTCTCGAAATACACTAATTTTAATTGTACTAAAACGTCAGAGTTAATTTTAGTTATGTGTTATAAATTTAAAGTACAGGCATGTTTCTCTGCCGAATAATGAAGAATTTATAATTGATAACAATTTCAATACAATAATATTAAACCGGCTATGCCTAATGTGTTCAGGTTATTGTAATTTTTTGAAACACCGCAAACGTTTCTTGAAATTGTGCATAAAGAAATAAAGACAGCAGACATCTAACTTTGTGATGTCCTCTATAATCTACATGGAAAGTTATAAGATGATTAAAGATATGATACAAAATAATAACACTCTCTAGCTAATTACTCTATCCACTAAAAACAAATAAGTAAGTATCATGTAAAAGACAAATCTGTATTAGTTGGTAATATTTTGTCTGTTTTTTTTTATATTTTCATTGGTTTTATTTATAAATTTCCTCGAGACAAATCTAATTTTAAAAACAACTTTTTGAATTAATGCTGTAAAGTAGTAAAATCACATTCTTCGTAAGCCTGCCTAAAAATAAAAAAAAATAAAACATTTTGAATTTTTTATTTTTATTTCTTAGTAATATTTTACTTAGAACGCACTTCATCTTTAAATGCGACTGTAGGATCAGGTATAATAACATATTTATGTTAAAAAATAGTAACCTAAAGTTGGGAGGTTTCCCAGCAACTACAATTAGCATTTCGAGTGATGTTTAAACTCATTATTTCAATACTCTAATACTTACTAAATTAATATCACTAATTCAGTTCTAGCGTTACCATTTATTTCTGCGAATCTTCTTGGAACGCCAGAAAATATTTAGAGGAAAATAAAAAGTCTCCCTTTTTACTTGTTATAAGAATTTCCATCAAAATTTTGCAGCAAACAGGAATGGTGTTATGGTTTAGACAGCGCCCATCTAGTTGTTAAAACTGAAATGTGGCCAAGTTCCAAACCAATAAGGTGTTCGCAAGATTAGCGACACAATGCGCTTAAATTCGCAAATTTAATACATGTTTATTTGCAGCGCCAAATGTCTTAAAATTATTTCACCTTCTACATGTGTGACGGCGTGCATAGTTATTGAAAATTTCTATTGTGAAGAGTTGGTTATTTTGTGAATTCTTCATTCCAATAAGAGATTACACGTAGCCATCTTTTAAACAACAGTCGACCTTAGTAACAGATTGAAAGATATCACGACCTAGTCTACATTTTTGTCGGAATAATTACTACCTCCCTCACATGTAGACTAAGTTGCTTTTGACGTAATACACAAATATGAATAGAAACATTTTCCGATTGATATGTTTGAAATCTCTAAATGTTTAGCTACTGGCCTAAAAGAACTACCATTCACTGAAAATTCATTTATCTGGCAGATGCTTCAGGCAGTGGGGCCTACCTTAAAACAACCGGAACTTCTAATTCAGTGAATTAAAATCCCTTAAGTAATTTTTTTTAAACAACATTCTAGATTCTTGTAGAACGATTTTCGCTTATTTTGAATATCATTTCCCTTCAGTACAGCAATCTTAACTTATTCATCCAAGTAGCGGTATGAAACCCGATATTTAAAACATACAACTGCCTGAAGAAGATTCTGAAGAGAATGGAAAATGTAGGCTTATTAACCAGAAAAACGTCTTATGAGGGTCAAATAACCATGGAATTTAAACGCTTATTTTGCAGGGAATTTTGAAAAGGTAAACGTACTAAAAATGTTTAATTGTCAACAGCTTCCAGCATCCATGTATACGTGTAAGCTATATATAGACCTTTCACGATCGAGTAAGTTTTAATTCAACCTTTGGAAAGTGTCACTGCCCTTAACACGCACACGTTGTAGAGAGCACACTTAGTGACATGCGTCCAATATGGTTGGTAGCGACGAAAGGAAAGTAGTGTTCAATTTTTTCTACGTTGAAGTAACAGTGTTAGGTAAACTTTTGGGATTACTGTAAATAGTTCTTTAGCTGTTTTTTATCTATAAATGTGTAAGTGTTATGATATTTGTAAAATGTTTAGTTTTGTAATAATTTCACAGTTTCACGTAGCCGACGTTGGAATAAAATCATCAGGACCAGGGAGTATAATGATTATGGGGGGTCGGGCGCAAGGTAGCGGGGCACAGGAGCTGGAACCAGCAACCCGCCATGTATTGACGTCCCCAATCACTGAATTAAATACAAATGACTTTGTACTTGACGTTTGACCTTAACTTCGCAACCTTGTGTGACCTTACACCCAAAAATCACAAAATTATCAAAATAATTATAAACTTCCAAAATGTATTTAAAAATTATAAAGATATTATAATGATTTTTTAAAAACTTACATTCCCGAAGGGTTCCTCAGCACCACGTCCAGCAGACGAATGACCCTCTCAAATGTTTCTCATTGGTTAATAAAAAGGTTCCCCTTCAATTTGCTTCACCAATGTTACTCATTGGTTGATTATTTGTGCTCTCTTCACATCCTAAACTTGTTTTTTATTACTTATTAACCCACACTCGTTTGAATCGCCACCAATGCGCCTCATTGCTTAATTAAGTGAACAGGCCTCCACTTACCAAGTCTCAATTGATTGTTTACACCACTGAACTAATAAGTTTTTTCAGAGAAGCAGAAGGGGCTGTTTAAGAAAGTAAACGTACACTATGTATACATACATTTGATTTATTTACTAATGTATACATACATTTGATTTATTTACTAATGTATACATACATTTGATTTATTTACTAATTGTTTTCTAATTATTTCGTTCATTCCAGCTTTACTTTTCTCAGATGTTTGCAGATCATAGATAGTAGTTAGCAGTCCCATTTGATATCTGAGTCTATCAAATATCTGAGTCTATCAGAAAGTTACTTCGGCTGTTCATAAAATATGTAACGACCGTTCTTGACTCCTTCTGCTTTCATCACACCACAAGTCGTAGGAAATTCGTAGGTGAAATGTGTGGGAACGTCGAGAGAATCATCATTCTTCTCATCAGATACTCCATCAACACTGTCATCATAGACATTGTCATCAGAGCTATCTCCATGATAGTCTTCACCTCTTGTTTCATCTTCAATAACAGATTTACTTCACTTTGTAGGAGTTATTCGGTCAACATCAGTATTTAGAGTTGGCAACTGTTTGTTTTGAAGTTCGTCAACTTCACGCGAACATCTTGCGAGTGTACACTCCCCACATACCCACCCTATCATGCTTCGTATGTTTCTCATTCCGTCATTAGAATTATCTGCCTCGATGTAATCGTTTGTGGAAACAGTACCCATCGATACAGCAGGGTGTATTGGCGGACATCACATGCTGGCTCTCGGCAGATGAAACTTTGCAGATCTTGATGTGTTCCTTCATTGAATCACTTTGTATAAACTGCATGTGGACATTGTCGTACTGCTTCATCACGCGAGTTCCCTCGTCATTTGCAAACATTTTATGTAGTGTATTAACAGGGGGTAACTAAGTCATCACATGCTGTCTCTCAGTGGGCGAAAAAACATTACATTTATCAACCTTGATGTGTTTGTTTAAGTTATCACGTCGAGTGAATGGTCCGGAACATTCATAGCAGCTAAGATAAGCATGAGATGAGTTCTTCAAACAGTCACACTTCTCGTGTCGCTGCACGTTGCAACTTTTACTGAAGGACTTGGGGCAGTAACAGCATTGTTTTCCATGTAATTCTTGGGCAGTTGTTGAAGGTATGCATGTAGTCGTACATAACATACGCGATTTCACATCGTCACTGGCATGCATCGTCTTCGAGCATACATGAATTCATATACTTTATTCCTGCAGACTGACTCCTGCGGACTGACTCCTGCGGACTGACTCCTGCTGACTGACTCCTGCTGACTGACTTCTGTCAAGATGTTATGTGTTTGCCGGTTTAATAACAGGGAACCTATTAGGTTACTCTTTTATATATGCAGATAATTCACTGTGATCATTAATCGTCGTGTCGCGTATCAGCCATCTGATATATAGCGCATGACCGATGCTGTTTTAAAAGCTGTTTTCCGACGAATTCTCGAATCGAACAAACAGATGCTGGATAACTTGCCATCGATACCGCGCACTCGCGAGTGTGTCCATGATAGTCGATTTAGCACCATCCGATCGGGACTCTAACTGACGACATATTCACCAACATCTTCTATGCCCGGAAGTAAATCACCCCTTTGCAATGCATTTCGCGACATTTTCTCGAACCATTCAGCCATTGTACGAACTTAACCTCTCGAATCACTTCACGAAACGCATTGTGTATTATCCTTCTAATTGGAGTAATATTTCAGGTACTGCTTTTTCAAGGAGCCCACCTTATTCTTCCAGAAGGCCTTCGGTCATACATTACAATAGTAAAAAAATATGACAGCACTCTGAGAGCTCCCACATATAATACTCGTTCGCTCGCCCCACGAGACACAAACACACACATATTCACACACACATTCAACAAACTCACACATTCACTCAAACACACACACACGCATATATATATAAATTTCAGATATGAATCAAAGTAATTATGCATATAATACATTAAAAAATTTATATTTCTATAAATTTATATATGTATATTTACACCTACAAGCATATTAAAGTAAAATATTGTTATGTATGAGAGAGGCATGTAGGATCGTTTTCGAAGATTCTGTGAAGATTTTCTGCGAAGAGATTACCTACGAGGCTCTTATTAGGAGACTTTAATTAAGATTTTCTATCATCCTTTTATTGTATATGTGGTTGGTATTGCAGGTCAGTACTGTCGCTTGGTCTAGCCAGCTATGTAGGAACTGGTCTCGTCAGGAGTTTGTCTTGGTCTCAACCAGTCTCATCAGGAACCACTCTTGGGTGGAGTTAGTATTAGGTGGAGTTAGTCTTGGGTGGGGTCGCTCTTAGGTGGGGTAACTCTTGGGTGGAGTCGGTTTTGGGTGGAGTCGGTCTTGGGTGGAGTCGGTCTTGGGTGGAGTCGATCTTGAGTGGAGTCGGTCTTGGGTGGAGTCGGTCTTGGGTGGAGTCGGTCTTGGGTGGAGTCGGTCTTGGGTGGAGTCGGTCTTGGGTGGAGTCGATCTTGAGTGGAGTCGGTCTTGGGTGGAGTCGGTCTTGGGTGGAGTCGGTCTTGGGTTTAGTCGGTCTTGGGTGGAGTTAGTCTTGGCTTGGAATCAATCTTGGCTTGTAATTAGTCTTGGGTCGAGTCGTTGTGGGTTGAGTCGGTTGTGGGGATGAGTCGGTTGTGGGTTGAGTCGGTTGTGGGTTGAGTCGATTTTGGATGGAGTCTGTCTTGGGCGGAGTCGGTGCTGGGTGGAGTCATCCTTGGGTGGAGTTAGTCTTGGGTGGGGTCAGTCTTGGGAGGAGTTAGTCTTGGGAGGAGTTAGTCTTGGGAGGAGTTAGTCATGGGTAGAGTCAGTCGTTAATAGTATTGTTAGTCGGTATAGGCCCTTGTGACCTGCTAGTAATTTCCAATTGTATGGGCTACGAATTTTCTCGATTTTTAAAGTGCATATACATTGGGGTGAGTTCAAGGTCATCACCCAACATGGTGGCTAACTCAGCAGCTCCTATGGCGACGAAATAGATAACTCTTACACTAGCGTCACATAGGTGATGAAAATTTCAAAAAATGATATACAAAAAAAACAAGATGACTGCATACGACGGAATAAACATGGGCGAGGGAGGTGGAGTCCTGTAGACTAATTAACCAATAATAAACATTGGTGAGGGTCAGTCGTCTGCTTGACGGGGTGCTGAGAAAACCTTCGGAAATGTAATTTTTCTTAAATAAATAGGTTATATTAAATTTTTTATAATTTTTATACATTTCTGGAAGTTTATAATTGTTTTAATTATTTGGATAAATTTGTGATAATTTAGGTTTAACTTAATACAGGGTCATATGGTCAAGGTCCAAGGTCAAGCTAAAGTTCGTTTGGATTCAAAATGGTATTTGTGTGACGTCATTACATGGCAGGATATGGGCTCCTGCTTCTGCGCGTAGTGTCCTCTAAGGCAAAAATTCGAAATTTTAGTATTTATATATTTTTAAAATAAAGTTCAAATTAAATATTGATATATATTAAATTATTTTTAGCATATAATTTTTTCGGAAATTTTTAAAACAATCAAGCGAATTTTTTGGGTTCAAAGTTATCTGACAAGATCTTGGGTCAAGGTGACCTGGATCCAAGGTCGGAGTCGGGTTTGTCAGTGTATTTTTACCTCGGTTTTTTATTTTTTAACTTTTTTTATTGTTTTGAGATAATTTTAGAATTTTTGTTTTGGGTTCAATGTCATCCAAGATCAAGGGCAAAAATCAAGGAGTAGGTCATCATCATCTAACGTGGCTGACGAGGGCTGATCGTGTCTGCATCCACCTACTTTCGAACCCAGGACCTATTACACGTACATATTTAAATTATTTATTAATATTTATAACTTTTCTTAAAATTTTAATAATTGTTTATAAATTTTGGGGTTTTTATTATTTTTCTGCAATTTTTTTTTTTGTTTTTTTTTTTTTGGGATTTTTGGGTTCAAGATCATCCGAGGTCACCTCGATCCATTATGGTGGTTGGGTGACATCATTAGAGGGCGCGCTATCGGCTCTTGACCCTATGCCCCGTGCACTTATGCGTGACTCCCTATAATCATTCTACTCCACGATAATGTTGATTTAACTATGGAGGAAGAATACACAGTGGACATGAAAGTAGATCTCAAGTAGGTGTTCTGGAAGTGCTTAGTTTGCGCCTGGTGCTGTGCACAACGTTGCTATTAGGTTTGCTTCTCAGCGAGTATGCGAGTTCGGACGCGAGAACCGACCGTCAACCGTTTGTCACGTGGTGAGGGAGAAGCGAAACGGACAGGAGCAGCAACACAGGAACACACACAGGCACAGGCACAGGAGAGCTCACACCTGCTGCTCTTACTGTGATTGCCTCTGCCGCCTTCGGTTTCCAACTTCACATACACACGTCGCTCGCGGCTGCTGCGACTGTAGCACTACGCTCTTTTTTTTTCTTTCCGATCGATGTCCGGCCTGGAAGGTAACTCACACGGACAAATGTGACGCATAAACACCGTAGAGCGGTTCAGGGCATTCTCAACAAGTACTCTGTCAACATTTCCGACACCTGGCGTAACTAAAGGCTGGTCACGATAAAGTGAGCACTTTTAAAATCAACCTTAGAAATAAGTCACTGCTCCTACCTGCTCAACCCTTTCAATCACAAATAAAACTATAATTATAGGTGTTACGACAAACAACAAGTTCTTTTGTTGGGAACTGTACTGATATCGATACGACGCTTTGTCAGTCAACGGAACCGATAAAAATTTGTCCGAGCGTCATCTCGCTGCAGCAGCGTTTCATAAAGCCGATATTACACGGTAACTGTTGCCGTACTTGGTTCTTGTAGAAGTTTCTACATGCTCTGGTGCACGAGCCGGTATACCAGCCGCCATATGCGCTGCCATGGAAGATTCATATTGTACTACTGTAGTTGACGTAGTGCGTACTAGCATTTGACACCCTCGGTGGGTATACGCCGTTCACGATAAAGTGAATACTTTTGAAGCCCTAGTTACTTTCTACCTTCAACCAATGTATATCCTGCCCTCATTTGTTAATATAAATCCTTCCATGTGAGTAATAAATACATTCGTAGATCTGCTACGAGTCAGTAACTGTCATTGGCCAAAAAACTAGCTAGCACGTCTTAATATTGCTATATTATTGTTGGCCTTTACATAAATCCATTGCTTACTGGTGTAGATTCATTCAATTTCTTGAAAATGATGTCAAGTTACGAAAGTACGAATGATATTTTGAATTCTGACGAAAATTATTAACCATTTGCAAAATGTATTTGTAATTGTAATTGTAAAGGGGCTTTTTAACGTCCCCCGGTTTTATACTTGAAAGCTTAGCAGTGGACGGCTTGCATACTAACTTATAACCGAACATAAATTAACACTCATGCCTTACCCGGGATTCGAACCGTGAGCCTTCCGCACACCAGATCGGTGGCGCTCTAACAGACTGCGTGCAAAATGTAACTAAGTCTACACGTGCCTGAGGTTAACTGTGCTGTTTCTTATGAGTACCAACTACACGCTGCATGTGATAACATTTCCCTCGAATAATAAAAATGCACTTTTTTTGGGTAATTTAATGTAAAATCCAAAAAATTTTCTGTTTTGCTGCAGCCATGTTAACAAATACTAACAAAGATGTAGAAATTAAAAAAATTACAACATAACCTAGCGACGTGGGCTACCGCGTGACACATATGTAATAACCAAATAACAGGCCATATAAATATAGGCATTTTGCATATGTCAATCGATAGTCCAGTACATTAGTTAATGCTGTACTTTTGTTCTTCAGTACAGCTTAGTTTGTATTTGTTTTTATGGCTCCAGCAAAAAATAATAATTTTACATCAGGTTAAAAAGAACAAATGTGAAATGTTTTTATTCGAGGAAAATTTAGTCATATACAATGAGTACAAATTGAACAAAGTTTGGTACAGTTACGAAATTATTTATTTTTTTAGTATCCCACGCCATTGTTATTATATAGACTATTCGCGGTATCTTCACACGTTTTTAATCAAAACTTTTTAAAAAACCACCCCATGTATGACGTGTTTGGTTGCTTCCTATATATGTAATGTATCGCAGACATTTTATACTCGTGTTAATATAAAAGAACCTTATTTTCGGTTAAAATTACCCTTTCCTATGTATCATCAATACATAGTATAAAAGGAAGTCATTAGTGATATCATGAATAATTTATCATTTAGCACACAGAATACCTAAATATATATTTACTGGTAAATGTATACTATAAATTGTAAGAAGGTACAAAAATAGCTTTAAATATTGTAATCGTAAACATTCCGGCAAATTATGTTTGATGACCAATATTTCCGTAAAAATGAAACCACAATTGTCATGTTAGTACTACATAGACGATATATCAGGAACACATAGTCTCAAACTATGAAAGAATGCAAAATAGCAAACAACAAAAATTAAATACATTAATGGTCGTGCAGACTATGCGATATGGACCTGGCTGGACGTATTTTTGAGTTACCGAGGCCTTAAATCGTGGGCTGGCTAAGGGCGACATAGGTTCGCTCGTCCTATGTATCATCGCCTCTATGCGCAAAGCACTGTACTGGCGCGTGCCATCTTTACGTCGGTAATTGGCCTATAGACTGTTCACGGCGAAGTGAGCACTTTTCGAAGCCGTCTCTAATTTGTAACAATAGTCAACCAACTTATTTTATTGAAGCTATATATGTTAACTTTAGAGTCCGGTGAAATATATACGCTGTGTTTATTACTTACATGGCAATATTTATTTTAAAAAGCGGCGGAAGGATAAAAATGGCTTATAGGAAAAAAGTAACTCACTAAAAGTGCTCACTTTACCATGAACAGCCTATGTCGAAATCCTCAACGGTGACAGTATCATTTCTTGGTGTAATAATAAATATAAAATTGCATTGCATGTGGTTTCGTACCGAAAATTAACGTGAGTATATCCATTGCAGCCATTTACACTTTCAGAAATATACATTAGAAACGGAAATGGGTTACTGAAACGTGTCAGACGTGGAATTTGTTTTTAAATACTATTCCTTGGGGACATTTTTTACTCTCGAGGAAGAGTGTTTGAAAATAATTTTTTTCGTGAAATTCTGCGCGCCGTATGACAACCTAGCCATTCGTTATCCTTAATTATTATTTTCTTCATCAATGGCGAGCTTGCACTAATTTGACTAATTTGGAAAAGGATCTGCGCTATTGGTCGTCCGCTGCTGACGTCACCGAAGTGTATTAGCTTTCATTATATTAATTAACTGTCACTAATATCGATAATGAGACGATAATACCGCCCGGGGCATTGATTATCAGGCATTTAGGCCTACTGGATGCTACACACCAAAGATCCGAATTACCAGGTAATATTGTTTGGTATTTTAAATAAAATCACTAATGCGCGCTACTGAGTACAGAGTGAAATAATACCAATAACGGAATGTAACTCGCATGCTACATTCGCTTCATTATTTCCTATGGACATTTAAATTTTACTTTGTATCCATTTTAATTGCTTTCCAACGTCAGATAGTATTTTTCGGTTCCTTAGGAAGTTCTAAACATTGCTTGAAAATGTACGTAGAAATAAAGTAACTCCTAGTGGATCACTTTACCGACTGTACAACTACATAACTCAGTACACACACTACCAAATTATCAGAAATGTGCGAATTACGTTTCATGGGAAAGAAGATTGCTTATATTAATGTTTATAAGAATCACACATTATAAGTATTTAAGAGCGTGTATCACATGGCAATCAAATCAGTGATGCAGTCTGTGAGGACTCGGAAGTTTAAGCAGGTATTATTGCACGTGGATAATTTTTAATGCAACTGTAAAGGAGGAAAAGTGTTAATGAAGGGCCCTAGTGTATGAAAGCTGCATTAAAAATGTATTTTTTCGACAATTTCGAAATTGCTTTAAAGATAAGCGTTGTGCACAAATCTCTATTCCTTCGTAATAGAACCATCCTTCCGTTATTAGCAAGAAACTTTGTAGCTTTGTTCTCCATCGTCACCTGCGGAACGTTTTTAGTAATCACTCGATAACGGGAGCACTGCTGCCATAGTGGAGGTTCAGTATAGAAATGCTGTCAGCTGATGATTCTTAAGAGACTTGCCGCTTGGTATCGTAAACTGAAGAGAGCTAGACTGACATTATTCTTCCCTTTTTACTTCCGTTTATGGCGTGAGTGCGCACACACAAACGCAGATGTTAAACGGTAGCAGAGTTAGTTCTGCGGTGATGCACGCTCTTCAGAATTGAAAAATTACGTTGGCAGAGCTGAAACGTTTCACAGGCCGAAATGTCGTTATGTCGTAAAAGTTATATATATATATATATATATAATTACACTATTTTATTTAAGAACACAATTTAACTCATAAATGTAAAAGTTATATATATAATTACACTATTTTATTTAAAAACACAATTTAACTCATAAATGTTCTAAGTGCACATTACATTTTGAATTAAAACCTTCAGTTATCAGTATTGTCCATTTCATATAAGTGGTCTCAAATTTGACAGACAATGTGACCAACCTACACAGTATGTAAACAGTAAATGCTCTCGCTCCTACAGTATTGCATCAGCTGATCAACTGCTGCGGGATCCGTGTTGTTAGGTTGGCTATTTTGATGACGGTTTTTGAAGTAAATAGTACTCGGAATTAAAAGTTATAATTTAAAATTTTAATTAAACGTACAATATTTAGGGTTTCAATGATGTTTCTAAAGCAATATTAAATTTTCTTGGCTATTAGTAATGGGACTTAAAAAACATGTTCAGCATTTCTGACAGAGTATGTCGACACATACGAACAGTAAACGTTTCCGGCCAATGGCTAGCCATGTTTATGTTTCCAGTTTCCAGCCAATGGCTAGCCATGTTTATGTTTCCAGTTTCCAGCCAATGGCTAGCCATGTTTGTGTTTCCAGTTTCCGGCCAATGACTAGCCATGTTTGTGTTTCCAGTTTCCGACCAATGGCTAGCCATGTTTGTGTTTCCAGTTTCCAGCCAATGGCTAGCCATGTTTATGTTTCCAGTTTCCGGCCAATGGCTAGCCATGTTTATGTTTCCAGTTTCCGGCCAATGGCTAGCCATGTTTATGTTTCCAGTTTCCAGCCAATGGCTAGCCATGTTTATGTTTCCAGTTTCCAGCCAATGGCTAGCCATGTTTGTGTTTCCAGTTTCCGGCCAATGGCTAGCCATGTTTGTGTTTCCAGTTTCCGGCCAATGGCTAGCCATGTTTGTGTTTCCAGTTTCCAGCCAATGGCTAGCCATGTTTATGTTTACAGTTTCCAGCCAATGGCTAGCCATGTTTATGTTTCCAGTTTCCGGCCAATGGCTAGCCATGTTTATGTTTCCAGTTTCCAGCCAATGGCTAGCCATGTTTATGTTTCCAGTTTCCAGCCAATGGCTAGCCATGTTTGTGTTTCCAGTTTCCAGCCAATGGCTAGCCATGTTTATGTTTCCAGTTTCCAGCCAATGGCTAGCCATGTTTATGTTTCCAGTTTCCAGCCAATGGCTAGCCATGTTTATGTTTCCAGTTTCCAGCCAATGGCTAGCCATGTTTGTGTTTCCAGTTTCCGGCCAATGACTAGCCATGTTTGTGTTTCCAGTTTCCGACCAATGGCTAGCCATGTTTGTGTTTCCAGTTTCCAGCCAATGGCTAGAAATGTTTATGTTTCCAGTTTCCGGCCAATGGCTAGCCATGTTTATGTTTCCAGTTTCCAGCCAATGGCTAGCCATGTTTATGTTTCCAGTTTCCGGCCAATGGCTAGCCATGTTTATGTTTCCAGTTTCCGGCCAATGGCTAGCCATGTTTATGTTTCCAGTTTCCAGCCAATGGCTAGCCATGTTTATGTTTCCAGTTTCCAGCCAATGGCTAGCCATGTTTATGTTTCCAGTTTCCAGCCAATGGCTAGCCATGTTTATGTTTCCAGTTTCCGGCCAATGGCTAGCCATGTTTATGTTTCCAGTTTCCAGGCAATGGCTAGCTATGTTTATGTTTCCAGTTTCCAGCCAATGGCTAGCCATGTTTATGTTTCCAGTTTCCAGCCAATGGCTAGCCATGTTTGTGTTTCCAGTTTCCGGCCAATGGCTAGCCATGTTTGTGTTTCCAGTTTCCAGCCAATGGCTAACCATGTTTGTGTTTCCAGTTTCCAGCCAATGGCTAGCCATGTTTATGTTTCCAGTTTCCAGCCAATGGCTAGCCATGTTTATGTTTCCAGTTTCCAGCCAATGGCTAGCCATGTTTATGTTTCCAGTTTCCAGCCAATGGCTAGCCATGTTTGTTTCCCAACCCGGTGAAGGCAGTTGTGTGAGCGCGCTTTTTCTCATCGTGTTTATTATTCGAATATCTTATCGGTGTCGTCGGAATATTTAATCGGTAGTTAATTATTTTTTTATTTGCTTTCTCCAAACATAATTGGTTATAGGTGCCGTTGTAATGCGTTTTGTTGAGTGAAATGTAATATTAATCGGCACGTCGTTAAGACTGCTCGTCCCGCTATTTTCCTAACCACCTTCCACAATGAAGTGACACTAATATAATTTCCGTATATAAGTTTAAAATTATTTGTATCAGGAAACGTGCGCAGTGTTGATTTTACTGAATGATTTTGCAAATAAATTATTTAATGCTATTGACGAATAAACGTGATTTTAGTGAAGTTAAACTCGCAAGGATTGCCATAGAAAAACACGTGTTCAAGAGGTTACAACAGCAAGTTTGCGTGTTTTGTAAATGTATTTGTAAACCGTTAATATAATTATTGAAATGCACGTGGCCGGAAAAATGCTGCACTTTCCACACTTTTGTAGTGAGTGAACAATATCTGTTTGTCTACATCGTAAATTCGAGTGCAAGGTTAACCTTAGGTCAATGTGTTAGCGTGTATATATTGCTGCATCTGTACGAATACGAACAGCGACGTTTGTATCGCGTTTTGTATTTTCATTATAATTCTCGAAGTTAAATAATTTAAATGTTACTTCCATACGAGCAAAATTTTACACTGCTCCATCAAAGCAATATGCAACTCAAAATGCCACACACTCATGCCGGAATCTCACAGACCCGACCAACGCAACCACGACACATTTCAATGTGACTACTTGAATTTACAGCACGACCGACACCACGCTCTCGGCATTTAACCTAATTATTTAGAAGGCGTTGATAGGCTACGTTAGTCTCAAAGGTGGTGAACAAGAGGGGAATTGTAATACATAATGACGAAAAATTGGCATCGTTAATGCATACAAAAGTAAAATGATTATTTTTACTAGTTAGATACAATAGTTTTCGATTAATTTTGCTTTTAAGCTGCTTATTTACCATTGTAGGGAAAGCTTGCAATACAATTTCATTTTGCAATGATGTACATTCTGTGCATCGTGCCGCACGACACGACGAAGAATAGAAATTGTTTCTAATCCAAAATTACTGGTCGGGCGACAGAATCGGTCGGGCTTACAACGACCTATCTTGTATTTCATTGGCTGTTGGCCCTCGTGTCGTGCGCGTTAGGGCTATGTGATTCCGGCATCGTAAGAACATAAAAATAAACCCGTCTCACGAAATACGATAAACTAACCCCCCCCCCCCTCCCACACACACACACACACACACTGCTCACTTTTTCCTTTTTCCCACGAAATAAAATAAAGATGATACCCTACTTGGGCCCACTTTGCATTGCTATGAACATTTATCTGTTTTATTATTGATTGAAACTCTAACACTCTGGTTCTGGAGGGTTTCAAAATGTAAAGCTTATTGGCCATACAAACTTGTAAGACAACTTTTCGATATCAAATAAATTACAACATGCTTATCAAACAAAATTCTTTCAATTTAAGCACCCAACGAAGGTGCTTCAACATCGTAAAGAAGTGTCTCATGCATCAGCAGGAACTACGACATTCCAAAATGTATCGTTAAGGAAAATGAACTTTATGATGTCTTCAATCTTGGGTAGGTGGAGCATCTGTGTTTAAGTAACATGTTCGTTTAATATATTGTTGCTGTAGGTCACATCTGCTTCTCTAGAGCGCTTTGTAACATATCTGAACTGAAGTATAGTTTTTCATTAGGTACCCGAGAACAAGCCTAGGACTGTGTTCACAATTTTGAGGAGGGAGGTTGTGCGACTGAACTTCAGTGTAAATATCAACACTGAGTTAGTCAGAAATAAGTTTTTATTCGCAGCATGACAATCTGAACATGTAGGTATTTGAGGAAAGTTATTAAAGTATTTTGTATGTAGACCTGCAATACTTAACATTTGAGTTACTATATGAGAGTTATTAAAATTACTGGAATTAAATAACATTTGTTTAAATATTATTTTGGCTACCTACATACTTTAACATCCTGAGAATTATAACCACCATAAAATTATCAGGCTGTACAGAGTTTGTTGTCATATCATACCACAAAGCTGAATTATGTACTATTAATGCAATAGTAGGCATAGCCTGTATGTAAGAATGTATACGGTATTTGAAAATAAGATGTGAGAGTGGAAGGGGCGGTATTTCGGTATTTGTGGTTTTCTGGGGGGGGGGGGGGGAGGATCTTGGTATTTGGTGTTCGTGGAAACCATACTAAATTTTTATGTTTACAAGAACTTTCCTCGGGTAAGTGCGACAAGATTAGATGTCATTAATATATTTCGAGTACCATATATCAAAAAAGAGTAAAATATCTTATTCATTTGACAGTCAAAATACAAATTCATTTTCGTACATTCTGGTTACAAATTCCTTGCAAGGTAAAAATTATCAATTTATAGACTTATTATACGAGCTATTAAGTCATCTACATAAAATATTTATAAACTAAAAAAATGGGATTGTTGCCAACCTACAACTGTTTGAACAGCCCTTCACAGCTTCTAAAAGTCATTTGGGAGGAGACACATGCAGTTTGTTTACAAAAGCAGGCAGTCATATGTTGTTTGTTTACGAATACTGGCAGTCACATGGTGTTTGTTTGCAAACAGTCACCTTCAATGACAGTTCAGCTGTGGCGGAAGGATACATAGCCAACCAGATGCCATTGTCACTACTTTCCTAGAACTGTCAATTTTGAGACCACTTATATGAAATGGACTATACTATTTTCTTCCATGCTGATCATCGCTATCGCCAACAAATCATCAGTTGATACAATAGTTGGAAACGAAAGAATTTACTGTTTACGTAGTGTATAAGGTTGGTCACATTGCCTGACAAACTTCGGTGTGCTTACATGACATGCAGTATAGCTCCGCGCTTCTCATTCAAACAAAGAGAGAGAGAGAGAGAGAGAGAGAGAGAGAGAGAGAGAGAGAGAGAGAGACAAGCAACGCAGGCGGGAGTGGCGGCAACAAGGCAGTAATCGGCGGTCGTGGCGTGTAGTAAAGCGAGGTGAGTATGGAACAGCGTTGATATGGAATGGCGTGAGGAAACGGGAGATCCCTGAGAAACCCCGTCGAACAGAGGCATCGTCCGGCAAGTCTCCCGCATGCGGAAATCCGGGAGCGACTCCGCCGGGAATCGAACCCGGTTCGCCAAGGTGGGCGGCGGGCAGTCTAACCACTAAACCACCGCGGTCCCTGCAACAGTACATTTTTGGATCGTTCCCTCTGCCAAGATACACAGCTTGATTCTCTTGTGTGGTTTACCGTGCCACCAGTTCTTCGTAGTATAGGCTGTTCACGATAAAGTGAGCACTTTTGAAGATCTAGTTACTTTTTCCTTTCAGTCATTTCTTATTCGTTGACCACCTCTTTAAATAAATATTGCCATGTAAGTAATAAACATAGTTTATAGATTCCACCGCACTCCAAAGTTTATGTTTAAGGCTAAAATAAAATACATTTATTGACTATTATTACAAATGAGAGGGCTTCAAATAGTGTTCATATTACCTTGAATAGCCTATACTTCATATCACTGTACTGTGCGGCCATCAATCTGCAGATGCACGTGACTCAAAGAAATAATGGTATGTCCACGTGGTATACGGTAAGGCAGACAGAAACGACAGGTGTAAGCAATGGATGTATTCCGAAGATATTTCCCAACTGGTAGAGGCCGCGGTGATGCAACGGCTAGAGTATTCGCCTCCGACCAAGGTGAACCAGATTCGATTCCTGGCGGTGTAGTTTCCGGATGTTCGCATGTGGGAATCGTGCAGGAAGATGTCGCTGGTCGGTGGATTTTCTCAGGGATCTCCCGTTTCTCCCCTCCTGCATTCCGGTGCATGATATTCAGCGATGAATTTCGGTTCTGAGTTTCCACAGATGATTGTCGTATGTCTCTCATGTCAGCGTGTTTTTGGGGACCACAGGGTATGACTCGTGGTTCAGGTAGTGATTCGAGAGGCTCACGACACAGCGATGCATTAGTGATAGCTAGCACCATCCTCGTGTAACAACAGCACGCACGCCACATGTGTCTCAGGAATGCCAGCGTCGGTATGAGATTCTCTAGAGGCCAGCAGCTTTCCCTGATATTACTCCAACAGAATGCGTGTAGTATCAGCTAGGACTGCAAATATCACTTGCTACCTATCTGCAGGATATCTAAGGCCAGACGTGGAACATCTTACTTCATGAGAAGTTACAGCGGATGTATCTTCTGAACAGAATAGATACATGTATCCAGGCCCAAGTGTGTGATATTTCCTGCTGGATTGTAACCAGCAATGTGTCTGCATTGTCAGCTCTGCTATACATGTGATCTGATATAGTAATCACGTCAGTAAAATGTCATGACTTTTCAACACATGCAGTTCCATTTCAAATTCTCCTTCACGGTACGTAACTTTTTCTGAGTGAATTTTAAAATTACTTCTCTCCAAATTTATAATGCTTTCGTTCGAGTATGTCTATACATAGTACCATGGGTATAATAATGTCATGCATTTCATTATATACCTGCAACAGATGAAAATTCAGTTTTCTGGGCTTCATGCCATTCAGATTAAAATTTAATGATGATGGCGCTCGTTAACTTCAAAAGCACCAATTTCTGCCAAATATCCATTACAGGTTTTTTCCCTCGCTTTTTGCACAAAGAAGGCATTAAATTGATTTAACAGCGCGGGTTTAAAATGACGTTCGCAAAGCCTGGCGAGTGGAAATAAAATATGACCAAAACTCGGAAAGAATTTCTTTCACATTAGCAAGTGACATTATGTGGATTACGAACAGTAATAAATATATAAATTCATGTAGCACCATCTTCGAACGCGAAAACATTAACTTTGTTGATGGGTGTGTTATTTTGTTCATAAATAATTAGTTCTAGAAACTAACATGACTGATGTCATCGAGAAGTCATCACTAAGGAGTTTTAGTCAAGAGAAATCATGATTTTATTTGTAGCTCTTATACTTAATATAAGTTTACAATGCACAGATTTAATAAACTTCTATCACTAATTAAGTAATAAATCTTTGTATAGCATTAAGCTTTGAATGCTTCTAAAACTATGCACAGTATACGTTAAAATGAAAAAAAAAAAAAAAAAAAAAAAAAGCCTTACTTAATTTTTGTTATTTTTTTATATTGTTCTATGTTATAAACATAGAATTCAAACAGTACGTCCAATTTTTCAAGCCCAAAGAATTAATTGAATTACGACTGTAAACGCTATTGAAAAATTATACAATCAATTATTTATTTATTTATTACATGAATCAACACTAGGCTGTGGAATGCATAATCAATGTGGCGTATCGTTTGACACAAGGTTTGCCTAAATATTGAATTAACTATTAGAATAGCCATTTACCGTTTTTAACGAAGGGGGATTTTTATTCCCAGACCTAATGCAGTTAATTTCCAACCGTGGGCCGCAAAGCCATAAACCTCGCTTTAATTACATTGTCGTTAGTTCTGCCAATCAGATGTTTAATTGGATCGGTAGAGAGCAGAAACGCATTCCGGACAAATAGCAACAACTCGATCGTTAAATCAATACATTAAACGCCTAACAAAATGCGAGAATGCCATCTGTGCAAAGTTCGCCATTACCGCGTGAACTTCTCCCGAGTTTTTCCCGAGTTTTCCTTCGTTATCCGAGCTCGACTGCACATTATTTGGTGAGCCATTCCTAATTCGTGACTCTCGCGGTAATATATGGCGGGCCGATGCCAGCTGCAGTATTTACTGCAAATGTGGGAAGAATTTGTATTCGTGGTTAGTCTACTTAGTTATTAGAAGTCGCTAAGACGGTTAGTCTACTTAGTTATTAGAAGTCGCTAAGACGGTTAGTCTACTTAGTTATTAGAAGTCGCTAAGACGGTTAGTCTACTTAGTTATTAGAAGTCGCTAAGACGGTTTAAAGATCACCCTTGCACATTTTGTAGAAATTATTATTTTTCGCGTCATAATTTCTGTTTCATAGTAATTACTGACTACGCTCGATTATAGAAAATCTACATTTTACGAGTTTTTTAGTAGCCTATTTTAATTTTGTGTTATTTTCTTGGTGTAAAAAATCAGGAACTTATTTATATTTTATGTATAAGTTCCTGTCTCTTTACAAGCAGGAAATAACACTCAGTGAAAATTCAATAAAATCGTATCAAATAACTAGTAAATTGTACATTTCCAATAACTAAACATTTCCAGTAATTTCTCTGAAACTGAAATTGTGACACATAAACAATGAATTTCTGCAAAAAAAAAAAGGGGGGGGGGGGGGGGGGAATTCGAGCCTTAATAAAATTCATTAACTTTTCACAGCAAGCTTAATCTTCACTACCTCTGCACAGCAAGCTTCATCTTCAAATGTATTCTGTTATTTCCAGTAAATTTTAATTTCTATTGTGTAAAAAAATCTGCCATTGTGAAAAACGTTAATTATTTCAGAAAGAATCAAAATTCTTCATATATGCCTATTTATAAACCAGTAAACACATGGCATAGTGCTAGAAAAGTTATGTATGTGTATACAAAGTCTAAGCTGGAGTCAGTGTTATCAATCAGTGAAATAACATTCACTGTAAGTCAGTTCATAAGCTATAGCCGACTGATAAATCATGGAAATGAACTGGGAATAAAATACTTATGGCAGTAGAATTCTCGACATTCAGTGGGAAAAACAAGTAAATAAGTGAAATTCAGTCAAAATTTTAATTAGTGATCAGGCACTGATTATCAGTTGCTCAATTTTCACTATGTTCACTAATTTGGCTAAATTCTCACTGTTTCGGAATTAGAGTGTAGTAAAATATTTTGCTGCACCAAATATTTCCGGTGTTTTCGGCCAATATTACCAAAGTTTGTATTTGTCCACAGTTGGAGGAGACGACAATGCACAGCAAAGAGAAAACAGATAGGGAGGATAAAGCTTAGTAAGTTGTCGAATCTCCTCAGAGTTTATAGCAGTTAAATAATCTGCACCATACACAATAATCTGCACCATACACAATAATCTGCACCATACACAATAATCTGCACCATACACAATAATCTGCACCATACACAATAATTTCTTACTTTTTACTGGAGTTGTTTTATTACATAATGCTGAAAAATTACGTGGTAAATATTTTCTTGCTTCATTAGTTTTGAGGTGTTAGCAACAGACTTTATAATGTTTGAGAAAAACAATAATTTAAACTCAGATGAATATTTTAGGTGTTTTGAAGTTTAATCTCACATAAAATTTTAGGAGCATGTTCAAGGCCGTTAAAAGTCCAAGCCATGACCAATGCAAGGTATTTTCAAAATGGCTGTATCCCAAGAGAAAAGCCAAAGTACTAACTTTCAGGAAAATTAAATACGGCTGTTGCAAGACCTGAACTAAGTATATATTTCGAGCTCAGTGGAAGTATTTCTAACACAGTTTATAATCCATCCGATATCTAGGATTATATTTATAATCCTCTGCAGTTGCTCCAAATGGTGGAGGATGGGTGATACATAACTTATGGAAACACATTTAGTAAAAATATTTTAGAACATATTATGTTTCAATAATATAAAATTTCAAGGCCAGTCTTGACAAACTGACACCGAAAGATGAAGTCACTTGCCCTGTGACATAGTGTGGAATCGAATTTTTATTACAAATCACGAACAACTACGAACCAATGTTAAACAAGGAAATTTTTTTCGAAGTTTATAAATTAAAACTGTTGATTTATCAAATGACATTGTGTATAAATGATTTATAGCCCGTTACCATGGTGCACGGACGAACTCGTCATTGTAAAAGAAATTTGGAAAGAAGATAGAAAATTCAGAAATGTATGACTGACACTACACGTGGGTAAGAAACATGTGGAAATCCTGGTTCAAGCCTTGTGTATGCTCCTAGTCCTCACATTGGTATACGCTGTTCAAGGTAAAGTGAGCACTTTTGAGATCCTTGTTACTTTTTCCTTTCAGCCATTTTTTTTAATCCTTTAACCACCGTTTTTTAAATAAATATTGCTTCGTAAGTAATAAACACAGTGTGTACATATTACCGCACTCGGAAGTTAACGTCTAAGACTAAAATAAAATAGGTTTATTGGATATTATTCCAAATGAGAGGACTTTCAAAAGTACTTAGATGACCGTGAATGGAGTACTGCCGAGTTGACACGAGCAACACTGATCACGATTGGTCCAGCGTGTTGTAACAAGTATCCTTATTTAATATACAATGCCACTGAAGTTATAAAAAACCATACTTATGATTTTTACAACATTTTTACATCGGGCTTTTTACTCCGGTCTTGGGTTTCGTCAGATTACGCAACTTAAAAATTGTTTGTGATTGTACTGTGCTGTGTTATTACCTCACTTGCAGGATTTATTTCTAACAGGTTTTAACTTGCAGAAAATACACCGGTTATCATTTCTTTCCACGTATGTCTGTGATTAATAAGCGGTTTCCAATGTCAGTGGAGAATAAAGTTTCCAAACAATATTACAGTAGACCGAATAATTTCTGCATATAACAACAATTTATGAACGATTGTTTAATGTTGCTTGGGCCTCGCGTTTGTTTTTAAATTAAGATCAGGATATTGCCCAATAAATAAGTAACATGATAACAATTGAAATGGCAACACATGCACACTCTATTTTAAATGTTCATGTGTTCGTATGTGAATTTTACAGTCGTTACAGTAACATCTCATTATGTAGAGCTTATAATTATTATTGTTAAGCCTTACAGTGGTATGGAAATCTAGTATACTAGTACACACATGTTTATCTTGTAGAAATGCTGTTGTGACGTGTTTTACTTATAAGTTTATTATTCAGTAATTTTATTTTTATTTTATTTTACATATTTACCATCGTACACGCAGCAGTTGAGAGGTTATTATTCATATATTCAATATTACGTATTTATTTTCATATTGTTATGTTTTGAGATACATATTAATTTGTTGGTAATGGTTGATAACAACGTATTGATTTTAATAATACGGAATGCAACCCGATATAAGCCCTAGGTCACACAGGTAAATTCAAATCAGGTAACGGACACCAAATTGAGTCGTTGAAAGAATGTTCTGGTCTCCATCTTGTTTGAAATGGGCCACTAACGTAACAGGTCGGGTAGACCTGAGATCCCTCTGAACAGTGAAAAATTATAATATAAAAGTGAGTTTGACCTCGACAAATATGCTCAGTTTTACATAAATAGCCGACAGTGTGTTTTTAAAAATGTCTGAAGAGGGCTTAGGAGCTTTGCCACTTTAGTATAACGCAGAAATATAAGGTATCTTATCACCGCCATACTAAGTGACAGTTGGTCCAGCGGTGGAGTGCTAAAGACATTTCCTGTTAACTACACATTTAATACAACACTTTATTTCTGATCACACAGTGCCTGAAAATAAGAACTCTTATGTTACTCAACGGAATTTTGACATTACTAGCCAGGAACATTTTATTCAGTGTAGACACATAGGCAGATTTCTTGTAAAATGTAACGTGTGAGTGTCATTACTATTTGAAAACTAACCAAACTTTCCGCACACTAAAACATTTTAAATTTGGTACGGACTTTTAAAAACTGCAAAGACTTTAATTATGGTTTGCCAAACACACACAAACAATTGCTTTTCTTTTTTTTGTTGACAGGCATACAGAGTTTTGAATTTAATATTCTGGTCCAGCTGCTGCGTGGTATTTGTAAATATTCTGCGGTTACAGTATAAAGTTGGAAACATTATATAAATTGAGAAAAGGTTTTGTTTGCATTAAACTCCACTTCACCCGTGGACTTCTTTAATTGATATGCTAGTAGTTAGTTTCCGTATTATTTCCGAGAAAATTTTTAAAGTGTGACATATGTACATCTGTGTGTAGGCGGAGATACGCCTGGATACAAGGAAACATGCTGGTAAGATGTAAGTCTGTTGAAGTTTTTGCGGTGATTTTTAGTATTTTGCAATATGTGTTCTGTCACCTACACATTGAGTTGCTTATTTGCAAACCCTGCCTACATGTTGCATAATAATTAAACATATAAATATCTCTCCATTTGTTTTCATATACATTAAAGAACCCTAATTCCCCCAGTGGCTAATACCGATACGTGGGGCTTAAATATTATTTCTCACAATATCTATCTTTCAGTCGTCACCACAGCATAATTCTTTACATTACATTATTTACTGCAACATTATTTTGTTCTTTAGTTCTGGGTTATCATTGAATTATTCGGAGAATTTCTGATCCATGAAAACGAACTTTTCAGCAATTACTTTTCCAGAAAAATAACCACAGTTATACCCAGTTCATACTTACAACAAAGCAATTAACCACAGTTATACCCAGTTCATACTTACAACAAAGCAATTAACCACAGTTATACCCAGTTCATACTTACAACAAAGCAATTAACCACAGTTATACCCAGTTCTTACTTACAACAAAGCAATTAACCACAGTTACACCCAGTTCTTACTTACAACAAAGCAATTAACCACAGTTATACCCAGTTCATACTTACAACAAAGCAATTAACTTTTATTTTGGTGACCATTACATAAAATGTCCTCTTCGCCTGTTTTCAGCGCCAAAGTATTTTATTAAACTACTGTATAATTCGTTATTTAGCACAACATTTCGATATTAAACATATGTAGTGGCTACCACGTTTAGGTATTTAAATTATGTCGCACATATAAATACGTAAGTAGTCTTACTTAGAGTTCATTTGTGCCATACTACGGCATGTCCCCCCCCCCTCTCTCTCTCTCTCTCTCTCTCTCTCTCTCTCTCTCTCTCCCCCCCCTTTTTTTCCTCTTAAATTGCTTTCTTAGCGATGTAAGCTTGTTTTGCAAAGCCTGTTTTTATTTTGCTTCCTTGTTACTGTTCGGGACACTACTATTGTTTAATGGTCATTTTAAATTTGTGTGAAACTAATTTGTAATTTCTTTATTCCTTTTAATACCGAGCATACTATATAAGTTTGTAAACCTATTAATCTTGTTTGTTTTTTCATTGATCTGTAAATACCGCAAACGGCCTTGATACGAAATAATATTATTATTTTGGTAATACTCAGTGGTGTCTAAAACCTATGTGGCATTTTGTCTGCCGCTGCGATAGAGAGCAACACGTGTATTGTAATAAGGCAAGTAACTAACAAAAAGCTGTTGTTAAATTTTTATTTTTGTGCAGTTATGGTTCGTTGTATTTCTGTAATCCTTTTTTCTAGTAAACTTTCTCATGTCATTGTTTTTTTTTATTACCTTCATAATTTGGTGATTCTAAAATTATTGTCGTGGAATTTTCCACTACATTTAACACTCGTGTTTCGATATTTATCGATTAGCCATATCACGACTTTTGAAACTTTGTCCAAGCCACTCCATGTACAAAGGAATTTGCTGACTCCTCCTTCATCTCGTTTCCACCATGTTGTGAGTGCAAATAAACTAACTGTTGAAGAGTTTCATCATTTATAGTATGTAGGATTACTAGACTGCCGCCTTGTGCGGTCCAAGACTACCTCAGGGAAATGTAACTGAGCCCATGTGCAGCTGAAACTTACCTGCCTGCCCCTTGCGGCATCTTTCTTGGAGAATATGTGCTAAATTTGCCGAGCTGTGTGTGTCGCTGCCCACACCGAATTTTCGTCCAAAACCTCATGGTCAGATTTTTCTAATCTTCTACATGCTCCTTGTGCATGATGTGACGACTAAAACTTCAAGCATTGCACTTACGGGCTAAAACTTCAAGCATTGCACTTACGGGCTAAAACTTCAAGCATTGCACTTACGGGCTAAATTTATTGCGCTTGCTGTGCGCGTGTTCTGTACAAGATGGAACACTAAATTTGTTAATTTTTATGAAATTTTGGTTAAATAAAAGTAAAATTTAATGCTTAAATAATGGAATAAAACTGGTTCCAAAAGGTAATATTTTATTTGTGTGTTAACTTATTTGTTAACATTTAACCTTGTGTGATTCGTATGACTAGAGTTGGGTCCTCCCTCCTTTACTCTGTGGAATTTGCAGGAAAAAAAAAACAATAAATAGATAAATAAAACAAATGAATATAATGAAATAGCAAAACCGCGATATTAATGTAAAAATACTCTTGCTGGATGAAACTATATTATTGTTATTTCTTGTTGTTGGGTATTTGTACTCAACTGGTGAGGGAAAATGACAAAAGAAAAAAATTAACCTTTTTAAAGGTTAAGTGAAGTTATGATTTTATTTGGAATCGTCCCCCCCTTTTTTTTAATTACCATCTGTGAAGTTGAACTATTACTTGATAACTAAACCAATAAATATTTTATCTGTGTCATGCTATATGTTGTTGGTTTTACATAGGAGTGCCTAACTTAGCAGCAAGGAGGTGAGTAGATTTATATTTACTGTGTTTGATATAACTTATTTATTTACAAAACTAGAGAGTTGCATTTGAGCAGAGAATTACTTATATTTCCATGTTATCCTCAGGGGCATCTTGCCACTAGGTTGAGAGCCCCTTAGTTTGGCCGTTTTCCCAAAGGACATTTCCTACGCTATTATCCCTTTCGGGCTCTTAACCTAGGCGCTGAGAGGTGGCTCATATTCACAGTTACTTCCTCCTTTTCTGAAGTCAAGTTATACTTCCAGGGCATTCCCCGTCTCGTGCAAGCAAACAAAGCTTAACCGAGTCTAGAAAATTACACCACAGAGGTACATTCGTGCATATTCGGTGTAGTAATATTTTGCATAAGAACTTTTTCTTTGCTATTTATTACACACACACGTATTTTCTCTCTGTTTTATTCGTAATAATTACAAGTAAGATATTGTAATTTATACATAAAATATACGTAAAAAATTCAGTATAACCAAGAATAAGGTACTTTTATGTTAACACAAGTATAAAACCGTATTCATAAATGCCATACTTAGGAAACACTCCAAGCGCGTTATACATGGGGTGATTTTCCAATGTATTGATTAAAAAAGTGTAAAGAAACTGCGAATAGAATAAATAAGGGTAACAGACGTTCATTTAAACGCACAGTAAGTTTGAGATTGTACATAATTTCCTATCATACCTTTTAAAGTGAGCGAGTGACTGAAGATATTTGGGAGGCTCTTAACAGCGAGGTCTTGAGAGCCGATGAAAGTGATTGAGGTGAGAATGGAGCAGTGTCATAGTGAAAGTGCGGGGGAACGTATCTTCCGAAGAATTTGTGAAAAGCGCAACTGAATTAATGTAACCTGCATAAGGATTACAACGGGAAATAAGTAAAGCAATAGCACAATTTTCTCAAAAACTGTTCACCTATAGGAAGTAATTAGAATGAATTCTGATTAGAAATTAAAGCATTAGGGCTGAAAAATTACACGATGTGTATAACTCTGTTTACTTTCTACAAGACTGGTGTGATGACGTATCACAACCCATTTGTTTCCTTAATTTCTCTTCATCATCTTCGTTTATCTTTCTTTCTCTACAGCAGAATACTTACTCTGCTCCCTTTCTGTTCATATCGTCGTCTCCATTGCCCCGTGAAATCCATACGACCAAAAATAAGTGCATTTTTGTAATCTTGAAAAATAGCCTCCTGTGCTGTGAAGGATCAAGTCCTTTCTCTGCGATTGTGTGGCTGTTTATTTGTTAACTGTCAGCCATCTTTTTTTCTCGTGTCACGTCTCTGTCAACTCGAGGGGCTTCTTATCGCTTGATGTATGGCGGCGCGGCGTTTCTACGGAGAAAGTAAGTAACACGGCTCGTATGAGTTCCCGCCAAATATTAACGTGGCTATTTATTTCAACTTCTTTTCCACCGTGCCTAACGTACATACTATGGCAGTTTTATTAAAGGTTCTTTGACATTTATTTACAAAGCTGTGTTATTTTTCCGGGGCACACAACTCTTAATCAAAAAAAATTATAGGCTATTCGCGGTAAAGTGAGCACTTTGTGAATTCCTCTCATTTGGAATAATAGTCAGTAAATATATTTTAATGTAGCCTTAGGCGATAACTCTAGAGTTATTTGAAATATAAACACTGTGTTTATCATTTGCATGGCAATATTTATTTTAAGAAATGGTAGAAGGATAAATAATGGCCGATGGAAAAACAAAGTGACAAGGGCATCAAACGTGCTCTCTTTACCGTGAACAGCCTATAATGTAAAATATTGATGTGGCTTATTATTTTTGTGGTTTTTTATTTTAGAGCCGCTGTAACTATTAATTGCGAACAATAAATGTTTTGTTAATAAATTTCCCCTTTTGAAAATAGTAATTGCAGGCTTAGAAGACGAACTATATAAAGTAAGGTAAAATGACGCACACGAGGAATTTACTTCAGTACTAAGCCGTAAGATGACAGGGCTGCCAATGAAAGACCTAAAGATGAAAGTTATCGACAGTAAAATCGCACTGCAGTTACTTTCATGCTCGATAATATTACCTGTACCGAGATAACTCCTTGCACTTGCAATATATAGTCAATTCGTAGTATTTGAACACTTTATGGATCAAACACATGAGAAACCAGCCCACGAATGGCGTGCTTGATTGTTTAATAAGTATGTTATGTATCAAGCGTGTTTTATATCTCTGTTTAAAAGTATTCTATTTATGGTTAGATTGAAATTACTAATATTTCATATATAAATTATAATATTTCATTTAAATTAAATACAAATGAAAACGCTGAGAAGATAGTTGTGTTGGTAACTCCTATTAGGAAAAAGTCCTCAACATAAATATTCTAGAACTGAGTGGGCAATAATGTGGTACGTTGTCCCGCTCATGTAATTATTCAGACTCTTTGAAGCTCTGTTTGCATGAGGCGGAGGAATAGCCTGTAACTAGAATTTCAGTAGGTATTCAAAAATTTTCGAAGTAACAGTGAATGGGCTGTATCCAAGTTTTACACTGTTAAAAATATTGGACTTTTTACATGAAATATAATTGGAAACTCGTTTGCAACAAAATTATTTTGTACGACCATACATTTTTCCTTTGAAGTGGATGTAAAGTGGATGTATACATATATATTATATTAAAACTTACGTACTTGTAATTAAACTTTTAGTGTTGAGAAAAGGACATAAAGTTATAATTTTCATGCTTTCTTAAACAATTCTGATAAAGAAATAAGAAGTAAATAATATTTTTTATTTATATATATAAAATAATAACATTTCCACGCATCAAGACTCAAACCAACAATAATTGCATAAGGAATTCAAGACACTGACCACACAACCAGTTTGTCTTCCAATGCGGTGATCTGTTTTAATGGCAATCTAAAATTTGATATGTTAACTTATGCAAGTAGAAAATGCCTTTGAAATAATCGGGACGAGTGATTTAGATGATTTCTAAGGACATACGAAATCTGCATGCATATTGCACATTGACACAGTTGTAGTTTTATATACGCGCTACGTACTGTTTGGTTAATGTTTTCTTCTTGACAACACTTAATGGCATAGCGTACCTACAAAATGTCATCATAGTCTGTCCGGTTGGTTACAAGAAAATTATAAATGGTGAAATACACAAAGTCGCGTGATCACATAAGCCTAACATTCCTAGGATAGTTAAAGTAAAAGCTAAACTTGTATTCGACATTGTAAATAATATTACAGGTAAACATGTCCCCTTCCCTGCTTCACCAGTTCAGTAACTGAGGGGCTCAGTACGAGAGGGACCTGTCTCACACATATTGTGATTTTTAAACACCTTCCGTCATCTCACTTATACTGTTACACTGTAGAAGTCGTCGTAATATTGACTGTGCTGTCTACATTCATTTACAGAATCTAGTACACGATTCCTCAGTGAGCATGTTTGTACTGTACAAGACTATTAGGATGCTGTCCGCTGCGTAAACAACATCATCGACCTTATAGAATTTATGCAATGTTTATGTTTAATATATATATATAATATATGAATTATTGTGCAAATTCTATATGCAAAAAAAACTTTAAACCTTAGTACGTAAAACAATATTATATGTAGGATTTTAAATATTATTACGTTAGTGAAAGTTGTGATATCAGGCGTTATAATATATTACGTTTGTGTTTCATGGCTTATGAATAATATTGTGTTCATTTTATCTCTCTCTCTATTTAAGTGTTTTCTTACTATACAATACAGTTTTCAGTGCTGCAACAATATGAAAGTTAACACATACTTAGTGTTCAGTGCTGCAACAATATGAAAGTTAACACATACTTAGTGTTCAGTGCTGCAACAATATGAAAGTTAACACATACTTAGTGTTCAGTGCTGCAACAATATGAAAGTTAACACATACTTAGTGTTCAGTGCTGCAACAATATGAAAGTTAACACATACTTAGTGTTCAGTGCTGCAACAATATGAAAGTTAACACATACTTAGTGTTCAGTGCTGCAACAATATGAAAGTTAACACATACTTAGTGTTCAGTGCTGCAACAATATGAAAGTTAACACATACTTAGTGTTCAGTGCTGCAACAATATGAAAGTTAACACATACTTAGTGTTCAGTGCTGCAACAATATGAAAGTTAACACATACTTAGTTTTCTTAGATTTTTTCGGTTACCGCGTTTGAACTAAAAATAATTGTACCTCAATAATTTTTTTTTTTTTTTCGATACAACGAATATACTTAAACTTCTTTTTCCTCATGAATCTTTTTTGTTGGATAGTTCCTTCTTGTACTAAGTCCGTTGCAAACACATGAATAAAACACATGAATATGTTTTGAATAATGCACTAATCATAGAATATAAAGATATGCAACTTTGACTTCGCAATTTAGTGTGTTTCCTTTCCTGTACACAAACTTTTATATGGCTATTAAAATACGGTAGTTGTAACAAAACAAAGAAAAAAATAACAAATTTAACTACTGTATTTTTCCAAATGTCTCTAAATAAAGAAAAAAATATTTCAATAAAATTTACAAATTATTTGTTTCGTCGCACTTTCTAGTGTGTATGGCTGCCTACTTTTGTTATACCATTACCTACACATAATGCTACTATGCGATATTATGGTTGACGAAATGTTGCTTCATCATGATGCATGCCAGCTCTCAAAAGTGATACAACTCGAACTATTCCTCCTCTGTAACTGTACTACATGGGCGCAATACCATGGCGGCTACCACGAGTAGTTATTTGAAGAGATTATTTACAGTGACGATACTTTGGTGAGGCTTCTCGAGTGTATATTGTTTCACCATTAATTATCGCATGAATCTACAACAGTAAATTAACTGCCACTGATCAGTTTTTAGGGCGTGTTTGGGATATCATTCACAGTAATTACTAGTACCCGGTACTATCTGCTATTGCACTTATCAATTTTTCGCTATAAATTTATTCCGGATATTCTTTTCACGTTTGAAGCACCAAGGAAATAAATAACATATGTTGCTAGCAAATTTTAACTTGCGCAGTTTGAATGTGATCAAGAATCTCTGACAACAGACAATAAAGAGTAACTGATTAAAATATGCACGCGGGTGACTGCAAAAGTAACAGGAGAAACAGTAGTTGAACTATGATTATTGAAGGAAACGGACGGATCTTAGCATGTAGATATTGAGAGCCGATGAGGGCGAGGTGAGGGGGCTATGGAGTAGCGTCGAAAAAAAATGGCAGAGGAAACGGGAGATCCCCGAGAAAACCCACCGACCAGCGGTATCGTCCGGCACGATTCCCACTTGCGAAAATCCGGAGTGAACCGGCAGGGGATTAAACCCGGTTCACCTTGGTGGGAGGCGAGCGGGCTAAATACTCAGCCACCGTTGTCCTCTTCTAAGCTTAAGTAAGAACTACGTGGCTACATGAAGTTGATGATAAGAGAACTACGTGGCTACATGAAGCTTCTGATAAGAGAACTACGTGGCTACATGAAGCTGCTGATAAGAGAACTACGTGGCTACATGAAGGTGCTGATAAGAGAACTACGTGGCTACATGAAGGTGCTGATAAGAGAACTGTGTTGAAAAATGTTCTATAATCCGGTACCACGGACTCATCAAAAATAATTTCGCATTTAGTTATGTTTTCAGCAACTATTTCTATGTATAGTCTGTTCACTTTAAAATGAGTACTTTTAAAAGTAATTCTTAAGGTCTACATGTGAAAGTCCCAAGTGAAAGTCCTTATGTTCTTCTGCCTCTTCGCAGGTAGGGTAGTGGCTCCACGTGAATGTCCCTCTGTTCTACTGTCACTTCGCGGGTAGAGTAGTGGCTCCACGTGAAAGTCCCTCTGTACTACTGTCACTTCGCGGTTAGGGTAGTGGCTACAAGTGAAAGTCCCTCTGTTCTACTGCCACTTCGCGGTTAGGGTAGTGGCTCCGCGTGAAAGTCCCTCTGTTCTACTGTCACTTCGCGGTTAGGGTAGTGGCTATGCGTGAAAGTCCCTCTGTTCTACTGCCACATCGCTGGGTATGGTAGTGGCTGCAAGTGAAAGTCCCTCTGTTCTACTGCCACATCGCGGGTAGGGTAGTGGCTCCACGTGAAAGTCCCTCTGTTCTACTGCCACTTCGCGGGTAGGGTAATGGCTCCAAGTGAAAGTCCCTCTGTTCTACTGTCACTTCGCGAGTAGGGTAGTTGCTCCAAGTGAAAGTCCCTCTGTTCTACTGTCACTTCGCGGGTAGGGTAGTTGCTCCAAGTGAAAGTCCCTCTGTTCTACTGCCACATCGCGGGTAGGATAGTGGCTCCACGTGAATGTCCCTCTGTTCTACTGCCACATCGCTGGGTAGGGAAGTGGCTCCACGTGAATGTCCCCCTGTTGTACTGCCACTTCGCGAGTAGGGTAGTTGCTCCAAGTGAAAGTCCCTCTGTTCTACTGTCACTTCGCGGGTAGAGTAGTGGCTCCACGTGAAAGTCCCTCTGTACTACTGTCACTTCGCGGTTAGGGTAGTGGCTACAAGTGAAAGTCCCTCTGTTCTACTGCCACTTCGAGGTTAGGGTAGTGGCTCCACGTGAAAGTCCCTCTGTTCTACTGCCACTTCGAGGTTAGGGTAGTGGCTCCACGTGAAAGTCCCTCTGTTCTACTGCCACTTCGAGGTTAGGGTAGTGGCTCCACGTGAAAGTCCCTCTGTTCTACTGCCACTTCGCGGGTAGGGTAGTGGCTCTCCGTGAAAGTCCCTGTGTTCTACTGCCACATCGCGGGTAGGGTAGTGGCTCCGCGTGAAAGTCCCTCTGTACTACTGCCACATCGCGGTTAGGGTAGTGGCTCCAAGTGAAAGTCCCTCTGTTCTACTGTCACTTCGCGGTTAGGGTAGTGGCTCCAAGTGAAAGTCCCTCTGTTCTACTGTCACTTCGCGGTTAGGGTAGTGGCTATGCGTGAAAGTCCCTCTGTTCTACTGTCACTTCGCGGGTAGGGTAGTGGCTCCGCGTGAAAGTCCCTCTGTACTACTGCCACATCGCGGTTAGGGTAGTGGCTCCAAGTGAAAGTCCCTCTGTTCTACTGTCACTTCGCGGGTAGGGAAGTGGCTCTCCGTGAAAGTCCCTCTGTTCTACTGTCACTTCGCGGTTAGGGTAGTGGCTCCAAGTGAAAGTCCCTCTGTTCTACTGCCACTTCGCGGGTAGGATAGTGGCTCCACGTGAATGTCCCTCTGTTCTACTGCCACATCGCTGGGTAGGGAAGTGGCTCCACGTGAATGTCCCCCTGTTGTACTGCCACTTCGCGAGAAGGGTAGTTGCTCCAAGTGAAAGTCCCTCTGTTCTACTGTCACTTCGCGGGTAGAGTAGTGGCTCCACGTGAAAGTCCCTCTGTTCTACTGTCTTTTCGCGGTTAGGGTAGTGGCTCCACGTGAATGTCCCTCTGTTCTACTGCCACTTCGCGGGTAGGGTAGTGGCTCTCCGTGAAAGTCCCTCTGTTCTACTGACACATCGCTGGGTATGGTAGTGGCTCCAAATGAAATTCCCTCTGTTCTACTGCCATATCGCTGGGTAGGGAAGTGGCTCCACGTGAATGTCCCCCTGTTGTACTGCCACTTCGTGAGTAGGGTAGTTGCTCCAAGTGAAAGTCCCTCTGTTCTACTGCCACTTCGCGGGTAGGGTAGTGGCTCCACGTGAAAGTCCCTCTGTTCTACTGTCTTTTCGCGGTTAGGGTAGTGGCTACAAGTGAAAGTCCCTCTGTTCTACTGCCACTTCGCGGTTAGGGTAGTGGCTCCACGTGAAAGTCCCTCTGTTCTACTGTCTTTTCGCGGTTAGGGTAGTGGCTCCTCGTGAATGTCCCTCTGTTCTACTGCCACTTCGCGGGTAGGGTAGTGGCTCTCCGTGAAAGTCCCTCTGTTCTACTGACACATCGCTGGGTATGGTAGTGGCTCCAAATGAAATTCCCTCTGTTCTACTGCCATATCGCTGGGTAGGGAAGTGGCTCTCCGTGAAAGTCCCTGTGTTCTACTGCCACATCGCAGGTAGGGTAGTGGCTCCAAGTGAAAGTCCCTCTGTTCTACTGCCACTTCGCGGGTAGGATAGTGGCTCCACGTGAATGTCACTCTGTTCTACTGCCACATCGCTGGGTAGGGAAGTGGCTCCACGTGAATGTCCCCCTGTTGTACTGCCACTTCGTGAGTAGGGTAGTTGCTCCAAGTGAAAGTCCCTCTGTTCTACTGTCACTTCGCGGGTAGAGTAGTGGCTCCACGTGAAAGTCCCTCTGTACTACTGTCACTTCGCGGTTAGGGTAGTGGCTATGCGTGAAAGTCCCTCTGTTCTATTGCCACATCGCGGGTAGGGTAGTGGCTCTCCGTGAAAGTCCCTCTTTTCTACTGCCACTTCGCGGGTAGGGTAGTGGCTCCAAGTGAATATCCCTCTGTTCTTCTGCCACTTCGAGGTTAGGGTAGTGGCTCCACGTGAAAGTCCCTCTGTTCTACTACTGCCTACTCTTCCGACGGGGTAGGGTAGTGGCTCCACGTGAAGGTCCCTCTGTTTACTGTCTTTTCGCGGTTAGGGTAGTGGCTACGTGAATGTCCCTCTGTTCTACTGCCACTTCGCGGGTAGGTAGTGGCTCTCCGTGAAATTCCCTTGTTCTACTGCCACATCGCGGGTAGGGTAGTGGCTATGCGTGAAAGTCCCTTGTTCTACTGCCACATCGCTGGGTATGGTAGTGGCTCCAAATGAAATTCCCTCTGTTCTACTGCCACATCGCTGGGTAGGGAGTGGCTCTCGTGAAAGTCCCTGTGTTCTACTGCCACATCGCAGGTAGGGTAGTGGCTCCAAGTGAAAGTCCCTCTGTTCTACTGCCACTTCGCGGTAGGGTAGTGGCTCCAAGTGAAAGTCCCTCTGTTCTACTGCCACATCGCGGGTAGGGTAGTGGCTCCAAGTGAAAGTCCCTCTGTTCTACTGCCTCTCGCGGTAGGGTAGTGGATCCACGTGAAATTCCCTCTGTTCTACTGCCACATCGCGGGTAGGGTAGTGGCTCCACTTCAAAGTCCCTCTGTTCTACTGCCACTTGAGGTAGGGTATTGACTCCACGTGAAATGCCTCTGTTCTACTGCCACTATCGCGGGTAGGGTAGTGGCTTCTCCCAATGTGAAAGTCCCTCTGTACTACTGCCACTTCGCTGGTATGGTAGTGGCTCCAAGTGAAAGTCCCTCTGTTCTACTGCCACATCGCGGGTAGGTAGTGGCTCCACGTGAAAGTCCCTCTGTTCTACTGCACATCGCGGGTAGGGTAGTGGCTCTCCGTGAAAGTCCCTCTGTTCTACTGCCACTTCGCGGGTAGGGTAGTGGCTCCAGTGAAAGTCCCTCTGTTCTACTGCCACTTCGCAGGTAGGGTAGTATCTCCAAGTGAAAGTCCCTCTGTTCTACTGCCACATCGCGGGTAGTGTATTGCTCCACGTGAAAGTCCCTCTGTTCTACTGGTACTTCGCGGGTAGGGTAGTGGCTCCAAGTGAAAGTCCCTCTGTTCTACTGCCTCTTCGCGGGTAGGGTAGTGGCTCCACGTGAAAGTCCCTGTGTTCTACTGCCTCTTCGCGGGTAAGGTAGTGGCTCCAAGTGAAAGTCCCTCTGTTCTACTGGCACTTCGCGGGTAGGGTAGTGGCTCCACGTGAATGTCCCTCTGTTCTACTGTCACTTCGCGGGTAGGGTAGTGGCTCTGCGTAAAAGGCCCTCTGTTCTACTGCCACATTGCGGGTAGGGTAGTTGCTCCGCGTAAATAGCCCTCTGTTCTACTGCCACTTCGCAGGTAGGGTAGTTTCTCCAAGTGAAAGTCCCTCTGTTCTACTGCCACTCTCGCGGGTAAGGTAGTGGCTCCACATGAATGTCCCTCTGTTCTACTGCCACTTCGCGGGTAGGGTAGTGGCTCTGCGTGAAAGTTCATATTTTCTACTGCCACATCGAGGGTAGTGTAGTGCGTCTGCGTTAAAGTCCCTCTGTTCTACTGACACTTCGCTGGGTAGGGTAGTGGCTCCGCGCGAAATTCCGTCTGTTCTACTGCCCCTTCGCGGGTAGGGTAGTTGCTCCGCGTAAAAGGCCCTTGGTTCTACTGCCATTTCGCAGGTAGGGTAGTGGCTCCAAGTGAAAGTCCCTCTGTTCTACTGCCCCTTCGCGGGTAGGGTAATTGCTCCGCGTAAAAGTCCCTCTGTTCTACTGCCTCTTCGCGGGTAGGGTAGTGGCTCCAAGTGAAAGTCCCTCTGTTCTACTGCCACTTCGCGGGTAAGGTAGTGGCTCCACATGAATGTCCATCTGTTCTACTGCCACATCGCGGGTAGGGTAGTGGCTCCAAGTGAAAGTCCCTCTGTTCTACTGCCACATCGCGGGTAGGGTAGTGGCTCCAAGTGAAAGTCCCTCTGTTCTACTGCCACGTCGCGGAAGTGTTTCGAAACTCGATAAATTATTTGTCGTAAAGTGAAAACCGGGATGTTCTTGCATCCGCCTGGGCACTCGCTGTTGCGATGGGTTCAGTTCCACATCCATCCACGGCGTTCATTTAACGGTTGGTTAAGTGGGAGGGACGGAATGGGGCCTCCCCTGTGTTGCACACTGCCTAATAAATATGTAATTACCACGAGCGAAACTCAATTATTAATCTCGGCTGCGGCCTAACCACGGCCGATTCCTCTGTGGTGTACGACCTACCTTCAAATAGAACAAATGCATTTTTAAGTGGCTTGGTCTCTCGGTTAGGTTCAGAAATACATGATTACCGCAGATAAAGGGATTGAATCGTGGAAAGGAATGTAGAGCAGGGGCTCACGAATGGATTAAAGAATGTCTACTTTTTTTTTAGTTCCTGTGTGCTGGTATTTCTATACATATCATATGAAACGTGTTTTAGCGGTTCTTTTAAAATCGCACTGTACGACGAAATAAATGGCGTGCATTACGTTTACAAGTTTCGTAAACCATATCAACAATTAATTGAAAGTCGACATAGAAACATGTGACCTACTACAGATTCATTCTGTACATATTGCTTTATATTTAGCAAGACAGCTTTAATATGGACATCGATTCGAATGATACTTTCTCGCTCGCGGCGCGATCTGCAGTTTTTATTTCCCTGAACACATTGCCGGATACTATGGGTGAATTCAAGAAAGGGAATTTGTACCCAAAACATATTGCCGTAAGCATTTTTTTCGTTTTAGTTTTAAGACTTATGTAACTGAGTTTGACAAATATTTATGAAATCAAGAAGGCCATCCCAGCTTGTCTGTCAGTGTCGTTTTAACGCATTCTAAAACAATATTAATATAATGAACTGTGTTAATTAACTTATTTACTTGAGATTTTTTCACTTGTCGCTTGTATTTTAGTATTTTGTAAGAGGTAACGAATTATACTAAATACCAACGTGTAATTCGCTTGTAGTGCATGCAAATGGAGCAACAGACGTCACTCGTAACACATGTCAGTCGTAATAGTTCATCAAATAGCGAGTGAATGAGTTAGTGAGTGAGTGAGTGAGTGAGTGAAGAGATTTGGACGGCTCTAAAAATCGATGACTTGAGAAACGACGTGGGTGATGCGAGAGAGAGTTGAGAGCGGAGCAGTTCCGGAATGGAACGACAGGGAAAATGGGAGATCCCCGAGAAAACCCACCGACCAGCGGCATCGTCCGGCACGATTTCCTCGTGCGATTCACAACATTGGGAAAATACTTCTGTAAGAAGTGTGTTTTCAAAATAATTCCCAACCATGAATAGACACACGTACTTCTATATACTTTCTTGCAGATGGGGACTCCATTACACTGAAATATAGCATAATAGATTACAATCCATTCATGTTTACTTCACACTTTTCTGAAGTCCTACTAAGTTCTACTTCCAGAATATTCCTCTACTTTGCGCAAACTGAGCTAAACTAAATCTATAAGATTACACCAAAGGACATCGCACTCAGTTGTAATAATATTTTGCATGAGAAGTATTTCTTGCTGGGTGCTACCAATACACAAGTTTCCTCACTGTTCTTATCCTTATTGAGCCACCCCTTGGGGCTCTATACCAGTGGACAATAAAAACAGCCCAGTGCAAGCAAACACCAGCTGCAGGCCCCAAACATAAGCACCAAGGTGCCCCAGAGGAGGGTGTGAAACAAAGTATCTCCACTCCCACGTGCAATCCTTCAGTGTAGAAATAAATAACCGTTGAGAAAGGAAGCCCAGCCCATACTAATTATTTAACATCTAACTCCACTTTCTCACCTTGTTCTCCATTCAGGTACACCGTTGTGGGTTTCTTTTAATACCCATCAAAATACAACAGCACACTAGAGCTCTCGTCAATAAATAAGTTAAAAAATGAATGTGCACTTACTAAAAAGGTAGTAGGTATTCGTTTATTTTCTTTAACAAATAAAAAAATGTTGTTATCTGGTTTGGGTTTATGACACTTTATTCCTTTTTAACACACACACACACACACGAGAAGAGATAAAATATAAATTATATTTAAACAAAGCAATAATTGGTGTTAATAGTTGTTTCGAACTAGTTACAGTTAACAGACCCCTTTTTTTTTTTGTTTTCATATTCTGATTTTTTTCTTAAATAACTTAGGGTGCACCCGAAATTTGCCATTTTAGCTACAGCTTCCTCGCTTTCTCCTTTATTTTATTTTAGGATCAACAAACTTAAAACTTGTAAATAGAAAATTATTTTGGTTGTCCACGCCATTTCATGCCAAGTCCTCTAACAAGGTAAGTATTACATTTTTTAAGTGTTGTTTTTAAGGATATTCGAGTCCAGAATAAAACATCTTGTAGCAAGTTGAAGGCAGCCACTGTCGTGGTGTCATGCAGTAAACAAAAAAATCACATACGGAAATAAAATAATTTCTGATCAAGGGATGATAAGGCGGTGGCCGAGGAGTCGATACACCACTGTTGCTTCAATCATAGCGTGGGTCGCGGACCCATCACTTGAAAAGCACGCAACCACTTACCGAAAGGTAAGTACATATCACTCACCTAGGCAGGGAAGTATGGCAACTTACGCCATAAAACAGCTGAAAGTCAGGTAGTAAATTTTCAAAACCAACTACATCGTGTGGAAGTAATAATCGTAGAAGACAGGTTTAGCACATTCCTTCACGTACGACAGTGACTGTACGATGTTCCAAACTCGCGACATGACCAGTCGATAATTATCGAAAAGCCATATCGCAGAGTTAAATACAAAAAAAAAAATACGCATTGCATTTAAACATAATTAACATAACGACAAAACAAATAAAAGGCTTGACATTAAATAAATTGCAATAACGGTAGAAAACAAGCATAACACATTACAGGCAGCAAAATCAAATGTTTGATGCAAATATTTTACGTTATTACGATACTAGTGCTGCCCCCTATCCTAGCGGCGGATGCATAAAACGACTGTGATAACAGGGCGTATTCAGGAAATAACTAAACACGTCATACTTGGGGAGATTTTTCAAAAGTTCGATTCAAAAAGTGCGAAGAAACGGCGAATAGACTATAGAAGGAAGTTTTATCATCGGGAAGAAAGCCTACAGTATGTTTCTACCCGTGTCATATGTAAACACGCCAACGACCAGCATACGTCACAAAACATATGCAGTACAATGCATGGTATAAGTGATCGAGCATTGCAACAAATATCACGCTGAACCATGCACGAGGGCGCTTACACTGTCAAGGACATCATTTTCAGAATCTTCAGTAATTATAAATTGCCACGCGTGTTTGCACGTTTATAGTATTTAAATATAATGGAATTCACTTGGTAAAACTACTATAAATGGACAAATTCTACTGTTGGTTATTTTATATTTTTGTCTTTCGTTCTTGACATGGAGCCAGAATTTTTTCAATTTTAAGGCCTCACCTGCTTTGACTTTTTCCTTTGTTCAAATGTAGTGCAATATCGTATCAATTTTTTCAATATTTTATTTCTATCTACTTCGTGTAGAAAACTTCAGACGAAGTGATTACTGAATTCTCTTTCTAGACGAAACAATTTTTTGTCAAATGCAGTTCATACAAAAATGTTAACTTCTTGGCGACGCGATTCCTTGCCAATAATAAATGGTTCTTGAAGCATTTTTCGTGGAACATATTTTCCCCTCTTCATTCTATTGTGAGACTGCGGTATTTTACGTCATTACGTATAAGTCTTGTTTCATTTAGCTGCACAACAAGTATATCAAATTCATTATCTTTTTGCTTCAGAATATTTTCCTTGCCGAATATGCTTTGTATCAGCAGATAAGAGCTACATAATTGAAACTAAACTCTCACGATCAACAATAAATAATGTTAAGTTTCGCTTGTAAAACGATAGTCACAAAACATAAACTTTATACGAGTATACCAACGTAACATAATTCAGACCTTCCAACGAATTTACAACTGGTAGTTGAGTATATGAAATATTAGTCACGAGACGGGAGCAACTGGAGGAAACTCATCCACCTCACAAAAATGACCAAAGCCTCTTCCTCCGTCCATAACATTTATTCAATGTAATGAATTCTTAAAACATTGCGTAGATATCAAATATTTTGGAAACTTAAGTAGAAGAAACCATCCAATAGGAACGATTGACAAAGATGATTTATACCCAGTAACGAGAAATGAAAAATAAATAAAGCGATTTCCTTTATATCTCTGTAATTGCAGGCTAATATTTTTTCTTTCATAAATGTCATAAAAATTCATGAAAACAAAAGTATTGATTGACCTAAATAATTTGATATCAAAGGGTTAATTAAATTAATTAAAAGGGTCAACCAAAAAAGGGTTAAACAAATATAAAGGGTTAAATTTATTGAAAAGGTTAAACGTATTGAAATGGTTCATTTTTCTGTGCAAGACTGTACAAAGAGTCATTCTTATTATTTTATTTCCTTCTTTTTGTGGGGAGCAGGAGCTCTGGTACGCCCTCATCCTTGGAGTTCTGGCACTCGGAGTTCTAGCTATGAAAAGATTACACGCATCGAATCACAAATTTCAAACGATCATAATTACGTGACTCTCCAGGTGTCTTAACATGAATTTAACATAAAGAGATGGATAATGTGATTTCACTACCTCGAGCTGTATGTTGAAAATAGAATTGACACGAGAGAAGTATAACGAAGGAACACAACTACGGGAATAACAAGTGGTAAATTATCACAATTACGTGAGTATGCCGTATGGAATTAACGAATCAACAATGTCCCTATAAATTAAACTAAAGTATTCCTAAACACAAGATATATGTAACACTACTTTATGCCTCTCGCACATACCTTACATGATACACATCCGTCTGCTGTGAGACTGGTGAGGAACTTTAGAAGTGTAATCCACACCATAAAAGAAATTAATTTATTAACACATATAATGAAATCATACCTCTCCCAAAACACATATGTCCTGCTCGGAGGCTGGTGAAGCAATGGCATCATTGTATGAAGTGCGCCAACTTGTACACATGGAGCTTGCGGGCGAGTTGAAATTACAGCAAAAAATTCTGAATACGATTGACTAAACGATTTATGCACTACTCACCAGCATCCTGAATTATACCTAGAAAAATGTATCACTACCAAGTTAGAATTAACAACATGCATCTTAAGCAGCTAAATGCACAGACAACGATTTAGAACTTCCAGTTAACATAGACAAATTAAGATTTCCAATCTCGCATTTTGAATTTTAAACAGACACAATAGAGCAATAGAAATACATGTAATGAAATCGCACCTCTCCTAAAACACATCCATCCACCTCGGGGGTCAGTGCGACTGCTTATAAGCTGTTTATATATATATATATATAGAGAGAGAGAGAGAGAGAGAGAGAGAGAGAGAGAGAGAGAGCATGGCTGAGTTGATATTTACAACTGACAGAACCTATTTTCCTAACAAACTACTATTAGCGACTTGAGTACACTATTTATCCTACAACTACATGAATGTATAAAAATAACACTACATAATCAAACTGAATAATTTTAAAATAACAGAAGCAATATAATTATTTTTCGAAAAGTCTGTACAATTCACGGCACTAGTACTGAAACGACAGTTTAAAATCATACCAATTTATGTCTACCGGACACAGAAACCCACCGGCCGCCTAGCCCTTGGTCGTGGCACGGTACCCCGGCAGCCACCCGGGGAAGTCGAGAAAGCCGGTGTCGCGTCTATGCAGGGTGAAGGTTCTTCTGAAACTAACATGGCAGAAACCAGTGAGATGCCGCCGCGTCGCCCCTGCCCAATGCCAACCACCCCCTCCCCTTATAATGGCCAAGAACATGTTTCCAGAGGGATGCTCTGTCCATGCAGTTCCGGTCCCCCTCCAATGTAGAATTTGTTTCCAGAGGACTGACCCCTGTCATCGATCCAATACTGCAAAAACCTTTTAGGGGCAAACACCCACTCCGCCTACACCAGCCAAAAACTGCTCCTTCCAATGCCGCACTTCGAAAAACCAGTCCTCCTCAAGGTCAAAAATCGCTTTTCTGATGACTGCCCCTGTCTACGGAGGGTGCTGCAAAGCCTTCACTGTCGATTCAAGGTTATACAGTCCTCCATCCTCTTACACGAGCCAAGAATATGTTTCTGTAGAAATGCTTAGTCCATGCAAGTCTGGCATTCATACCCCAACCCCAGTGTGCGAATTCTGTGACATGAGAACTACCTCAGCACGGAACAGCACCCTGATTCAAGGTCAAAACAAAGTTTTCCCAAGGGGCAGCAGTAAACTTTGAACTGGGCTGGGCTAGCCACCTGCAACGGAGATAAACATTGGGATTTTGCAAAAAGCTTCGGAGAAAGCATGTATACAGAACAAGTGTTGTGTTATTAAGATGAAAACAGTTTTGGTTTTAATATGCAGCCTGACAGTGAGCTGCCCTGTTCTTCTTGGGACCTATGTTTTAAAAATCGCAGTGTAGAAATAATTAAAGACCAGGTTTTCATCTAATCAAATATAACTTGATGTCATAAGACATGTGTGTGTGACAGGGTGGATTGTGTATCTAAGTTAATTTTAAGATACTTCCTTTTCAAAGTTGATGAGTAAATGTGAGTGTGACAGAGAGAGAGAGAGAGAGGAGAGAGAGAGAGAGGGGAGAGAGAGAGAGAGAGAGAGAGAGAGAGAGAGAGAGAGAGAGAGAGAGAGAGAGAGAGTTGAATAGTATTTTAATAAATTTAAATAAATTTAATTTTTAAAATGCTCAGTCTTAAAATTGTTTCTTTAGTTGGTATTATTATTATTAATAATAAAAATAATATCCAGTTTTATGCTCCCTCTCTAAGACACACATGAAAATCATTCATTGACAGTATAAAGTATTCTTATATTGTAAATGATTTTTATTGTGTACCCTAGAACGAATTTCTGATGGTGTAAACTAGGTATCCTTGAACGTATTTCTGACTTGGTCAAATTCATACATTTTTTTGATGTAAAAGAATTTGATTGTCTACACTAGTTTTGACAGTGTCGGGTAACTCACAGTATTTAAAAAAAAAGTGTATTTAAGATGTAAAATTTTTAGTACTGGGCTTAAAATTCAATGCAATATTGTAAATGGAGTGCACTTGTTACATTACACACACACCAATGACACGTCGTTCATGAAGGATAGTCACAGGCGTTACTGTACACACACAGCAAGGACACGTCGTTCATGAAGGATAGTCACAGTCGTTACTGTACACACACAGCAATGACACGTCGTTCATGAAGGATAGTCACAGTCGTTTCTGTACACACACAGCAATGACACGTCGTTCATGAAGGATAGTCACAGTCGTTACTGCACCCACACAGCAAGGACACGTCGTATATGAAGGATAGTCACAGTCGCTACTGTACACACACAGTAAGGACACGACGTAAATGAAGGGTAGTCACAGTCGTTACTGTACACACACAGTAAGGACACGTCGTATATGAAGGATATTCACCGTCGTTTTCTGTACACACACACACGCACCAAGGACACGTCGTACATGAAGGATAGTCACCGTCGTTACTGTACACACACAGCAAGGACACGTCGTACATGAAGGATAGTCACAGTCGCTACTGTACACACACAGTAAGGACACGTCGTACATGAAGGATATTCACCGTCGTTTTCTGTACACACACACACACACCAAGGACACGTCGTACATGAAGGATAGTCACCGTCGCTACTGTACACACACAGTAAGGACACGTCGTACATGAAGGATAGTCACAGTCGCTACTGCACACACACAGCAAGGACACGTCGTATATGAAGGATAGTCACAGTCGCTACTGTACACACACAGTAAGGACACGTCGTACATGAAGGATAGCCACAGTCGCTACTGTACACACACAGTAAGGACACGTCGTATATGAAGGATATTCACCGTCGTTACTATACACACACAGTAAGGACACGTCGTACATGAAGGATATTCACCGTCGTTTTCTGTACACACACACACGCACCAAGGACACGTCGTACATGAAGGATAGTCACCGTCGTTACTGTACACACACAGCAAGGACACGTCGTACATGAAGGATAGTCACAGTCGCTACTGCACACACACAGCAAGGACACGTCGTATATGAAGGATAGTCACCGTCGTTTTCTGTACACACACACACACGCACCTAGGACACGTCGTACATGAAGGATAGTCACCGTCGTTACTGTACACACACAGCAAGGACACGTCGTACATGAAGGATAGTCACAGTCGTTACTGTACACACACAGTAAGGACACGTCGTATATGAAGGATATTCACCGTCCTTTTCT